>BQKN01064305.1:276251-331176 GCA_022839385.1 Asparagus kiusianus
TGAGTAAATAAAATCAATTCAACTAAACTCAAATATAAAATCTAGCTTAAGAGCAATGATAATCAAACAGTTATATAAGTATAAAGCTAGAGTTTGAGTTTAGAAAAACTTCTCTAAAACACAAAGAAGATGATGAAGAAGATTGAGAAAGAATCTCCCAATCTGCAGTAAAGCTTCCTCCTTTGTAAACAAAACCCAAACACACTTAAACCAAACTAAAACTGTTTAAACCCTTGTTTAATACTTGGTTTAAAAACTTCTTGATTAACTCTTGAAAAGACATCAGCAATGGGTATTTATACCCTCTCACAACTCAGCCAAAAACCCAAGTCAAATGACAGAAAAAACCCCAAGGCAACGGTCAAAAAACTAGCCGTTAGCAGCTGACAAAACGCCCGTCGGTCGACCGGAAAAGTCATCGGTCGACCGAAAATTTCATCGGTCGACCGGTCCGGTCGACCGACAGCTTTCTGTCAGCCCAGTGAAGTTTTGACCTCAGGTTCGGTCGACCGGACCGGTCGACCGAATTCTGACATCCCAGAAAACAGATTTTTGACACTTTTAAATAATTTGTAAAATATTCATTTGACTTCTGAAAATTATGAAATTTTGGGAAATGTTTATAAACATGATAATAAACAAGTTACAAAAAGAATTTTCCAAATTGCATTTCCCATTTGTGAAAAATCATCATTTTGCAAAATAGTTCAAAAACACGAAAACTAAATATATATGTTTTGACATTTGACATAAACCATGTTTTGAAACTTTTGTAAAATGATTTTATAGACTTAGTAAAACATGTATAAACTGATATTGAAGTCTATAAACTAATAAGACAGTATTTTCACAAAATTGCATATTATATGCAATGTTTACAAAAACGCAATAGAGTATGAAACATATAATTATATATATGAATGTAAATTTGTTTTATATCTATATAGCTAAACCAAAACATATATGTATATATATAACTATATATATACAAAAACCAAAACGTGTATGTGTGTATATAATTGAGCTTAAAGTACTAACACACATAATATAAAACCTAAACTAAATTACCCAAGCTTGATGATCTTCAACGAAGCTCTATCTTGGTATACTTGCGGATGAAGCTTGACTTGGATCTTTAACATGAATTGCAAGTCTTCAACCCGACATTTCCGCCAACCTCCATTGGATTTCATCGTTGAAGCGCAATTCCATCCATCCTCCAACAACGTTGTTTGTCTACAAAACATAGGAATGTACAAATACTAGACAAACAACATTAGTAGTAAATTGTTTGTTAAACATCATCAAAACAAGAAGGCCAACACCAATCAGTCTTAGGCTCCTTGGAAATCTCCTCCTTTCGGATTTGAATCCAAGAGTCTCCCAACTGAGCTCTGACAACCCTGTCACTCCAAGATGGCTGCACTGACATAGCTCCCAAGAATGCACTGGTTCCTCCAATCTCGGGTCTAAAATCAAACTGGCTCAGAGTGGTAAGGTCTCTATACAATGAACACCTCAAAGCCGCAACCCGATGTCGACGCTTCCTACTCATAGCATCTGCTACGACGTTCGCCTTTCCCGGGTGATACTGGATCGCGAACTCGTAGTCCTTGATAAACTCAATCCACCTCCTCTGCCTCTGATTGAGTTCCTTCTGAGAAAAGAGATACTTCAGAGTCTGATGGTCTGTGAATAGCTCAAACTGTACTCCATACAAGTAGTGCCTCCATGACTTCAGTGCAAACACCACTGCTGCTAACTCCAAGTCATGAGTCGGGTAGTTCTGGTCATGCACCCTCAACTGCCGTGAGATATAGGCTACTACCCTCTGAGTCTGCATCATACGCCTCCTAATCCTGCCAACGACGCATCTGTATACACAACGAATGTCATGTCACTGCTCGGAATAGTTAGAACTGGCGCTGTAGTCAACTTAGCCTTCAAAACATCAAAGGCCTCCTGGCACTCCATACTCCATATGAACAGTACACCCTTCTTCGTAAGGCTTGTAATCGGCGTCGCAATCTTTGAGAAGTCCTGAATGAACTTCCTGTAATATCCAGCTAAACCCAAAAAGCTGCGGATCTCTGACACCGTCTTCGGTGGCTCCCAATCAAGAACTGCCATGACCTTAGCCGGGTCCACTGCTATACCCTCTCTACTGATGACGTGGCCAAGAAATCTGACTTCTGAAAACCAAAACTCACACTTGCTAAACTTAGCATATAACTGGTGCTCCTGAAGGGTCCTCAACGCTATCCGTAGATGCTCCTCATGATCTGCCTCCGATCTCGAGTAAATAAGAATATCATCGATAAACACGATCACAAACTGATCTAAGAAGGGACGGAAATCCCGGTTCATCAAATCCATGAATACCGTGGGTGCATTGGTCAACCCAAATGGCATGACCAAGAACTCGAAAGATCCATATCGAGTAAGAAAAGCGGTCTTGGGAACATCCATCTCCCGAACCAGCAACTGATGATAGCCAGAACGAAGATCAATCTTCGAGAAATACTACGCTCCCTGCAACTGGTCAAACAAGTCATCAATCCTAGGTAGTGGGTACCTATTCCGGATAGTGACCTTGTTCAACTCTCTATAATCTATGCATAACCTCATACTACCATCCTTCTTCTTCACGAAGAGGACCGGCGTGCCCCACGGAGAATGATTCCGACGAATAAAACCCTGAGCTAACAACTCGTCCAACTGGGTCTGTAGCTCTCTCATCTCAGCTGGTGCCATACGATAGGGTGCGCGGGATATCGGGGCTGTGCCTGGCTGCAACTCAATACAGAACTCGACCTCTCTCACAGGAGGTAACCCAGGTATGTCTTGAAAGACATCCTGAAAATCTGAGACAACTCTAGTCTCCAATAACTCGGCTTCCTGATCCCGTCGCATCACCTCCTCGATGTACGCCAAAAATAACTCCGCAAATCGGTTGCCCTGAGAGGTAGCTACAATCATCTCGGACCCATCGAACGCTCGCAACTTGACTGTCTTCGCAAAGCAGTCAATACTAATATGGTAGGAAGACAACCAATCCATACCAAGGATGACATCGAACTCGGACATATGCAACACTATCAAATCCACTATGAACTCCGACTCGTCTAGCCTGACGTTACACCTCCTACAAACAATCTCCAGAAGCGATACCTCACCTAAAGGGGTGGAAACAGATAGAGGGGTATCTAGGGGCTGAGCTACGAGTTGGAGTCTAGTCATAAATGCATGCGAGATGAATGAATGCGAAGCTCCCGAATCGAAAAGAATACGGGCGGGAAGAGAGTTCACAAAGAACGTACCCTCCACGACAGCTCCGCTGGCTCCATGATCACGAGGAACCACTGCATATACCCTGCCCGTGGCTAAAGACTGCTCTGCTGATGGTGCTGGAGAATATGGGATAATCTGTCCCTGAGGAACATCCTGAACTACCCGAATCTGTCCCTCAGTCCTCTGAGCTGCTGGCGGTGCCTCAAGTCTATTCTGCTGGCCCTGACTTCTGCCCTGCTGGCGCTGCTGCTGCTGCTGGTTCGGACCTTTACCCTGCTGGGCTCCTGCTGGTGCGCTGCGGCACTCTGATGCCTTATGTCCGACCTTGCGACAGTTAAAATAAGACCCCTGGAACTTGCGCTGCTGATGCGCTCTCTGCTCCTGCTGGGGTCCCCTTTTATAAGGGCCCTGATGCTACTGCTGGTGTCCAGAAAAACCTCTCTTGTTCTTGCCCTTGTCACTGCCCTGTCCTGTCTTGGCCTTCCCTTCCTTGTCCTTTTGAAACATAGTGGTCTCGATCTCCTGAGAAGTGGCAGCCTCAGCTACCTCCCTGACTGAATAAAATCTCCTCGACACGAGGTACCATCGGAGATTAGGGCGAAGCCCAGCCAAGAACATCTGAGCCTGACGCTCTCCTGTCTGCCACATGCCGGTGAAATGCAATAGCTCCATGAACCGGCTCTCAAAATCAGCCACTGACATGTCCCCCTGAGTCAATCGGGACAACTCAAGCTCCTTCCCAGTCCGTGCTGCAGAAGAAATGTACTGCCCATCGAAGAAATACATAAAGTCCTCCCATGTGAGGGTCAGCCTCTGCTCTGGAGTGAACTGGAGTCGGTACCACCTCCCGGCATCGCCCTTCAGGCTGTAGGATGCCAGTCTCTGCTTCTGGACTGAATCTACACCGAGTATATCGAGAATGTTGCTCACATCCTCCTTCTACTTATGGGCTGTAAGAGGGTCGGGTGACCCCTGGAACTCCGGTGCCCTCATCTTCTGGTACCTCTCCACCATACGGAGCCAAATCTCCTGCTCCGTATAATATATATGTGTGAATTATTGATAGTAAAACCCCAAAATTTTCTATAATATATATGTGTGAATTATTGATAGTAAATAATTCCCTTATGATGAATAATCATAAGTATATGCATATATATATCAGATGAATGATTTTACCTGTGTTTGAGAACCCAACAAATGTTTATAAGTGAGAAAAATCGAGTGTTTTAGCCAGCGTGCGAAATGCCCAGCAGCAGGCATTTTAGTGCTGCGCGGTCGACCGACGTGGTCGACCGTGGCAGTCGACCGACGCGGTCGACCGCATAGCGGTCAGAGAGCTTCCAGGTTTTGTTTTAATTGCGGTTTTGTTTCGGGTCTTTTGGGTTTGGGGTCGGGTTGGGGAGTTAGTATATATACCAACTCAACCCAGGAGAGCCTCTCTCCACCTCAGGCTCTAAACCCTAGCCCCCATCTCTCAAATCTCAAACCCTAGCTGGATTTGGTGCTTAGGAGGAGATCTGGAGGGTTCGTTCAGCGGGATTTTGGGATTTCGACGTAGAGGATTAATCTACTGCATATCCAGGGCATTCGTCAACACCCAAGGCGAGTATCATCTCGCCAAACCCCTCAACCCTGTTTTTCTATGGTTTTCTCTTGGATTTTTATGAGTTTTGATGAGCCAAAATGGTTTTTTTTATAAGAAATGAATTCTCTATAATATGGTTAACAAAATCAGAGATTTTGATTTTCAAAAGTTCACCAATGTTCTGTTAAAGATGATCCAGAACTGAGATTTGCCTAAACAAGGATTTAATCATTTTCTACAGTTAATAAAACGTTTCTTTTTGGTTTTGTTTCTTGTGGATTTAGAATTTTGGAAATGTGGATTCAAGCTTGGGAATCTGATGTTTATCTTCAGTATGATTTCCATTTCATTAAAGCTCATGTTATCGTAATATATCAATTTTGTTTCAGGTTTAGCAGCTGACAGAAAACCCAGATTGGGTTTCTGTCTGCTTGGCGGTCGACCGGCATGGTCGACCGCTGAGCTCGTTTTAAGGCTCCGGTCGACCGTAGCGTTTTGCCGGTCGAACGCGACATCTTATCGATCGACCGCGACGTGCTGTCGGTCGACCGATAAGTCGCGGCGGGCGACTGCCAGGCCCGTATCAGAGTTCGGTCGACCGGATCGGTCGACCGCCGAACCCTCTGTTGCATTTTTCCAGTTTTGGTGTATTTGAGTATTTTTACTCCTATTCGGGGGTTTGTTTGGATTATCTGACCTGGGTTATTAGCCCCACTATGTGTCCATGCATGATAGATGACAGGGGGTTTAAATTTGAGACTTATATGCTGATTTAGTGGTGAGATTGATAAGTGGTTTTCACTATATGTATCATAGCGATATCTGAATATTCCTACAGTCCTCGTGTTGGACTATAATCCATAGAAGTCCTCGTGTTGGACTATAATCCCGCTCAGTCCTCGTGATGGACAATTGCCACTTATTCCATGAGTTTGAAAACTGAAATATATGGTTCCAGTTTTGGATATAGCTCTTAACCCTGCATGTGACTTTTATACAGTAGTTCGCGACATGATAATTATGTAGATTTGTATTGACACTTATGTAGATTTAGACATGATATTCATGCAATAAATAACATGATATTCATGTTGGCCATGTCACAGCACTGTAATTAGGCCCTGGTGTTTGTTGTTGTTTTTCTTCTATTATTGTTACTGTATTAGAACATTGGGTTTAGTATTTAGGAGTTTATAAATTTGAGATATAAGGTATATACATGAGGGTTTCCTTGTTTGGATTATTTCGCTCGACGTACCTATTCTCGTGATGTAAACTTCTAAATACTAAAACCCTCTTTATTGAGATCAATGATTTTAGATCTATTATATATTATCTGTATTTTCCTAAACAACGAGCCCTTTTCCCTTGGGGTTGGTTGTGATGTTACTCGCTAGCGCTTTGACGCTCGTTGTCTCTCCCCCTTTCAGGTCACGAGCCAGGAGCACGGAGTGTCGCAGGTTTAGAGCGGACCACCTTAGTGTTCAGCTTACCATCTGGTTTTGTAGTATTTTCTTGAGCTCCACTGTAGTGTGGTTAGACATTTGAGGGTATTATTCTAGAATTTTTAAAGGCTAAGTGCCTTATTTATTCTTGTTAGATGTTTGTATTTGAGACTTATTGACTACTTCAGTTTCTATATTTGGTCATGGCTATGTACTTCCATTTGTTGGATGATGAGATGTTTATTCGATCACTATCATTTCATCAGCCCTTCGTGTATTATCTTTTACTTGCTTTTGTACCTACACCTGTTATTGATTCCACTAGATAGATGTTAATTGTGATGGTGAAACGTGTTATTGCACGGTGTGGTGCAATGGCAGGTTTGACATTCTTGGTTTCACCTTGGACTGCAGCCTTGTGTGAACCCAGGGGCGTCACATTATTCATCTAATACTCTTCACATCATCTTACATATAGGAACATTTGAACTGAATGTGACCCTTCTCTCTGTAATAATAACACTCCCTTTTGTTATCATCTCAGGCCCGAGAATTTGACCTTCATCGATAACCGTCACGTCTCCCCTTACTCCTCCCATGATTAGAACCTTCAAAAGCTAGTGCACTCTCAATACCATTAGATACGCTCTCCTTCCCCATCATTCTTTCATTCTCATGTAGGAGTGTTTTCATATCATCAAACTTCAAAATCTAATTTTCCACAATTATCGTCTGAACTAATGGCTTGTATGACTTCCATAAAGAAGACAGTAGGAGTAGCGTCTTCTCTTCTTCTTCTTTAATCTCTTGCATAACAATGTACTTGATCTCGAGGGTGAGTGCCAAATGAATTGTGCTAATCATCATCTTTTGTATGGAACTCCATTTAGTATCCTTCAACCCTTCAGGTTTCTTCTCCTCTAAGACTTGATCAACACCCTGCTGCATAAGAATATCTTAAAGCGTACACTACCATACTACTAAATTTGTCGTGCCGTTGAATAGAGGAATATTGAACTTTAGACCCGAAGAAGTCAACATCCTCTAACCACAAAAAAAATTCAAACCAGTAGCTTTAGACATTGAATTTGACTACACTGATGTCAAAAATAAACTCAGCATATTAAAAAACCCTAGAAATAATTCCTGGATCACCAAAATTCGCCTCCAAACTTTCGATCGACTGACAAATCAATTTTGACTGTTGATTTAGATTTAAAATAAATCCAAACATGTCAAACACCAAAAGTGCAGCACACCAGGTCTAAAAACAAATTTCACGTACCCAAGTATCATATGAACAATACTCCACCTTGACCTCTTGTGAACGGTAACTTCTAGAATTTTTTCCGCTTCTATCACGTGCTAGGTCACGTGCCTCATCTAAGATTTTCACGCTCAAACTTGACATCGTCTTGTGAGAAAACCACTACGAACACCACTAGAAGCCCTATAGGAAATACAATGGCCGCATGACAGTCCGCTTGATCACCAGTGCAGAACACCGTATCATCGATCGCTGATGCCTTCACTAATCGCACACTGCTCGAACCTCCACGAACCATTGAACCTGGCTCTGACACCACTTGTTGGGATTTTTTGATATCGCAGATGTTGGAACTGTAACTTAAAACTTGGGAATGTTTAGTCTCAAATTGGATCTCTAAGAGTAGACGTCTCAATCAACTAGACGACATGACTAGGCGAGATGACAACTCTTAGTCGACACAAAAGACGAAATGACAGGACGAGTCGACACCCTCTGGTCGACATGAAAGGCGATATAAGTCAACACCTCGAGTGTTCGCACTCGGAGTTGGGTCACTTCGAAAGGTGGTGTTAGTTGACATGAATGAATGAATGATACAACAAGACGAGACGACACCTTCTAGTCAACACGAAAGATGGTGTTAGTCTTCACGACCGAACGAACAAGACAACACCTCCTTCTGGTCGACATGAAAGGCGGTGTTAGTCTTCACGACCAAACGAACGAGACGACACCTTCTAGTCGACACAAAAGGTGGTGTTAGTCTACACGACTGAACGAACGAGACGACGAGACGAGACGACATCTCGAGGAGTCGGACTCAGGGTCGGGTCAGTTCGAGAGGCGCGCGCGCACTCGGCCCTAATCTGCTACACTTTGAATTCCTATTGGAATAATCAAAATGTGAATAACATTGAACTAAGCATTAATGGGCAAGACCAGTGGCTCTGGAGGGCGATATTGGCGGACATGGCAATTGGAAAACGACTAGGATTAAAACGTATTAATTGTCGCAGGATTTATGGACTTAAATGGCTAGCTAAATGAAAGGAAACGGTCAGCATATTTAATATATTTAGTGAGGCGTGAATGATGGATCTAAAAGGTATGAATATTGGATCTATAGCTGCCAACCTTAAACCCTATAAAAGAAACTACAGCCACAAGAGTTAAAATATAGTGAAAACACAACAATACTTCTCTCTTCTTCTGCTCTTTTCGATTTAGAACTTCTTGTTGTTACTCCTTTGTTGGTTCCCTGAAAGTTTACAAAGAATTCACAAAGCCTTCTTGAAGTTCGTGCTGACGAGAAGGAGGTCACCTGACTGAGGGTCGTAGTATCTCCGAAATCCATTACCGTGTAGCCCTGTACGAGAGGGAACAATTAGATTCTTGGGATAGTGTTTTGTATGCTTCGATTATCAGGCCGTATTTCTAAACTTTATTTATTTACATTTGAATCAATTTCATTTCCATGTTATAATATTAACCCGTCATTATCTAAAAATTTTACTATTTGTTCAAAACTAATTCTTTTTTGTATAGATTACAATCTAAACAACAACCTATTTCTAACAATCCAAGAATCTAATTAAACTGTTTAGATTAACATCATGCTTAGTATTCTGCTTCGTATTTTGTTTCTTATGATAATGCTGCCTACATCTTATAAAACCGACGTGTTATACTTGATGATTCTGTTGATTGAATGTTTAAATTATGTCTGTCACATTATAATAACAAAATTATTCATTCATCATCAGATTATGGCTACAAGTTAAATTCTGTCGGCTAAACCAGAGAAATTTGATGGGAATAATTTTCGTCGTTAGCAAAACCAAATAAGATTTTGGTTAACAGCTCTAAATCTAATAACTGTCATTGAACCTGACAACCCATCTTCATCTAGACCAATCACTAGGCAATCTTCCGCCGCAGATTCCATTCCGACCCCGAGAACACCTCAAGAGATAGAATATCATTGCCTTCACAGAATTTTAGGAGCCTTATCTGATAGATTATATAACATATATTATTCTATCACTAATGCTAAAGTTCTGTGGGAAACACTAAAGAAAAAGTATGGTTTAGATGATACGGAAATTAAAAGATTTAAAGTCTCTGATTTTAACAAATTTAAAATGATAGATTCTAAATCAATGAATGAGCAGATTCATGAATTCGAACATATAGTTCATCATCTGAAAATGAATGGATCTGTCTTAGATGAAAATGTTTTAGATAGCTTGTCTTATAGACAAACTTCCTGAGTTCTGGTTAGATTTTTCCAAAAACCCTAACTATACCCAAGGAGATCTTACCCTTGTACAAGTGTTGAATGCCATTATAATCAAAGAGCAACATAGACTTAGGGAGAAAAATGTGACAAAATCTGAATCCAAAGAAACCAAAGTAAACCATGTTGAATCCAAACCATTTCCCAAACACAAGAAACGTCCATTCCACCAAAATCAAACTAAAACATTTAAGAAGAAATCATTTCATCAAAATAAGAACCATGTCCACTTTCAAAAGAAGGAAGGAGCTGAACATCGAGCATGCTTTGTTTGTAGACAAACCAACCATCTTGCTAGTGACTATTTTTACAAGAAGACAGAACCACCCAAGTCTAGGAAGGGAGCATCTTCATTTAATAAGTCACAAGTAAACATGGTGACTTCCAGTTCAGCTGAGACTGCTTTCAGGTCTGTTCTCTTCACCCCTGAAATAAACATGATCTTTCAAACAAATGATTGGTGGATTAACACTGGAGCTAATATTCACATTTGCTCTAATCATTCTCTGTTTTCCACTTATCAGGTCTCAAGTAGAGGAACTATGACAATGAAAAATAATAATGTGGCTTCTGTATCTAGAATAGGTCGGATCAACCTAAAACTAACTTCGGATAAGACTTTGATCCTGTAGGATGTCCACCATATACCAGACATAGGAGAAACTTGATTAGCGGATCTTTGTTAGTGCAACAAGGTTACAAACTTGTTTTTGAATCAAATAAAGTTGTAATAACTAAGGGATTGAATTTTATTGGAAAAGGATTTTTTATGTGATGGTCTTTTTAAATTGAATGTTAAGAATTTACTCCTGCATCTCCAATGGCTTTGAATATTGAACCTTGTATCACTTGGCATCAAAGATTAGAACATGTCAATTATAATTCAATTAAAAGATTGATGTATCTCAATGTAATTCCAAAGCTTAATATAAAAGATAATAAACAATATGAAATATGTGTAGAAGCTAAACTTCCTAAGAAACCCTTCATTGATAGAGATTCTAAGATATTAGAACTCGTCAATAGTGACGTCTGTGATTCAGGAAGAATATCTAGAGGAGGTAATAAATATTTCGTAACTTTTATAGACGACTGTTCTAAATATTATTATCTTTACTTAATTAAGACCAAAGATAAAGTGATAAACAAATTCAAAATATATAAAGTAGAAGTTAAAAATCAATTGGATAGGAAAATTAAAATACTAAGATCAGATAGAGGTGGTGAGTACACTTCTAATGAACTAAAACAATTTTGTGAAGAAAATGGAATCATTCATGAAATAACTGTTCCATATACACCTCAATCTAATGGAGTAGCTGAGAGAAAGAATAGAACTCTAATGGACATGGTAAACTCAATGATAATTAATTTTGATGTGCCAGAGAATCTGTGGGGAGAAGCCCTCATGACTGCTTGTCATATACTAAATAGAATTTCATTCAAAAATTTGGATAAAACTCCTTACACAATTTGGAAGAATAGAAACCCTAATTTAGATCACCTGAAAGTGTGGGAGTGCTTAGCAAAAGTTAAGATATTTGAAAATAAGAGAAAGAAGATTGGCCCTAAAACTATAGATGGAATCTTTATTGGATATGCTTCTGATAAATGCAAATAGATTTTTAATAATCAACTCTGATATTAATGAGATAGCCAACAACACCATTATTGAAGCTAGAGATACACATTACTTGTAAAAAAATCCTTACAAAACCAGAGTAAGCAACACAGGTCCTAACTCTAGCAACTCAAATCCTAGTTCTAACCATGTTTCTAACCAAGGTGAACCAAGTTCTAGAAAAATCAGACCACTAGAAAATGTAGAGGAACCTAGGAGAAGTAAGAGAACTAGAATAGAAAAAGTCCATGAAGACTTCTATGCATTACTTGTAGAAGATTCTTCAATTACATTTGAAGATGCAATAAAATCAGTAGATGCTCCGTCTTGGAAGGAAGCTATAAATAACGAGATTCAATCTATAGTTCAAGCATACTTGGGAACTCACTGGTCTTCCTCCAGGATGTAAATGGGTATTTAAGAAGAAACTCAGACCCGATGGAACAATAGATAAATATAAAGCCAGACTAGTAGCTAAAGGATATACCCAAAAATCTGGTATTGATTATTTTGATGTCTACTCTCCAGTACCTACGATTACTACCATTAGAGTCCTTATAGCTCTAGCATCCATTCACAAACTAATAATACATCAAATGAATGTGAAAACTACATTTTTAAATGGAAACTTAGATGAAGAAATTTATATGGATCAGCCCGAGGGATTTGTTTGCTTCTGCACAAGAAAAGAAAGTATGCAAGCTTATTAGATCACTATATGGCCTCAAACAAGCTCCAAACAATGACACATGAAATTTGATGAGATCATACTATCTTATGGATTTGTAATTAATCAAACAAATGAGTTTGTAAATCATAAAATAGATAATAACAACAAGATTGTGATATTATGCTTATATGTTAATGATATTCTTATTTTTGGTTCTGACATACAAACCATAAATGATATCAAACACTTTTTATCACAAAATTTTGACATGAAAGATTTAGGTCAAGATGACCTAATTCTTAACACTAAAATCCTGAAGAATGAGAATGGATATGTGATGTCACAATCACAGTACATAGAGAAAATCCTCAAGAATTTTTATGATCTAAATTGTAAACATGTTTCTACTCTATATGATCCTAATGTATATTTAAAGAAAAATACAGGTTATCCTTAATTACAAAGAGAATATACACAAATAATTGGATCATTAGGATTCCTGACAAACTACACCAGACCTGATATTGCCTATGCAGTAAATAGACTAAGTAGATATACATCAAATCTTGATAAGAGTAATTGGGATGCTCTAGAAAGGATCTTGAGATACCTAAAAGGAACTATGAACTATGACTTACATTATAAAGGTTATCCATCTATATTAGAAGGATACTCAGATGCAAATTAGATTAGTGACTCGGTAGATATAAAATCCACCACCGGATTTGTGTTCCTTTTAGGAGGAGGAGCTGTTTCATGAAAATCTACTAAATAAACTGTAATGGCTAGAAGTACAATGGAATAAAAAATGATAGCTCTTGATAATACTAGTATAGAAGCTGAATGGTTGAAAGATTTACTAACTGAAATTCCATTAATACAAAAATCATTATTAGCTATCTCTATTCATTGTGATTACAGGTCAGCGATTGACAAATATCATCAAGAGAATGCAAATGTGAAAATGAATTGACACTTGAAAGTGTGACATAAATCCTTGAGATATAAGATAAAAAAAATCATATAATAGCCTTAGAATTTGTAAGATCAGAGAAAAATATTGCAGATTACTTAACTAAAGGCTTATCTAGGGCATTAATCCTAGAATTATCGAGGTAGATGGGATTAATCCCATAAGAAAAATCACTGCAGTGGCAAGCCAACCTCGCAGAGGTTCAATGGGTAGAAACAATCTGAACGAGTGATTAATTGTGAGGCGCACTGAATTCATTTGATCCCATCCCTAGGATGATTAGTGCTAATAAAAAGCAAGTGAAAGGTTAAGTTTAACTCTTAATGAATCCAAGACCTATGAGGCAGGATACTTATTTGCTCGCATCATTATTAGGATTTACCTATATGTGTGTAGTTGTGAGGCCACGACTATGAGATCAGGGCTGCTCCCTAGTAACACACATGAAAGATACCTGCGCAAGGCCAATAATAGCACAACCCACTTAGAATTTTTCAAAACTGTACTATGTGTGCTTTCTGTAGAAATCCTACAAATAGGACTAGTTCAAGGTGTAGTCCACCAAGCTCTCACAGATCTATACAACTGTCACTGATTGAAGGTTCAAACTGAAAGGTACCTTTACCTATTACATAGTATAAGGGAACAAACAATCTTATTTTCAAAGTTCTTCTTTTACTCTTATTTCTGAATTATTTTAAGTTTTAGGTTATGTGAGGGATTGTCGGAACCGTAACTTAAAGTTGGGAATATTTGGTCCCAAATTGGATCTCTAAGAGTAGACGTGTAAAACCCCATAACTTTTATAATGAATATATGCGAATTATTAGTAATAAATAATTCTTTTGTGATAAATAATCATATATATTTATCAGATGAATGTGATGAACAGTGTTTAGGAACCCCACAAGTGTTTCTATGTGAGAGGAATCAAATGGATAGACCAGCAGGCAATTTTCTGCTACGCGATCGATTGCGGCGGTCGATCGCACAGCAGTCGGGCACTCAGGAACTCTTTTCTTGTTGTGCGGTCGACCGCGACGGTCGATCGTGGCGGTCGACCGCACAATAGACAGGTTGTTTTCTCAGATTTAGGTCCAAACGGGTTTCGGGTTGGGTTGTGGGGTTTGTATATATGCTAATGAACCGAGAGAACCCTCTTTCCATCTGAAATCAGACACCCTAGCCCCCCTCTCTTCCCTAAAACCCTAGTCTTCATTTCTTGATGATTTGGGAGGAGTTTCTAAGGATTTGCAGCGGATTTGGGTAGGATTCAGCGAAGGGAATTGTTCTCCTACAGATCTAGGTTTCATTTCTCACCAGAGGCAAGTAACATCTCGTCCAACTTCACCCTCTTTGTTTTTCATGCATTATTTGAGTGTTAATTCGGTTTTTATTGAGCCTAAATTGTATTTTATGAGTAGAAAATAGATCCTTTTGGTATATGATGTGAGAACCAAGTGTTTCAGATTTTAAAAGCTCACCAACGAATTTTTATTAATGAGATCTAGATTTGAAAATGTTTTTAGCAAAAGAAAATCTTGTTTTTACTGTTTTAAAAAACATCTAAATCATGTTTATATGTTTGGGATCTTTGTAATAGATTTTAAATATTTAAATTTGTTGTTTTCTGCCAAATGATATATTAGAAACATTAGTATTTCAATATCAATAGGAAATCATCATATTTTCGGGTTTTGAAGCTGACAGAAACCTAGATTTGGACTTCTGTTTGCTTCACGGTCGACCGTGACGATCGACCGCTGGGCGCGCAGAAGGGTAGAGTCCGTCTACCCTTTGCGCGGTCGACCGCGGTGCCGCGACGGTCGATCGCGATGCCTTGGCGGTCGACCGCAATGCCGCGGCGGTCGACCGCGAGGTATTTTGCTGAGCAGTGTAGTTCTGCTCCGGGTGCGATCGACCGGGGCGGTCGACCGCCGCACAGTTTTGAGCACAGAATTATTCTTTGATATTTTATTTCTTGTTCGAGCGTTTGCCTCGATCATCTGACCTTAGTTTTCAGTCTTACTAGGTATCTATGCATGATAGATGACCTGAGGGTACTGGTTTATAATCGCACGCCGAGTCGAGTGTGAAAATTGTATAAGTAGAATATTTCCATGTGATATTTGCTCAGTTGCATAGTCCTCGTGTTGGACTATAATATCATAGAACTTCTCGTGTTGGACTATAATCCATTTCAGTCCTCGTGTTGGACACTTACCCATTTGTCCCATGTATTGGGGAACCACTATATCTAGATTATGTATTGTACACTTTTTCTTAACCCTGTAGGTGACATTTCACATGAGTTATGACATGACACTTAAGTAGAATATGACATAATACATTTGTGGGACATGGCCGGATACTGCATTTATGTTTTGAGATGGGTTGTATTTTCTTTTTATTATTGTTCCTGTACTAGAACTCGGGTTTGGTATTTAGGGGTTTACAATTTGAGATACAATGTATATACATGAGGGTTTTCTTATTTGGATTATTTCGTTCGACGTACCTATACTCGTGTTGTACATTTCTAAACACCAAAATCCTTTTCTTTTGTTAGGATCAAAGATTTTAGATTATTATGTATTAACTGTATTTTCTCATACAACGAGCCCTATTTCCTTGGGGTTAGTTGTGATGTTGCCCGCTAGCGCTTTGACGCTCGTTGTCCCTCCCCATTTCAGGTAACGAGCCAGGAGAGTCGCAGGTTGATGGCGACACACTTTAGTGTTCAGCTGTCTATTTTTTGTTATATTTTATTTTAGAGCTCCACTATAGATTTTGTCAGACATTTGAGGACTATATTCTAGATGTTGTAAAGGCGGTGTGCCTTATTTTCTTTACTCGGACCTTCTGTATTTGAATCTTGTTGAGAACTCCGGTTTATATATTCAGACATTGACTATGCATTTCTGTATGTTGGATGATGAGATATTAATGTGATCACTATCATTTCATCAGTTATTTCTCGTATTAACTACTACTTGTTTTTGTACCTACACCTGTTGTCGACTCTACTAGATAGATGCTAATTGTGATGGTAAAATATGTTATTGCATGGTATGGTGCAAGGCAGGTTTGACATTCTTAGTTTCACCTTGGACTGCAGCCTTGTGTGAAACCAGGATCGTCACAGTTGGTATCAGAGCTCTAGTTCTAGTATCCTTAGGATCATCCTGTGTCAAGTCGTGGAGCTAGGATAGAGTTTCTTAGGATTCATGTATAGAGTCTGTAAGGATTTCCTAGTATGAGTGAGGACGATATATGCGTATACCTCAAAATTTGAGAATTTTTTTTATGACAACTATTTTGTATAAATTTAAAGTATTTGTGTGAATACTATATGTTGTGAAAAATTTGTATTGTGATACATTAATTATAGACGTCAATTTTAACTCATAAACTTTTATTTTCTTTCTCCAGAGAGAGAGAATGGAAGGACGTGGTAGACCTCGTACTCGGAGAGCTGGACAGGCAGAGCCATAGCAGACTCCATCTAAGTAGCAGCGGCCAGCTCAAACCGAGCCACAGTAGGCACCACCCGAGCAGCAGCAGGCTCCTTAGTACTTGGTGGATATCATAGCTCCTCTTATTGCCAGAATGACAGCCATTGAGGAGTTGGTGACGACTCATATAGCACCACGGACACCAGCACCACCGGTAGCTCAGCAGTAGGGGATACTCGTCGTTCCTGTCAGAGAGAGATCCCTGTAGGTGTAAATTTTTGATCTCCCGAAAATGGAGAACTTCGTTTGTATTGATAAAATAGCTTATTACAAACTAATTAATCAAAATTACAGTAGAAGCGGAGGGAATACTCTCCTTGTTTTTCGTAGGGATTTTCGGTAGCTACAGGATGCTTCGCTCGATTCTCGTGCCAAGTCTGCTTCCCTTGGACGGTTCGACCAAGGTTGCTGGAGAGCTTCAGTACGCAGTAGAAGCTCGGGTCAATGGAGTTCGAATCTTCTAGTTTGCCGACGATCACGACTCAGAACTAGGAGATGGCGCTGCAGTGCAAAAACACTATGCAGAGAGCTTGTCGTCGATCCTTTTCCAAAAAATTTTCAACTTCCTCATGGTGGCTGGAAGAGGCTCTTAAATGGAGCAGAGACGGCTTGGTCGTTCCTTGAATTATGGGATGTGACCATGTCTTGTTCAGAGGTATCTTGCTGCTCACCTGTACTATGAGTGGTCATTCGAGGGGTTGTGCTTCACGTCATGTCACGTAGGAGTGGGAAGGTCCCTCCTCGTATGTGAGGTAGCGACTGCCCACTACTCGAGTGGATTTGGCCAGCCTACTGTGCACTGGCGAATCCAGCTCTTGACTTGGACTGGTAGGATGAGTCGTATTTATGAGCGTGTAGGCTGATCTGGCATCTGTTAGATCACTCGTACTGTGAGCGGTCGCTTGATGGGACCTGAGTACTGTGCTCTTCCCTCTCGAGTCATGAGAGCTGAGAAAGCGGACGCCCAGTACTCGAGTGGGCTTGGACAGCTTGTCGAATGCCGGCGGATCCAGCTCTTAACTCTGACGGGCGAGGTGAGCTGCATTTATAAATGTTCAGGTTGATATGGCACCTGTCTGATCATTCGTACTATGAGCGGCCACTCGACGGTCCTGGAGTACTGTGCCTTCTCTTTTCAAGTCAAGAGAGGTGGGAAAACCCGCCCTGGCACGTGGGGTAGCGGATACCCCATTGTACTGGCGACTTTGAGGTTTGCAAGCGGATCCAACTTTAGACTCGGTCAGGCGAGTTATAAAAAGGTGAATTTCCGTTATTTAGTCGATCTTGACTCGTGCGGGCGAGTCGATCATTCAGGCGAACCTAGGACATGAGTTCGTTTGATGACCGCACGGCTTGGGCCCGTGTTGGCGAATTGTGTTGGCGACTTCTCCTTGTAGGCGAATTTCTCGCAAGTTTACAAAGATATTTTTTACCGTCTACAAGACCCCCTTCAAAGTTTTCAGACCTAAAGCGGCTTGCGTGGGGTCTGGAATACTTTGAATAAGGAAATTCCTGGCGAAATAAGTGCATCTAGTTTCCTTTAGGATTTTTAGCAAATCCTCAGCTATCAACGGGTTTGATATGCCTTTACCGATCACCGTTTGAGTCGGGCTAGCCATACTATTCTCCTCAGTATGATGAGTTGTTGAGTAGTTTCTCTTAGGCTTAATGCTAAGATTTCTACTCTAAACCTTAGCCGCCTGAGGTGCGGGTTTAAGCGAGGCCATCTCGTTGGCGGTTCAAGGCTTTGGATAAGTTGTTTGTTTCCAAAGGCGAATGAGCCATCTAGGAGAAGTTAGTTTTGGAGGCGAAATTTTGCTCGACCTGCGGATTTGATTCGAATTTTCACAGTGAGACCTTTCCTATGGACGAAACTAGGTTCAATGCGAGTGAGCCACGTGTCCGCCGGTGGGGCTTCGTGTTTTCCAGCTAAGGCGGCGTGGTTCCGTCATGTCGCGTTCATTGTGATTCGACAATCTGACGTCAGCTTCGTGCATCTCGTTTGAATCATGGCCGTGGTTTTCGACCCCAACCGTCGGATACAGCCGTCGATTTTGGCTCGGGTTCCGGGTTTCGACCGGCCTGTTTCCCGTTTCGACGGTTCCTTCGAAACGTTGGGGGCCATCTGGGCCGTTCATTCCGATCGTGGTCACGTTTCTTGTCCGCCAATGTTTCGCTTTTTGAGGGCGATCGTGGCCACGTCAGCAACTCCGCCTTTTAATAGGCTATTCTCCTTCCTTTGAGAGCTACCGTGTTCAGGAGTCTTGAAAATTTTCTAAAGAGAGAGAGTTCCCACTTTATCCCCTAATGGCGCCAAAATCTAAGAAGTGTGTTGCGAGGGGAGGAGGTCCTGGATGCTATTCCGACCACCTCGTCGCCGGTGCTCCCGCCAGTGTGCGTAAGACGCACTTAGGTAAGTCAAGGGGTTTGTCTGACGACTTTGTGCAGGTTACAGACATCGGGTTGGGAGGATGAGTATCACTCGTCCTCCCTGGATTTAGTCATCTCTTGGCAGCTTCCTTGATTTGGGGCAAAGTCGCCCCCTTTTTAGACGGATTTTATATTTATTCGTAGAGGACGATTTCTATCTCTACAGCGAAATTAACCTTTATTGGGTGAAGGCGAACTCGTTTTTGATTAGGCGAGTTCGACTTTTTCTCTGGTAAAAGGGAGTATCGTTTACACAGGAAGATCTTGTTCTAGTTAAGCAGATTTCACCTTTTGACAGGCGAATTCGCCCATCTTGGCTTGATGCAGATTTACCCTTAGGGCGGATTCTGTCCTGATTCTTTGGTTTTTTCCTTGCAGCGACCTTTTCTGATGAAGCTCTTCCGAAGGGCGTGGCCATTGGTCTCGTCGGAGGCACAGGCTATACAACGCCTCCCCGATTTCCTTCCTTGGATCTGGTGCCTGTGTTCTCCGCTGATAAGTCGGATGGCCTGATAAAGAGAGTCATTGATGGGCACCATCTAACGCTGCGTGAGCTGACCACCGATGCGGTGTTGACAGACGAAGCCAGGACGGAGTTACAAAAACCCTAGTTCTTGTTCGGTGACGCTGCGATTGATCCTTCCGCCCTGCTGCTCAAGGAGAGCAGGTGGTTCCGCGTGGTGGATGGGGTCCACTATTATCTTCCCAGCATGCCGAGAGGGTTTTCAATCGTCGAATTATGATCTTTCGCGGTCCCCAGAGTGATGAACTGGGATTTGACCCCTACTCAGGACGGGGTCACTTGCGATGTCTTCACGGACTCCACGGCTGGATACGGGGTGGAGAGCTCCTGCAAACGTGTGACGGGCCTACGCCCTGGTTTACCATTCAATGAGCTGCCTGTAGGGGAGACGACGGCGGTTGCGGAGACTTCCGTCATCGCTTCTTCCAAGCCGGTGGGAGATTTCCCCCAAAGGACTTCCGAGCCCCGGGGTGGGTCTACTCTGTGCCTGGCAGCCACACTTGGTGGTCCAAGATTACTGACTATGTTTTGGCTGAGAATTCTGATCTCACGGACTCGGAATTGTTCGTGGCTATTAGGGCCACCCGTCATGGTTTAAAGATTAACGCCCCCCAGTTCCACAGCGTCTTGGAGCTGTATTACACGGATAGTGGCATGTTCTTCACCCCCAATGGCGAGCTTGGCCTGACCCTCCATAAGATGTATGACGTGTCAGGGCTGCCTCTGGGAGACTTCCCATATGAGGAGTACGTCCCGGGTCAAGATGAGATTGACCAGCTTTCAGACCGTTCCCCTTTGGTGGTCGAGACTCTGTGGGAGTTGCTCTGTCATTACCATATCTGCCTCAACACCTTAGTGGCGGTGGATCACAAGTGGAAGAAGAAGATGACTCTGGGGATCAGCCATAAGAACTGGGCTAATTACCTGTTCCCAGAGAATGATGTCAAAGGGAAGCCTACTCTTCCGCTGGGCGAGTGTGACCAGCCTGAAGTGGAGAGGAGGATAGCCGAAGGGGGAGGCACCATGACCCTTGAGCGTGACGAGGGCGGATTCAAACTCGGCACTGTCTTCCATTCGTTTCACTACCAAGCCAAGTCCCCTATATCCGGGAAGGCTCTGCTCGCGGGGTACCTCATGTTGTGGTTGAAGAGGTGCGTGGTCCCTACCCATTCGTTTGAGGTGCTTCCGGTGGAGGTTGTGTATCCCGTGGTTCGCTTGGCCCATGGGAGGTCCTACGCATTGGTGTCAGCTATGGTGGCATGTATCCATCGGGGACTCCGCACACTGACGGCCCAATTCTGCCGTGTATCGACCGTCGACGAAGGGGAAGGAGAGGTCATTAGGACCCCAACCCTAGGGTGGGGTTGCCATACACTTATCTGATGGTGTGGTTCGTATACCATTGTGAGTGTTTGATGAGTGCCCCCGCGACTCTTCAAAGAGACGAGTTCGTTCCATTCGTTCAGCATCTGGAAAAGTGCTCCTGGAAGTGCAAGGACATCCCCGATGCACGGAAGACGCTCTCCCATTTCAGCTACTATAACTTCCACCGGTTCTTCCCTTACTTCAGCAGAGGGGGGTATGGGGAGTCTCTTAGGGACGTATCGACGGTGGATCATCACACCGTCCTTTCCCGCGACGCTTTTTGATGGTTGGTGAACATTCGACCGGGATATCACATCCTGCGGACAAGCTCTGTGTGCTACCTCGAACCATACATCCCCTGCAGGTTTGCCCGCCAGTTCGGATATGACCAACTGTATGTGGGAAACATCAATCCCTATCTGCACTTCAAGGGCGGGTTGGTGGATGGAGCCCGAGGGTGGTTCTGGACCCATGTTGGCGGCACCCAAGCCTATTTTGAGCTACCCACGAAGGATCGTGATTTGCACTACACGCTCCTGTACTGCTGGTGGAATCGGAGCGCCAGCGCCAATCCTGAGGGCTTTCGGTTCTAGAGTTCCTGTTTGGTGGAACACGGGCATCCTCCCAGAGGGCCTCTCCGTACTTCAAGGCGGAGGGGTCGCTAAACTGCTAGGGAATGGTTTTTAGAGGATCTGGCTGAAGACATCGAGGGCTTCGACGTGGGTCTAGACAAATCTGAGGCGCCCGAGGTCCGAGCTCCCTCTCCTAGTCTTCCGTTGGACCACCAAAGTGAGCGGGGAGAATCTGACGAGTTAATCCGGGCGGGCGAGAGACTGGAACAAGCCCAGAGCACAATAACTAGGCGGATGGGGATGCCCCTCCTATCTCCAAGTAGTTCGCTGCTCTCTAAGCGGCAGCGGGAGACGACGGCCGAAGGCTCCAGAGCGAAAGCGGCCAAGAAGGCCCGTTGTGAGGAGACTGTTAAGACCACCAGAGTGGCGGAGGGTCAGGATGATGCTGCCTCTGGGGCTGGAGCTGCTCAGTCCACTCCTTCCACCGTATCGGAGGCGGATCCGGCGATCTCGAAGGACACTCCTCCTCCGTCTGGTGTGGGGCCACAGGCGGGGGTTTCAATGACTCCTACGCCCGCACCAGGAAGTAATTTTTTTAGTGCGGTACTCTCGGGTAAAAAGTCGGATCTGCATTTCCTGACATTTGTGTCAAATTTGTGCAGGTGCAGCTGAGAGAGTGATCTCCATTTCTTCTGACGAAGAGGGGGGGACTGGAGACGGAGAAGAGCTCGGTGGTTCAGGTAAGTGTATCCCCTAGTGTTGTTGATCCTTCTGTGCTGAAGGGGCATTTGTCAATCTTTTTTTTGCATCCGCAGTTGACCCTTCCCATGAAGCTACTGGAAAAGAGGATCCTCCCTCTTGGGAGGGCCATTCGGCCGGAGAAATGGGTGAATCAGAGGCGGATGATGACGTCTCAATTCATGAGGCGCTATCGAGCGAGGAAGAGGCGTCGGCTCCTGAAGACGTGTCCAGCCGACAAGGGGGAGTCCCTGCTCTTGAGGAAGCGTTGGTTGAGGGCGGACCCCCGGTGCGGGAGTCTCCAATCCGAGGGAACACATCCGCTGCTCCTACGTCTGCGGTGGTTGTTGGCGCTGCGGCCGCTACTCTGACGGCGTCGGTAGGTACATCGGCCTTGGCGACGCCTGCCACCACTTCCGCAGTCATGACTACCGTTACCTCGCTCGTAACTTCATCCGTAGGAGAAGAGGCTATCCTCTCTCCCTTGGAACGTTTGCATAAAAGGAAGGTGGCCCAAACCCTGGCTAACTTTCAAGACACTCTAGCTCATTGTATCAAGTTCGCGTTAGAAGAGAGCTGCCCCTTTGAGGAGTTCAAGGAGGACCTGGACCACGACATGGTCTTCCTAGTCAAGAAGCTCGGCACCACTACGGCTACACCGTACTTCCAGCGTTCGAAAGAGGTAGAGGAGGCCATCCGACAGTTGCTTGCCCTTCGCGCAAAAAGTTCTGAAATTGTTGATCTCGCTTCCGGCGAAGTTCGATCAGCAGTGGAAGAGCACGATCGGCTATTGAACGAGACCCTGTCGTTGGAGGCAAGGCTGTCAGTAGATTTGGAGCAGGTCAAGGCCGAGGGCGAACAAGTGGCCTACGAACAACAGAAGGCCGATAATCGCCTTTCTCGCCTGTCTTCCGAGATAGCAAAGCTGAAGCAGGTCATAGCTAATACGCAGGCCTCCCTAGCTACTCAAGAGAGGGCTCGTGAACAGTTGGCAAAGGAGTTGGAGGGTATTGAATTCCGCCGACAATTGGTGGCTGGTTCCGTTGAAGAAAAGGATCAAGCCCTCAAGTAGGCCAAAGATACAATCCAAGATTTGGTCTCACGTACTGAGGAAGATTTTCGCCGAGAGATCCTGAGGAATCTCGAGCTTCGTTATGCCAGGGAGATCCGTGAGGCGGAGTTATGGTTGAGGGCTTTGTAATTTAACTTTAATTCCCCGTTGTAATAGGATTTCTTTGTGAATGAAATTATCCTTTCGTTTCTGGTCACTATTACTTTTGTGCACGCTCCATTTTCTTTCTTTTTTTAACATGCATTAATCAAAGTTTGGCTGCGGGAAAATCCTAACCGCAGGGGGATCCTAGCTGTCGGCGCACTTCAGTTGCAAGCTTTTCTCGCCTGCAGGCGGAATTTGTCCGCAGACGGATTTGGAGCTGACTCGAGTTCCCAAGGGGTATGTGAATCCAATTGGTCTTGACCTGCGGGAATTCCAATGACGAATCCGACGTTGGGTGGGCTCCGCTTTCAGTGAGCCACGTGTTAATCCATGCGCACGTTAGCCAAGAAGACGTGGGCACGTCGTTTCGCATTAAATACGGCGCAGTGGGGCTCTTCGTCTATTGCGCCCGATTCGGGCCGTTGCTGAAGATCATGTCCAGGAACCGTCGGATCCTGGCCGTCCGTGTGAGATCCAATTTTCTCGGCCTTACCCTGGCCTGTTTGGGCCTGAAAGGTCTAATCGAGCCGTGGATAACTGTTTAGGCTCAGAGTATTTAATGCCCCTTCCCTTTGCTAAGGGAGGCCGCAGTTTCCTTGTCGTTTTCTTCAGAGGACGTCCAAGTTTCCTTTACATTCTCAGGATGGTACCGAAGGTGAAAAGAGTTGCTTCGAAGAAGAGGAAGGAGGCGTCCTCTTCGGGTGCCGCCGAAGGTATCTTTTTACCTTAATCTCCATTCAGACGTGAGTTGGGCAGGTATTTCTCATCTGACCCCTTTCTGTGCTGTCGTTGCGCTTCACAGCCCATGAAGAGGTGCCACCTTCCGAAGAACACGTGGCTGAGCCCATTTTGATTTCTGACGACGAATCTGAGGGTACCATAACTTCCCCTGCCTCAAGCCCCGCCGCTCAACCCGGAGCCGAACCTTGTCTCGAGGTTCCACCCATCACAGCACTTGCTACGGGTTAAGAGCCTATTTCTTCGGGTCTATTGTCCTTGCAGGCTCGCATCGAGGAGTTCGAGAATGCTGTGAAGTAGGTGATTTCCCTTGTTAGCCTCAGCATGGGGAGCTACGACGGTTTCAGGCAGTCTCTCCTGGACCGCATGGCTGACTTTAGGCGACTGGGGGAAAACCGACTTGCTACGCGTTGCATGCAGAAGCTCCGCCTTATGGAATCACGCTTGATGAGACTAGAGATCTTGTCATGGGAGGGTCCAAAAGTCGACGTGGAGTCCTTCCTATCTCATATTCGACGTCGTGAGGCCTAGGAGCAGGAGGTCCGCTCTAGAGAAATAGCGGATCTGGAATCCACCGTGGCCTTCTGGGTGAGTCAGCAGCGCTCACTAGAAAAGCGCGTAAGCGAATCCACTTCTATTGTACTCCGCTTAAAAGTCGAGCTAGAGCAAGCGGAGGTGACTCTTAAGGAATTCCAATCCGAGAGCGTTAAGGTTAGCAAGACTGCCGAAGCGGAGGCTCGAAGCCTCAAAGCCTTGCGACAGGAAGATGCCACCGCCAGATCAAGTTTTGAAGACCGGGCTCGGAAGGAGGCTGAAGACAAGGCTAGGGAGGACCATGCAAGAAAGGTAGCCGCAGTTAAGGCAGAGCTCGCGTCCTTTAGTTTGTTAGACTAGGCCCCTTGCCTGAAACTGTGTTAAGAGATTTTACTTCATTTGCTTTTGACATCGTGTTATGACTCGTTTGATTGTGGAGTCATAACTTTGTTCAAATGTACTATCTTAAGAGCACTCAATGAAGTTCGTATTTTCTCATTGTGCACACATCTTTTTAATATGCCGCCGTTCAGTGTTTTGCTCGTAGAACCACTAACAATTCCGTGCCGTAGGCGAAGCCCCTCGCGCGATGGCGAGTTAGTGTCGATAGCTATACCCAAACGCCGGCGAAACTCGAATGAAGGCGAGTTTGCGTTGAAGGCTAGACTCGACTGCTGGCGAATTTACGCTGCAAGCGAAACTCGCTTGACGGAGAGTTCGTGTGAAAGACCAAACTCGACTGCTGGTGAATTTACGCTGCAGGCGAAATTCGTGTGATGGCGATTTGCGTGGAAGACCAAACTTGACTGCGGGCGAGTTTAGGCTGCAAGCGAAACTCGTGGGAAGGCGAGTTTGCGTTGAAGACCAAACTTGGCCTCTGGCGAGTTTAGGTTGCAAGCAAAATTTGTGTGATGGCAAATTTGCGTTGGCGGTTAAACTCGACTGATGGCGAGTTCGTACTACAATCGAAACTCGAGTGACGGCGAATTTGTCCCATAGTCGAAGATTCAAATGCGGGCGAAACTCGTGCCACGCGTCTACTTGCGGGCCCAAATGCTTGCCAGCTAAGGCTTTGTTAATGCTCATTAATGGTGAATCCACAGGACGCTTTGCCTCTCGCGCTCCATATGATCGGTTGGTTTGGGGTCCCGAGAGAAATGGCCTTTCATTATTGGTGTTGAGCTTGAAGCGTCACAAGACATCTGGGCCGCTCGATTGTTTGGGATAACAAATCTCGACCGTTGGGTCTTCGATTATATATGACACACTCACCGTCTTTTCAGCAAAGCTCTCGCGTCTTCGAAATAATTCGTAAATGAGAACTGCTGCGGAAACCCTTCTCGACTCATGGCCTCCGCGTCCGACCATAGTGCCTCTGAAGGCGTCGGCTCTTCTGCCACCGTTGTTGACGTCAATGCACCGTCGGTTTCCCCCGCGAGCTCGGCTCAGGGGTCTTCCGCCCCGGCTCCTGCACCCCCTTCAGTGGTGGAGATCCTCTAGCGGTTGGAGGGTCTGTTGCGTCGAACCGCCGTCATCGTCGGCGAGGGCGCTGGAAAGTACCACGACGTGCTTCCCCTCATGGAAGCAGGTCTGGAGGCGGTCCGCCACGTGGGCGGCCCTCAGCTCGCACGACGATGCGAGTGAGAGCTCGATCGCCTGGAAAGGTGGATGTACCGCTTGGAGGAGCTGGCGTAGGACGAAGCTTTGGGCGGTTGTTTGTGCAAAATTTGCAGTAAAAGAAATAATGAAAGAATCATATTTGATTTATTCTCTCTAACTGCTTAGAAAAAGAATGATTACAACTCTCTTAATCTCGATTACAATTGGATTTCCTGATTACAAAAGAGAGGAGAATGATCTGGATTCTCCCCTTGTTTAATTCTGGGTTCTTCACAGTGGCGATGGAGTGCCTCCCTCGAATGTCCGCGTCGAGTTTGCTCTCCGTTGATGATCCGCACATCTTGATTAACTGGAACGTGGTCTTTTCCTCATGATTTGACGTTATGGAGGACTTGCGTGGCAAGTTTGAAACTCTGACAGAGTTTAGAAGAACTTGCAGAGCAAGTTTGAAACTCTGGACGAGTTGATAACTCAGATCGAGTTTGAAACTCTATGAAAGAGTTTATTTAAACCGAAAGTTTGGTTAATAAGCCAAAGATAAAAGCACCAAGGAAAGCTCTAGAGATTGAGCGAAGACCCCCCCTGTCCAGATCTGAGAAATCTCCAAGATCCGAAGATGATCTGCTCAAGAGGTTGCTGACGTCTCCTTTTGCAAACTCTTTTTGATGCAAAAAGCCGATCCCTTAACTCAATTGAGTTTCTGATATTTATAGGGGATTAAGGTTAGTAACTGCCCCCTTAAACCGCTCCTAAGTGAGGCGGAAATCCCTTAAATCGTGGGGGGAAAACGGTTCCTGGAACTGTTCGGTTCGTGTTTGAACGAGTCAAACGCCGAAAATGGTGTTCTGGGCCCGAACTTTGCGTTTTAGACTAAAAACGCAGAGTTGGGCCTATTTTGTGTGGCTGAACGTACAGGCCACGATGTGTTGTAAATCTAAAATGTAGAGTTGGGACGCAGAGATGAACTCTGCGTTTTGGACCTGAGACGCAGAGTTGGAACACAGAGATGAACTCTGTGTTTTGGACCTGAGACGCAGAGTTGGAACATAGAGATGAACTCTGCGTTTTGGACCTGAGACGCACAGAGATGAACTCTGCATTTTGACTCTGGAATATAGCCACGACCTCTGCGTTTCAAGTTTGGAACGCAGCCACTACCTCTACGTTTTGAGTTTGGAACGCAGCACGACCTCTGCGTTTTGGATCTGGAACGCAGCCACGACCTCTGCGTTTTGAGTTTAGAACGCGGGCATGACCTCTGCGTTTTGAATCTTGGATGCAGAGGTGAGCCTCTGGCAGGCTCGGTGAACTTCAGCCTAACTCCAATGTTCAGACGAAGTCCAATCTTGCAGACGGACTTCAGAACATAACTTGCTGCGAAGAACAGGTCATAACTTTCAAACCGTAAGTCGGAATTGGACGAATTATATATAAAAATCGGCTATCTCGACGAGACGAAGCCGACCAAACCCACCCCATAGGGTTCGGTTTGCTCCGTCAGTTTTGCCAAATTCCTTACGGTTTGAGAGATATCTGTGTTTTAATATGAAGAGACCGTCAATTTGTAGTCTTTTTTGCTAGAGCGTTGCAAAGATCATCACCTTGTAACCTTCGTCTTGGCTTCTTAAAAATATGAGAGTCATCAGATTGTAACTCCCGATGTTGATTGTGAAGGCTGTTGAATTAGAGCTTTCATTAGTTGTTATGAAGGTCGTCAGATTGTAACCTTCTACGTGAAAGTCTTCAAATTATAGCCTTCTGGAAGTCGTCAAATTGTAACTTCCGTCATCGGTGTTTGATGGGGATAAGCTATCTGTTGTGATTTTTAGACAGCCTACAGAACCCCCTCTAAAATTTTCGAAAGTTCACAGTTGACTGGGACGAATTTTCGGAATACTTTGGATCTCAATTCTGATCTTGGAGCTGTTGATTCCTTGTCAAAAAGGAGTTGTTCTCTGCACTCACTTAGAAGGCAGCTTGGTTGAAGGAATTTGCCACGCAGGACCTCGGCATTTTGACTTGAGACACGGAGGCGGCTTTCATGCATTTTTGACTAAGTCTTTGAGACTTGTCTTTAGCTCATCTGTTTCAAGTCTAGGCTCACACCCATTAAGCTAATGAGCCCGAAAACAGTCATAGGATTTTTGGCAAATCCTCAGCCATCAATGAATTTGATGGGCCTTTACCGACTACCGTTTGAGTCGGGCTAGCATGTGAATTATTTGAATCCGTTTCACATGTAATGTTGTGCTAAGAGAATGAACTCTCTTAGACTTGATGCTATGATTTTGAATACATAGACTTTGTCATTGTTTCTTTCTGTGTTATGTTTTCACATAAAACACTGAAAGAAAATTAGAAGTGCCAGAGGTGTAGTATTAACTTGGCATGAATTTTCACTTAGAGTGAAATTTAGAAATTTTCTTCACCATCACTAGGATAATTTCAGAAAATCTTTAATCCACTGGGATGAAAACTTGCTATTCTTGTTGAAAAAGAATTAACAAGTTTATTGGGGGGTTTGACTGTTAGAGGTGTGATGTTAAACTAATAGTATTTTATGGATCTATCGCTCTATTGAAGAGAGTCGATAACTTGATTTGGTCGTCAGAGGTGTGATGTTAACTTGACGGGTTTGTGGACCTATCGCTCTATTGAAGGGAGTCGATAAGTGGAATTTGTCAGAGGTGTGATATTAACGTGATAAGAAGAATATTGCGATCGGGGCAATTTTGAGGACCTATCGCTCTATTGAAGAGAGTCGATAAGTGGATTTTGTCAGAGGTGTGATATTAACGTGACAAGAAGAATATTGCGATCGGGGCAATTTCGAGGACCTATCGCTCTAATTGAAGAGAGTCGATAAGTGGGATTTGTCAGAGGTGTGATATTAACGTGACAAGAAGAATATTGCGATCCTGGCAATTTTTAAGACCTATCGCTCTATTGAAGAGAGTCGATAGGTGGATTTTGTCAGAGGTGTGATATTAACGTGACAAGAAGAATATTGCGATCGGGAAAATTTTGAGGACCTATCATCCTATTGATAAGGATTGATAAGTTGATTATTGTCAGAGGTGTGATGTTAACGTGACAAATTAGGAGTGATGTGAGTTGCATGCATACTCTGTGGGGGTGATGATCGTCAGAAGTGTAATGTTAACTCGACAATGTGAAAGATTCGTTACTTTTAATCGAGTAACCAACCCCCAGTCTTGATTAAGACTTAGCAGGGGAATAAAAAGAGGTAGACAAGGCACATCGCCCAGTGTGGCACTATCCATGAAGTCGGAATAGAGGCACATCACCTGGTAGGCCATTAGCTGATGAGTTTGACTATCAGAGGTAACTGTTAACATGATAGTTTTGTGGACATGCCATCCTATTGAAGAAAATTAGCAAGTTGATAGACTATCAAAAGTAACTGTTAACGTGATAGTTTTGGTGGATTTCGTGGTTGACAGAGGTATTTTATTAAACGTGACAACTCAGAAAATTTATTATTCATAATCCAATGCACTACAAATAAACCAACCCATAGTCTTGGACAAGTGCAGGGGAGAAAAGGAGTAGACATGGCACATCGCCTAGTAGGCCACTATCTAACGAGTTAGACTATCAGAGGTAATTGTTAACGTGATAGTTGTTGTACCTGACATCCTACTGAAGAGAATTGGCTTCAGTGACCGTAGTATCTTTCTCTTCTGACTAAGAAGATTGAGCTTGGTCCGATTGCTCAGGTTGATCCTGCGCTTGGTTTGATTGCTCATGCTGATCCTGCCTACTTTGTTCTTCAGCTTTGATCCTGACAATAATCTTTTGAGCCTGTTCACCTTGAGAGATTAGTTGTCTCCAAGAACGGTATTCTGTAACCCTCATTTGTACTAGAAGGTCGGTCTGCAAGTTGTGTCGACAGGTCTCCACCAAGGTAGACTATGTCATACCTGTCGGACATCGTAGAGCTATGTTTCGAAACCTTTTGACGAAGGCTTTGACGGACTCCCTCTTCTTCTGCTTAGTGGCGAGAAGGGTATGGATGGAGACTTCTGTATTCTCTTTAAAGAATCTTGACAGGAATAGTCTCTCTAGATCTGCCCACTTTAGACACATCCGGCAGGCAGTTTCCTGAACCATTTAAAGGTAACTCCCTTGAGGGTGCCAATGAACAATTGAGCCAGTATAGTATCATTTGATATCATATTTTCAGTCTGTGACTTGAAATGATAGATATGTTGGTTCGGTGATCCCGTGCCGTCAAAAGTTTGTAGCGTCAGGACTTCGAACTTTGGAGGATAAGGGGCTACATCCTATTCGACAGGATAGGGCCTAACAACTCCCTCGTCTTGGAGCTCGCTTCTGTTAGCAATGGCATTAAGGCGGGCTTCCAATTCTTCCATTTTGGCAGATTGGAGATTCTGCTCGTTCTCAGTCTCTCTTCCTTCATCAGAGAAAGATTCCAGGTTGTGGGCTTCTTGATCAGAAGCAGTACCATTAACCAATTTTTCCTTCCCTTAGCTTATGTGAAGTCGGGATAAAGACGCTTTTCTTCTCCGAGAAAATTCTTGCCTAGGTAGCGAATCTGTCTCCTGAGATTTGGCCTTGTCTGCGACGATTTGAGTCAACAGGGCCATGAGTTCATTGATGGCCTCCTGCTGAGATTTGAGCATGGCCTCCTGCTCGTCGAGTCTCTTCGCGAGATCTTCATGGTTTCCCATCATATAAGCAGAGCTCTCATGTTCAACAAAAGAGCTTGATGATTGGGACTCTGCAATGGCTGAGTGTTCATCATCGGAATTACTTCCTCTGGCTAACTTCCGATAGTTGACAGGGGGAATGGTTCCTGTTTGAGTCCGAGTATGTTGATAAATTCCATCGGACCTATTCAGAGGGTCTTTCAAACCAGGAGACTGATCTTTCTCTGACTCGTCGGAGCTAGGGACTGATGATCTCCCTCTGCCGATCATGCTAGAAGTGACTTCAATGTATTCATCCTCTGAAGTTTTCTTCTTGTGAGAATGTCATCGATTATTGAGCAAACCGACGTTCGTTGGTCGGTTGAATATTGACAGCAATTCCCGCAAGTCAGAGACTTAGGATGAACCTCTCACAGAGCGTGAAGGTAAAGATGGAACCCCCTGCCTCTCAGTAGGTGGGACTGGTTCTTGTTTAACATGGATCTTGAATCCACATTGATATTTTAGAACACGACGAATCACATCGTGTTCTGAAGAAGGAACACGAGGGTCGTGTTCTGTTTTACCAACGCTAGACCGAAGTCTGCGTTTTGTTGATGAAACGCATCTTTGCCGGTTGCGTTTTTGTCAGTTAACGTAGTTCGTAAGTCTGCGTTTTGGATCTTGAACGCACTCCAGATAGTTGCGTTTTGGTTCTGAAACGTACTCCTAAGAGTTGCGTTTAGTTTGTGGAACGCGGCCCTGAAGGCTGCATTTTGATTCTGGGACGCACTCTTGAGAATTGCGTTCTGTCAGATCAATGCAGTTTTGAGGTCTACGTTTTGATGTTGAAACGTACCTCTGAAGGCTGCATTTTGATTGCACAACGCGCCACTAAGGGGTGCATTTGGCATAAACTGAGCCTACTCCTTCGGAGGAGGGGCTGCTCGAGCAATTTCGGCCAAAGGAGAGGGCTTCCTTTGGCATAGGAGTCACAATTGGAGCTTTAGTCTCCTTAGAGACTTTGTGGATCTTGCGCATAGCCTTAGGGCTAAGGGATCCAGAGGAGATGGACTCCTCAAACTTAGCTTGATCAAACTCTACCACGAGAGTTTCGACGGTTGTTCCAGTAAGATGAACATCGGATTGCGCCACCACTTCTTCATCAGAGAAACTCATCCCCAACGGAGTCACCATCTTTTGTTTGTGGAAAATTTGCAGTAAAAGAAATAATGAAAGAATCTTATTTGATTTATTCTCTCTAACTGCTTAGAAAAAGAATGATTACAACTCTCTCAATCTCGATTATAATTGGATTTCCTGATTATAAAAGAGAGGAGAATGATCTGGATTCTCCTATTTGTTTAATTCTGGGTTCTTCACGGTGGCGATGGAGTGCCTCCCTTGAATGCTCGCATCGAGTTTGCTCTCCGTTGATGATCCGCACGTCTTGATTCACTGGAACATGGTCTTCTCCTCACGATTTAACGTTATGGAGGACTTGCGTGGCAAGTTTGAAACTCTGACCGAGTTTAGAAGAACTTACAGAGCAAGTTTGAAACTCTGGACGAGTTGATAACTCAGATCGAGTTTGAAACTCTATGAAAGAGTTTATTTAAACCGAAAGTTTGGTTTATAAGCCAAAGATAAAAGCTCCAAGGAAAGCTCCAGAGATTGAGCGAAGAGCCCCCCTATCCAGATCCGAGAAATCTCTAAGATCCGCAGATGATCTGCTCAAGAGGTTGCTGATGTCTCCTTTTGCGAACTCTTTTTGATGCAAAAAGCTGATCCCTTAACTCAATTGAGTTTCTGATATTTATAGGGGATTAAGGGTGGTAACTGCCCCCTTAATCCGCTCCTAAGTGGGGCAGAAATCCCTCAAATCGTGGGGGAAAAACGATTCCTGGAACTGTTCGGTTCGTGTTTGAATGAGTCAAACGTCGAAAATGGCGTTCTGGGCCCGAACTCTGCGTTTTAGACTAAAAACGCAGAGTTGGGCCTATTTTGGGTGGCTGAACGCACAGGCCGCGATGCGTTGTAAATCTAAAATGCAGAGTTGGGACACAGAGATGAACTCTGTGTTTTGAACCTGAGACGCAGAGTTGGAACACAGATGAACTCTGTGTTTTGGACCTGAGACGCAGAGTTGGAACACAGAGAGAACTCTGCGTTTTGGACCTGAGACACACAGAGATGAACTCTGTGTTTTGACTCCGGAATATAGCCATGACCTCTGCGTTTTGAGTTTGGAACGCAGCCACGACCTCTGCGTTTTGAGTTTGGAACGTAGCCACGACCTCTGCGTTTTGAGTTTGGAACGCAGCCACGACCTTTGCGTTTTGGATCTGGAACGCAGCCACGACCTCTGTGTTTTGAGTTTAGAACGCGGGCATGACCTCTGCGTTTTGAGTTTAGAACGCGAGCATGACCTCTGTGTTTTGAATCTTGGATGCAGAGGTGAGCCTTTGACAGGCTCGGTGAACTTCAGCCTAAGTCCAATGTTCAGACGAAGTCCAGTATTGCAGACGGACTTCAGAATATAACTTGCTACGAAGATCAGGTCATAACTTTCAAACCGTAAGTCGGAATTGGATGAATTATATATGAAAATCGGCTATCTCGGCGAGACGAAGCCGACCAAACCTACCCTATAGGGTTTGGGTTGCTCCATCAGTTTTGCCAAATTCCTTACGGTTTGAGAGATATCTGTGTTTTAATATGAAGAGACCGTTAATTTGTAGTCTCTTTTGCTAGAGCATTGCAAAGATCGTCACCTTGTAACCTTCGTCTTAGCTCTTTAAAAATATGAGAGTCATCAGATTGTAACTCCCGATATTGATTGTGAAGGCTGTTGAATTAGAGCTTTCATTAGTTATTATGAAGGTCGTCAGATTGTAACCTTCTACGTGAAAGTCTTTAAATTGTAGACTTATGGAAGTCGTCAAATTGTAACTTCCGTCATTGGTGTTTGATGGGGATAAACTATCTGTTGTGATTTTTAGACAGCCTACAGCGGTCCTCCTCTCTTACCGGCACACATCCTTTTTGCACGCGAAGATTTGGTGAAGCGCATCCAGGCGAGAGAGGCTGAGCTCCAATGCTTACGCAAGCAACATCACGCGGTGTTGGCCAAGATGGATGCCTACATGGATGCTGCTTTTTTTGAAGACGCTGGGTCCCTCGAAGGTGAGGCGAGGCTGCGGGAGCTCGAACGTGAGAAGATGCGGCTCAGCCATGCTGTCGAAGCGGCGACCAAGGGGCTTCAGCTTCTTCGCCAGGAGGAAGAGGATGGCGAGGCTGCCCTCGCCAGACTTCTGCAGAGGCAAGAGGTGGAGACCCGTGCTAGACAGGCGGCAGAGCTCGCGGCTGTCAAGGCGAAGATCGCCCGTTTCAGTCTCTTGAGGTTGATGTAGCGTTCCCAACTGTTCGCTAAACATATTTTGTGATTTTGTTAATGCTAGACGCATCAAACTCTTAAAACTTTATGTAAATTTGGCCCGTAATGGCCTGTTATGCTTTTGCTTTTTTTTTACTGCTCTTGGCATTTTATTCCTCTCGCTGTGTTTGGAATGCGCTTGATCTGTGTTTGACCCTCATGTTGGATTCGCCTGCGCTGTTTGGTGCTTGAGTTGAGCTACTCATGCCGTTCTCAGCAACATGGCGAGCCCTCGACTAATCTGCCTGGGACTTAGTTGTTAGGCTCATTTCCTGTTCTTGGCTGTTCATGACGTGGGGTCGGGTTGACTCCGACCTTCACGTCGCAGCCCAAGCGGAACCACGAGGGTAACACTTAGGTCGAAACAAAGAGTAGTCGACTGCGACCAACTGAAGAATCTCTCTCTGACTTGCCATTTGGCGAGTTGTTGTTTGGGGGGGAAGCGGAGCATGTCGCCGGTTTGAGCCGCCCTCGACAATTGTCGTCGTGCGGGTGGGCGACGACACGGTTAATAATCGAATTGTTCAGGGATGTTGGAATGTGACGATTGATTGTCGTAGGAGCCGTTGCATGGTAGGCTACTACCCATCGGTTATCCTAAGGGAATGTTAGGGTTTCCAAAATAGGTCCAGTAGTTCAGGGACGTAGGAGTGTGACTATTGACCGAAGTAATAACACGTCGCATGGTAGGTTATTACTTAGGCTATGTTACTCGTAGGAATAACGGTGCCAATCATCAGAGGTGATCATTAACCTGATGGGGTTTTGTTGTGATTGGAGCAACTATGAGGACCTATCATCCTTTTGAAGAGGATTGGTAAGTTAATTTTATCAGAGGTTTGATGTTAACGTGACAGGGATTGTCACGATTGGAACGACTTTGAGGACCTACCATCCTTCTGAAGAGGGTTGGTAAGTTGATTTTGTCAGAGGTGTGATGTTAACGTGACAGTAGGAGTCTGATGCCGTCCACCTGAACTGCTAGTCTCGCCTGTTTTGAGAGGTTCGCCATAAACAGGAACCTGGCTTAGGAAGTGGGGTTCGCCTAGACTTATAGGCTCGCCTGATTTGAGCGGTTCGCCATAATCGGGAACCTGGCTCAAGAAGTGGAAGTGTAGGGAATAGTTTAACCTCTTATACCAGTTGGAGGATGTGAGGACCAGTTTAGACTCATGCACTCGTGGGAGTTTGGGAGGAGAACTAAGGGTAGTACTTCTTTAAGTATTTGCCATTGATGGGCATCATGATCTTATCGCCATTTGGCTTGACGAGGCGGTAGGCTCCATTCGAGTAGACTGTCTCTACTACGAACGACCCTTCCCATTTGGGCTGAAATTTGCCCTTCTTCTTAGAGGTGAGGATCATCGGTCGGCGAACGGCTAGTACCAGTTCTCCCTCCTTGAAGGCTCGGCGTTTGACTTTCTTGTCGAAAGCCTTGGCCATTCGGGCTTGATAGAACTCAATATGCTGTTGAGCTTCTAGTCGTTTGTCGTCCAACGCTTCGAGCTCCGCGAGTCGTCGTTGGTGATTATCCTCAACCGTCATCCCCGTTGCTAGGGCGACGCGGAGGGATGGAATTTGGATCTCTAATGATAACACGGCTTCGCAGCCGTATACCAATGAGTAGGGCGTGTTGCCAGTCGGTGTGCGAACCGTTGTGTGATATGCCCACAAGCTTTCGCCCAGCTTTTTATTCCAATCGCGCTTGCTAGTGGAAGTCAGCTTGGTCAAGATCTTGATGATTATTTTGTTGAAGGTCTCGGCCAAGCCATTCGTCGAAGGGTTATAGGCCGTGGAGGAGATGTTCTGTATTCGAAACTTGTCACAAAACCTGGTGAATGCGTGACTGACAAATTGCGTGCCGTTATCATGAATAATATGCTGGGGTACGCCGTATCGGTATATAACATGGTGTTTGATGAACTTGATCACATCATTAGTCTTGACCTCTCTTAAGGGGACGGCTTCGGCCCACTTAGAGAAGTAGTCGATGATCGCGAGGATGAAGCGATGACCTCTTGCCGACAACGGGGATATTGGTCCGACTATGTCCATTCCCCATGCTTCGAAGGGCCATGAAGCCTTTGTCAGGTGCAGGTCTTCGGGCGGCTGGTGCATGTAGTAGGCATGGATCTGGCACTTGTGACAGCGCTTTGCGTAAGCGACCGCGTCGCTAACCATCCCAGGCCAAAAGTAGTCTATCCTCCGCAAGCGATCCCAAAGCTTAGGTCCAGGCTGGTGAGACCCGCAAGTGCCATCATGGGCTTCGCATAGGGCCTCCTGCGCTTCCGCCTTTGAAAGACATCGAAGCAACAAGCCGTCGTATGACCTCTGATATAACGTTTTGGTGGTCGAATCATAGTAGAACCTCGAGGCACGTCGTCGGACAGACTCTCGTTCCCTTGCGTCTTCGGGCAACATGCCGTATAGAATATAATCGATGATCGGGAGACGCCAGTCCTCAAGATCGGGCTGATCCGAGACTTGATAGGCGGCGTTTGCTTCTGGGACATCTTTTAGTCGAAAGAGTCTTCGGCTCGCCATTGTGACCCATTGGGTCGTCTCTAATGGGTAGGCCAGGTTAGCCGCCAAGGAGGCAAGGGCGTCCGCATGTGTATTCTTGGAACGCATCACGTGCTTAATGCGGAAACTCTCAAATGACTCCACTAGCCTGATAGCCGCTTTGTGGAGTGGGATCAGATCATCGTTCCTGACTTCGTACTCGCCGGTCATCTGCTTGACAATGAGTTGGGAGTCGCCGTAAGCCTCTAGATGCTTTATCCCTAACTCTTTTGCCAACTCGAGCCCGATGAGTAACGCATTGTACTCAGCCACGTTGTTAGTGTATGACTCTGTCAAAGAAAAGGCTCGGGGCAACACGTGGCTATGTGGAGAGGTGAGGACCACCCCCACTCCTGCAACAATAGAGCCACTTGTGCCAACACGAGATGCGCCATCGAAGAACATCTGCCACACCTCTGGTAACAAAGTTACGTTGGCCTCAGGGGGTTCATCGGGCAAGTCCTCAAATAGGTCGGTCTTTGCCCCTAGCGGGTGACTAGCCATAAGATCGCAGATGGCCTGTCCTTTGACTAACTTCTATGATATGAAGTGGATGTCATATTGAGACAGCAAGAGCGCCCACCTGGCCAGACGCCAGTTTAATGCCGCAGGCTGCGTCATGAAAACTCTGATGGGGTTTATCCGGGAAATGACGTGGATTGTCTGACCGACCAGGTAGTGTCGCATCTTTTGGATGGCGAATACTAAGGCCAAACATTCCTTTTCGATCATCGGGTACCGCTGTTCGACGCCTTGCAAGGTTCTACTTAGGTAGTAGATGCCCTGCTCATAGCCCGCGTCATCATTTTGGGCCAAGAGGGCGCCTAGAGAATGCTCCATAGCCCGTATATAGATGAGGAACGACTTTCGTGAGATCGGCGTCGCGAGGACAGGCGGGTTCGAGAGATAAGCCTTGATCTCCTCAAAGGCCTTTTGGCAAGGCTCGTCCCATACGAAGGAAGTACCTTTCTTCATTAGTTTGGAGAAGGGTTGACACTTGCCCGAAAGATTTGAAATGAACCTTCGGATGTAAGCCAATCGTCCCTGAAGGCCTCTTAGTTTCTTAAGACTTCGGGGCGGTCGAAGGTCTTGAATAGCTCGTACCTTATCTGGGTCAATCCGGATTCCTTTCGTCGTGACGACGAAACCTAGGAATTTACCGCTAGGCATCCCTAAGAATGACTTTGTAGGATTCATCTTGAGTTAATGAGTCATCATGAGTTCGAACATTACCCTCAAGTCTTGGAGGTGGTCCTCTTTACAGTGACTCTTCACGACCAGGTCGTCCATATAACACTCGACCGTCTTTCGCAGGTGATTCCGAAAGATCGTGCTCATGGTGCGTTGATAGGTGGTGCCAGCATTTTTTAGTCCGAAGGGCATGACTGTATAGCAGTACACCCCCATGGGAGTCCTGAATGAAGTGTGTTTTTCATCTTCAGGGTGCATTTTGATTTGATTGTACCCTGAGAAACCATCCATAAAGGATATCCTCTCGAACCCACACGTGTTGTCAATGATGACATCCGTGATGGGTAAAGGGAACTCGTCCTTAGGGCATGCGGTGTTGAGATCCCTGAAGTCAATGCAGATATAGATTTTATTGTTTTTCTTCAGGACTGGAACAATATTGGCCACCCAGTCGGGGTGCTGTTCCTCTCTGATGAAACCGGATTCAATGAGTTTCTTCACTTCAGCCTCGATCGCCTCTATGATTTGCGGACGGAATCGCCTTTGCTGTTGCTTGACTGGTTTGGCGTCTGGGCTGATGTTGAGGCGATGCGTTGCGACCCGCGGATCTAGGCTGGGCATGTCCTCGTAATTCCACGCGAAGACGTCGATGTATTCCCGTATGAGGACAATAAGGTCATCTTTTTCCTGGGAAGGTAGACTGCCTCTGATGAATATGGGCTTGGGATTCGCCTCGTCCCCCATATTCACCTGGAGGATCTCATCTTCGGTCGGTGGTTCACGTTGCTCGAACCGGCTGTTCCACTGAGCGTTAACGTGGTGATCCCATGTCTCGTCGTAAAGCAAGATTTGTTCGTCCTCAGCCATTTCGGCGGGGTCGACTGCAGCCATGTTGACCGTAAGGTTATCAAATAGATCCCTCATGCTGATGTCTGAGTCCCATGCTGAGGTAGTCGATGATCGATCTCCCGAACATGCATAGTCGGAATCCTCGTTGACGTAGCAGCACAAATCCGATGAGGAGGAGGAATAGCCTAAGCCTCTCCGAGTCCTGTTGAAGTAATTTGAGGGTTTACCTCTGGGTACATGAGCAGGTCGGATGGCTGTTTTGTGCCCTCGGCCGTAATTCAGGCCCTCTAGACGAGTGAGGTCATATCCCATGTCACTCATGATGCGCTTCGCAACTCGACTATATTGTGAAAACTGAGACGCGGGGTCCTCATCTTCAGATTCATCCTATAGTGTGCGCAGGGGGTGATCGATTTGACCGAAGATAATATCTTTTCGATAATTATTCCGGGCGGGCACGATGAGCACATCTTGCAACGACTCAATCGGCCGTGTTTTTACGATGTATGACGAGCATACCGGCAAGTGCAGGGAGGGATCGCTGTAGAGTTTTGACCATAGGTCACTGGGTTCGTCATCCTCGGATGTAGAACAAGATGACAAATAAGCAAAGTTAGACTTCTCATTCATGATAATCTCATCCACCTGAACAGCGTTGGTTACATTGTGACTTTCGTAACCGATTATAATTGACTCGAAATCATTTAGGATTAGGCTGTCGCCATACTCAGGTTCGCTATCCTCCTCGTTGCCACTCTCTGGTTCTTCGACCGGTAGCTCATCGGGGTCTTGGTACAGCAGAGAATTCGTGAAGTAGTTTTCGACGCCTTTGAAGGGTTGCTTGTCGGCCACTACTATCTTTACTTGCTCGTAATCGTCCACATACTTCAGGCATTGGTGCAATGTGGATGAGACTATTTGGTTGCCATGGATCCACGGACGTCCTAAGAGTATGTTGTAGGAAGGCTCAGCGTCAATGACGTAACAGGTCACCTCCGTTTTCATGTTGCCTATTTGACATTTCAGGCGGATTTTGCCGAGCGGTCTAGTCCCCGTGGCATTAAAGCCAAATATGGTCGTGGTAGTTGTGGACAGACACTTTGGTGGTATCCCTAGGTGTTTGATCAATTTTAGGGGGGCAATGCTCAATGTTGAACCTGGATCGACCTGAATTTGATCCACTTTCGACGAGCCGACGTACCCCGTAAAATACAAGGGTTGGTCATGAGACGTGCTCTTGATGAGCATGTCCTCAGGAGTGAAAGTGATGCACGGGACCCGTCTTTCGGAGGTTTGGCAACACGTCGCGCATTCCTGCTCTGCATCCTCCTCCCTCGAGAAATGGGTGGAGAATGCCTCTGAGTCGGCCAACGCCTCTTGTAGGTCTTCCTAGGTAGGCCTGGATAGCCGTAGGAGGTCGTACATGGTAATTTGTGCGGGGATGCCTTTCAGCTGTGCGAGCACATTGAACCGGAAAGGTTGACGGCTTGAGCTCGGTTTGTCTGAATTGGGAGGGGTTGTCGCAGCTGGCCTCGTGGGAGGTCCCGCCGGGTTCTCCGCCCTCGTGGGATATTCCTTCGTGAACTCCTTCCCTGCTCTCGTGGTGAGGACAGTGGTTTCCTCTTCGGAGTCGGTCAGGACGGTCATTGTTGTGTTATCTCTACCTAGGATGGCGGAGACGACATTGCAATGTTTTCCCTTAGCCTCTTTCGAGGGCTTTGCAGTTCATTGCTCATTATTGAGGAGGTCCAGAAGGACCCACATCACCTGACCAGATGGCAGAGTCTGTGGAGTTAAACCCTTCCCTCGCTGGTTGTGAGGGTTATCATTAGTGATCCTCAAGACTGCCTTGGGGATGGGAATTACCCCTGTCGGAGCTTGGACCTCCGGGAGATCTGTCCCAAAGCTCAAGATGATCATGTTCGTGGTCACCTGCTTTTGGACCTTCTCCTTTTTTAGGACCCCCACATCGTAGAGGGCTTGGAGCTTATCCTTGAGGACGTAACACTTAGTCGTGTGGTGGCCCAGGAATCTATGGTAGGCACAATAATTCGGGTCATTGGTTTTGTCTGCCTCCTCAGGCTTCACGGCTTCTGGCAATTTAATTCGCCCGCTCTTGAGTAGAGTGTCGAATGTCGCCACCACCTGATCTTCTCTGAAGTCATATTGCCACGGGGGCGTTGCTCAAATTGTCTGGGCCTCGGCTTCTGAGGAGTCTTCGACGCCGGGGTAGAGTCAACGGCCATGATCTCTTTTCCTCTCGTTCGAGGAGGGTTCTTTCGCATGGAGGGTTCAGCGGCTCCCTTCTTTGACTGCGGCTCTTCGGCCTCTAATCTCTTGATCATGTTTTCTACTTGCTCGTCCTGGCAAACAAGCTCCTTCCATGTCCGGGTTTCTACCGCGCTGACTTTGGATAAAATATGGATCGAGAGATTATTGCGGCACATCTCGATCAATGTTGATTCAGAAACTTGATCCCGACAATGGACCGATCAGTTCTTGAACCTCTTTACAAAGTTGTTGACCGACTCCGACTTTCGTTGCTTTTCAGCGAGGAGGGTGGCCATTGACACCTCCATGTCATCATCGAAGAATCGGGCCAGGAAGAGCCTTTCAACATTGGCCCATGACTTGATAGAGCCGGGTTCTAACTTACGGAACCATTCGAAGGCCACCCCCTTGAGGGTGCCTATGAATAGCCGAGTAAGAATAGCGTCGTTCCCCATAAGGAATCCGGTCTGTGCATGAAGTAGTAAATATATTGTGAGGGTGAGCCCTTGCCGTCAAATTGCACCAAACTAATCGGCTTGAACTTCGCCGGATAAGGGACCGTATCCCATTCGACGGGGTAAGGTCGGACCACCCCCAGCTTGTTCATGTTCTGCTGAAGCTTCAGCGCGTTAAGCTGGTTTTGGAACTCGTCGAACCTCTTGTCGCGGGTGCTACCCCCTGTATGTGATGTTCCTAGCGACGTCTTGGAAGAGTAATCGGATTGTGGATTACTGTTATCTTCCGTCTTAGTCGCTGGACGATGGGGAGGTACCCACTCCTTATCCCTTGTTCGCCGAGGTAAGGTGCGCTGGGCCCTTTTCTTTTTCTTCTTCCTGTTCAGGAGTTGTTCCATCATTTCTCTTAGGGAATCAATGGTCGCCTGTTGCTCCCAAGCTTTTGGGCCACCGACTGTTCATGGGCGAGTTCAGTCATGTGTACCCTCGCTGGTGCGTCCTGACTTGAGTGCGAGGTTTGGGACGTTGCTACCGCCGAATGAACTTCATACTCTCCATAGGAGGGAGGGGCTAAGGTGGAGTAATCAAACCCGATACTTACCCCCTTACGACTACGGGTACGCTGGTATATGCCGCCCTGTCCTTATTGAACGAGCCGAGGATCAGGACCCAGGACAGAGTCCGAATCTGGGGAGTCAGAAAGCACCACCTTACCCCTGTCCGTCATGTTGATTGTGGCGGACGGGAGCTCTAGGTCGTCGGTGGCGCGTCCCCTTTGGCGACGACGCCTTTGATGAGTGGGCCTCGGTCGAGAAGGTCGTCGAGAGAGCCTCTCGAACACTGAAGGTTTCGCCGTTTCCATACATTGACAGTCGACGAGTACTGTCTAGATGAGCCTCTCGCAGTGGCACTGAGGAATTGCCTCATGTATGGTGCGTTTGCGGGTTAGATAATCCCGAAGGTCTTCCATGGGTGATTGGCGACCACCCCCAAGGTCAGACGGATCGTCTGAGTGATCGCACAGGAGGGTTTCGGATGCACCCCTTGTTGCGCGTTGGGTGGAATACCTGGATGTCGGAGTTGGGCGAGTTTGCCTTGACAGGCGAATCCTCACGTTCGGGCGGACTCCAACATGTGGGCGAGTTTCAACCCCTAGCTCGCGCCGGCGAGCTTGCGAGGCGTCGCTCCCTGCTTTGCCTTTATGTTTATCCGCCAAAGGGCCATGACGAGGCTCGCCAACCCTCGGAGGTCCACCTATTCGGATAGGCTCGTTCGCTTGGGGCGGTTTATTCGCATCAGGGATGTGACCTAAAAAGCGAAGTCCACCTGGACGGGCGGTTAAGTTTTTCTTGGTTGGCGCTCCTGATTTGGAGAGCCTCCCGATGTCAGGCGAGTTGCCCTCTCGTCTAACATTTTTCGAGCCTGCGTAGTAGCTCAGGTCATCGTATGAGACGAAGGCTTAGGCCTCTTGTTTGGCGAGTGCTTTCCGTCGCCGTTGGCGGGCTCTTCTAGAGAGAAGAATGCCCGCGTGGGCTATGGCAGTACGGTTTGTGCCGGAACGAACTGATGTTTCTTCCGGGGCGGGTGTCTGCGAGGGACGTTTGGCGACCCATCGGACAGGCTTTCGCCCCGTGCCCTTGATCTCTGGCTTGGCCTTGATTGATTCCGAGGGAGTAGGTTCCCCCGACGAGACTCGGGTAGAGTCCTCAGGCGCGAAGGCTTTGACCGTTTGAGGTCGGCCTCTGCGCACGACTCCGTGGCGTTTGCGAGACGCATCGCCACCAGAGGAGGAGGAAGACAAGTACTCTTCGTACTTGGCTTGGTCAAACTCGATCTCTAGGGACTCCACAGTTATCCTAACAGCAACCTCGTCGAACTGAGCTACCACCATTTCGGTTGAAGAAATAGCTTCTCCCACTGTGGTCACCATCTTCTGTAGGTGTAAATTTCTGATCTCCCGAAAATGGAAAACTTTGTTTGTATTGATAAGAATAGCTTATTACAAACTAATTAATCGAAATTATAGCAGAAGCGGAGGGAATGCCCTCCTTGTTTATCGTGGGGACTTTCGGTAGCTACAGGATGCTTCGCTCGATTCTCGTGCCGAGTCTGCTTCCCTTGGATAGTTCGACCGAGGTTGCTGGAGAGCTTTAGTACGCAGTAGAATCTCGGGTCGATGGAGTTCGAATATTCTCGTTCACCGACGATCAAGGCTCGGAACTAGGAGATGGCGCTGCAGTGCAAAAACACTATGCAGAGAGCTTGTCGTCGATCCTTTTCCAAAAAATTTTTGACCTCCTCATGGTGGCTGGAAGAAGCTCTTAAATGGAGCAGAGACGGCTTGGTCATTCCTTGAATTATGGGATGTGACCATGTCTTGTTCAGAGGTATCTTGCTGCTCACCTGTACTATGAGTGGTCATTCGAGGGGTTATGCTTCACGTCATGTCACGTAGGAGTGGGAAGGCCCCTCCTCGTATGTGAGGTAGTGACTGCCCACTACTCGAGTGGATTTGGCCAGCCTACTGTGCGCCGGCGAATCCAGTTCTTAACTTGGACTGGTGGGATCAGTCGCATTTATGAGCGCGTAGGTTGATCTGGCGTCTGTTAGATCACTCGTACTGTGAGCGGTCGCTTGATGGGACCTGAGTACTGTGCTCTTCCCTCTCGAGTCATGAGAGGTGAGAAAGCGGGCGCCCAGTACTCGAGTGGGCTTAGACAGCTTGTCGAATGCCGACGGATCCAGCTCTTAACTCTGACGGGTGAGGTGAGCTGCATTTATGAATGTTCAGGTTGATCTGGCACCTGTCCGATCATTCGTACTGTGAGCAGGCACTCGACGATCCTGGAGTATTGTGCCTTCTCTTTTCAGGTCAAGAGAGGTGGGAAAACCCGCCCTGGCACGTAGGGGTAGCGGATACCCCGTTGTACTGGCGACTTTGAGGTTTGCAAGCGGATCCGACTTTAGACTCGGTCAGGCGAGTTATAAAAAGGTGAATTTCCGTTATTTAGTCGATCTTGACTCGTGCGGGCGAGTCGATCATTCAGGCGAACCTGGGACATGAGTTCGTTTGATGACCGCACGGCTTGGGCCCGTGTTGGCGAATTGTGTTGGCGACTTCTCCTTGTAGGCGAATTTCTCACAAGTTTACAAAGGTATTTTTTACTGTCTACAATCCCTAGAGATCACGCCTGTAGCCATTCCTCTAGCAGTCCCAGATAGAGCCACAGAGCAGGAGGCTTGGCTCCGTATGGTGGAGAGGTACCAGAAGATGAGGGCACCAGAGTTCCAGGAGGCACCAGACCCTCTTGCAGCGCATAAGTGGAAGGAGGATGTGAGCAATATACTTGACATACTCAATGTGGATTCAGTTCAAAAACAGAGGTTGGCATCCTACAGTCTGAAGGGGGATGCCGGGAGATGGTACCGACTCCAGTTTACTCCAGCGCAGAGAATGACCCTCACATGGGAGAATTTCATATACTTCTTTGATGGGTAGTATATTTCTTCTACGGCGCGGACTGGGAAGGAGCTTGAGTTATTCCGGTTGACTCAGGGGGACATGACAGTGGCAGATTTAGAGAGCAGATTCATGGAGTTGCTACATTTCACGGGCATGTGGCAGACAGGAGAGCGTCAGGCTCAGATGTTCTTAGCAGGGATTCGCCCTAATCTCCTCTGGTACCTCGTCTCGAGGAGGTTCTATTCAGTTAGGGAGGTGGTTGAGGCCTCCACTTCACAGGAGATTTGTTGGACCCTAGAGGGGGGTTAATTAGGGTCAAGAGGCTCTAATTATGCAATAAAAATTAAGACAAGCAAACCACAAAATTCTAATGCAATCAAAGTAAATGAGAGAGGGTTAGGAATCATTATTCTTTGACGCGCGATGTGTTAACGAGGTTCGGTCCTCTGACCTACGTCCCCGCTCCCCACTCTCGAGGAGAAATCCACTATACACCCGGTTTGGAAGCCGGAACTTCGTCTATACAGCGATCCCCTCACGATCTCACACTACATAGTTGATCTCAACAGATCACACTCCCTCACAGTTGATCTACACAAGATCACACTCACAAAGCAGTAAAAATAGTGCAAGACTCTCTCTTTACAAGTCCCTATGGCAAAGAGAAAGAGTGCAGTTGAAGCTGGGAAGTGAACACACAAAAAACTCAGAGAAAGAACAGGTTTTGAAAATCTTTGTTCAGGAGAAAATGGCGGCTCAGGTTTTTCAAGCGTTAGGGCATGGGAGAAGAAGATGGGTTGGTTTAAATAGGAGAAACCTCTCTGTTCAAAGACAAAAACCCAACCTTCTCAAAATAGAAACAATCTCCTAACAGACTGTGCCAGAGATAGCGAACAGCTGGCACAACAACCCAGGGAAAGCGACCGTTTGAAAAGGCATCGGTTGACCGACTGATTTTTTGGTCGACCGACGGATTTTTCGGTCGACCGCGAGCCTGGTCTGAAAACGAGAAAACAAACAGAGACTTCATCGGTCGACTGGTACGGTCGACCGACAGAAAAATCGAGCTCTTGGTCGACCGCATCGGTCGACCGACAAACTCTCTACTATTTTCTGAGAAATGGTCATATGTGCGGTCGACCGGTCCGGTCGACCGCATTCTGATACTTCACAGAAAACAGTTTTGACTCAATTTGAAATATTTAGAAAATATTTATTTGACCTCTGAAAATTATGAAACTTTGTAAAATATTTTTAATAATAAAAACAAACTGTTTAGAAAAAGAATTTTGCAGATAGGTCCTCATACTTGTGAGAAATAGGATTTTGTGAAAAACGTTTAAAAAGCATAAGTATGAGACTATGTGTGTGATATCCCAATAGCTTCAACTGAAGTTAATAACTCTTTGCCTACATTCTAACACTAGAGAGAAAAATAAAAGATAGCTAATATCCTCATATAGAAAGCAATACTTGAGCTTTGATATAGCTTGAATCGGATGAAGCTTTTATTTGAATTTGTTGTTCTTGAAATAACGTTGCTTCATCATTATGCCTCCTCCTCCTTTGGATATCATCGTTGAAGCGCATATTCCATCCAATCCTCTATGAATAGCACTAACAAGCTTGATAAATGAATTTGCTACATTTGCACTTAATAAGCCATTAGTACCGTTAATGGTGGTTGTAAAACATCATCAAAACATAAGGGCTAACAAGATTGAGACTACTATGTTCTAGAAGGATAAGGAAGGGAAGGCCAAGGCAGGACAGAGCAGGGATAAGAACAAGAACAAGAGACCCTTTTCTGGACATCATCAGCAGCATCAGGGCCCTTATAAAAAGGGATCCCAGCGGGATCAGAGAGCGCATCTGCAGTGCAAGTTCCAAGGATCTTGTTTTAACTGTCATAAGGTTGGGCATAAGGCATCGGAGTGTCGTAACGCACCAGCAGGAGCCCAGCAGGGTAAGGGTCAGAACCAGCAGCAGCAGCAATAGCAGGATAGAAATCAGGGCCAACAGAACAGGCTTGAGGCACCGCCAGTAGTACAGAGGACTGAGGGGCAGGTTCGAGCAGTTCAGGAGGTTCCTCAGGGACAGATTATCCCATATTCTCCATCTCTAGCAGCAGAGCAGTCTTCAGCCTCAGGCAGGGTATATGCAGTAGTTCCCCATGATCATGGAGCTAGCGGAGCCGTAGTGGAGGGTACGTTCTTTGTGAATTCCTTTCCCGTCCGTATTCTTTTTGATTCGGGAGCTTCGTATTCTTTCATCTCGCATGCATTTATGGCTAGACTCCAGCTCGTGGCTTAGCCTCTAGACACCCCTTTATCAGTTTCCACCCCTTTAGGTGAGGTATCGCTTCTGGAGAGCGTTTGTAGGAGGTGTACCGTCAGTTTAGACGAGTCGGAGTTCATAGTTGATTTGATAGTGTTGCATATGTCCGAGTTCGATGTCATCCTTGGTATGGATTGGTTGTCTTCCTACCATATTAGTATTGACTGCTTTGCGAAGACAGTCAAGTTGCGAGCGTCCGACGAGTCCGAGATGATTGTAGCCACCTCTCAGGGCAACCGTTTTGCGGAGTTATTTCTGGCGTACATCGAGGAGGTGATGCGACAGGATCAGGGTGTTGAGTTATTGGAGACTAGAGTTGTCTCAGAGTATCAGGATGTCTTTCAGGACATACCTGGATTACCTCCTATGAGAGAGGTGGAGTTCTGTATTGAGTTGTAGCCAGGCACAACCCCGATATCCCGCGCACCCTATCGCATGGCACCAGCTGAGATGAGGGAGCTTCAGACCTAGTTGGACGAGTTGTTAGCTCAGGGTTTTATTCGCCAGAGTCATTCTCCGTGGGGCGCGTCGGTCCTCTTCGTGAAGAAGAAGGACGGTAGTATGAGATTATGCATAGATTATAGAGAGTTAAACAAGGTCACTATCCGGAATAGGTACCCACTACCTAGGATTGATGACTTGTTTGACCAGTTGCAGGCGGCGCAGTATTTCTCAAAGATTGATCTTCGTTCTGGCTATCATCAGTTACGGGTTCCGGAGATGGATATTCCCAAGACCGCTTTTCTTACTCGATATGGATCCTTCGAGTTCTTGGTCATGCCATTTGGGTTGACCAATGCACCCGCGGTATTCATGGACTTGATGAACCGGGTTTTTCGTCCCTTCTTGGATCAGTTTGTGATCGTTTTCATCGATGATATTCTCATTTACTCGAGATTGGAGGCAGAACACGAGGAGCATCTACGAGTAGCTTTAAGGACTCTTCAGGAGCATCAGTTATATGCCAAGTTCACCAAGTGTGAATTTTGACTTTCAGAAGTTAGATTTCTCGGCCATGTCATCAGTAGAGAGGGTATAGCAGTAGATCCAGCTAAGGTCACAGCAGTTCTTGATTGGGAGCCACCGAAGACGGTGACAGAGATTCGCAGCTTTTTAGGTTTAGCTGGCTATTACAGGAAGTTCATTCAGGACTTCTCGAAGATTTCGACGCCGATTACACGCCTTACAAAGAAGGGTGTTCAGTTCATATGGAGCATGGACTGCCAGAAGGCCTTTGATATTTTGAAGGCTAAGTTGACTACAGCGCCGGTTCTGACTATTCCGAGCAACGACAGGACATTCGTCGTCTATACAGATGCATCGTTGGCAGGCTTAGGAGGCATATTAATGCAGACTTAGAGGGTGGTAGCCTATATCTCATGGCAGTTGAGGGTGCATGAGTAGAACTATCCCACTCTTGACTTGGAGTTAGCAGCAGTGATATTTACGCTGAAGTCATGGAGGCACTACCTATATGGAGTACAGTTTGAGTTATTCACAGACCATCAGAGTCTGAAGTACTTTTTTTCTCAGAAGGAACTCAATCAGAGACAGCGGAGGTGGATTGAGTTTATCAAAGACTACGAGTTCGCGATTCAGTATCATCCGGGGAAGGCGAACGTCGTAGCAGATGCTTTGAGTAGGAAGCGTTGACATCGGATTTCGGCTTTGAGGTGTTCATTACATCGAGATCTTATCACTCTTAGCCAGTTTGATTTTAGACCCGAGATTGGAGGAAGCAGTGCATTTTTGGGAGCTATTTCAGTGCAACCATCTTGGAGTGATAGAGTTATCAGAGCTCAGTTGGGAGACTCTTGGATTCAAATCCGAAAGGAGGAGATTTTCAAAGAGCCTAAGGCCGATTGGACCATTGGAGCAGATGAAGAACTACGAAAGTAAGGTAGACTGGTTATGCCAGCCAGTGCAGAGCTGAAGAGGGAGTTATTTAATGAAGCGCACCATACTCGGTACACAGTACATCCAGGGACTACTAAGATGTACAAAGACCCGAAGAGGCACTTTTGGTGGAGTGGTATGCGAAGGGAGATTGCAGAGTATGTGGCTAAGTGTTTTACCTGTCAGCAGGTGAATGCAGAGCATCAGAGACCGACAGGAATACTTCAGCCTTTATCCATCCCAGAGTGGAAGTAGGCGGACATTTCTATGGACTTCATTGTAGGGTTGTCGAAGTCGAAGAATGGGAATGATTCAGTTTGGGTGATTATGGACCGGTTGACGAAGTCGGCACATTTCATTCCAGTGAGGACTACTTATACCGCTGAGGCATATGCGAGGATATTTATCCGAGAGATAGTTCGACTTCATGGAGTTCCAGACACGATTGTATCGGATCGAGGTTCAGTATTCACTTCGCATTTTTGGAGGAGTTTTCAAGACTCTTTTGGCAGCAGACTATCATTCAGCAGTGTTTTCCACCCACAGACGGATGGTCAGACAGAGAGAGTAAATCAGGTGTTGGAAGACATGCTGCGAGCTTGTGTCATTGACTTTTAAGGTAGTTGGGAGGATCATATTCTACTGATAGAGTTTGTTTATAACAATAGCTATCAAGTGACAATCGGTATGGCTCCGTATGAGACATTGTATGAGAGACCTTGTAGGTCACCGATATGTTGGGCAGAGCCAGAGGATAGCTTGATGCTTGGGCCGGAGCTTGTGAGGCAGACTATCGAAAAGGTATTGATCAGGGAGCGGATTCTAGCTGCTCAAAGTCGGCAGAAGAGCTATGCAGATAAGAGGCGGAGACCCTTGGAGTTTCAGGTTGGAGACTCAGTTATGTTGAAGGTATCTCCTATGAAAGGCGTGCAGCGATTTGGACGACGGGGGAAGCTTGCGCCGAGATATATTGGACCATTCCATATTTTGGAGCGTATTGGAGTTGTGTTATACAGACTAGATCTTCCAGCACCGATGTCTAGTATACATAATGTATTTCATGTTTCTATGCTCAAGAAACACTTGCATGATGAGGAGAAGCAGCGAGTATTGGATGCACCAGAGATTGAATTTTAAGAGGATTTGACTACTATTAAGATTCCGGTTTGTATACTTGCCAGGGAGAACAAAAGACTTAGAAATAAGGTAATTCCCTTGTGAAAGTTCAGTGGAACCGAGGAAGCATTGAGGAGATTTCTTGGGAGCGTGAAGAGGACATGCGTCGCGACTACCCATACCTGTTTGAACAGGTAAATTAAATTTTATTATGTTATATACCTTACTTTATGTTTATATCTTTGGTTATATTTACATTTAACGCTAGAATGAGGATATTTTCGCTTAATTCTTAATCTTTTGGAACACATGGTATATTTATGGGGGGTTTCTTATTTGGATTTTTCGCCCGATGTACTAGTTCCACTAGATTAGGATTTGAGCGGGAATATTACCATTTTAGATTGTTAAGTATAAATATCTCTATATGTTATCTAGAAGTTCATATTTCGAGATTCGTATGATTTCCGAATTTCGAGGACGAAATTCTTTTAAAGGGGGGAAGAATGTAAAACCCCATAACTTTTATAATGAATATATGTGAATTATTAGTAATAAATAATTCTTTTGTGATAAATAATCATATATATTTATCAGATGAATGTGATGAACAGTGTTTAGGAACCCCACAAGTGTTTCTATGTGAGAGGAATCAAGTGGATAGACTAGCAGGCAATTTTCTGCTGCAAGGTCGACCACGACGGTCGACCGCACAACAGTCGGGCACTCAGGAACTCTTTTCCTATTGTGCGTCGACCGCGGCGATCGACCGCACAACAGACAGGTTGTTTTCTCAGATTCAAGTCCAAACGGGTTTCGGGTCAGGTTGTGGGGTTTGTATATATGCTAATGAACCGAGAGAACCCTCTTTCCATCTGAAATCAGAAACCCTAGCCCCCTCTCTTCCCTAAAACCCTAGTCTTCATTTCTTGGTGATTTGGGAGGAGTTTATAAGGATTTGCAGCGGATTTTGGTGGGATTCAGCGAAGGGAATCGTTCTCCTACAGATCTAGGGTTCATTTCTCACCAGAGGCGAGTAACATCTCGTCCAACTTCACCCTCTTTGTTTTTCATGCATTATTTGAGTGTTAATTCGGTTTTTATTGAGCCTAAATCGTATTTTATGAGTAGAAAATAGATCCATTTGGTATATGATGTGAGAACCAAGTGTTTCAGATTTTAAAAGCTCACCAACGAATTTTTATTAATGAGATCTAGATCTGAAAATGTTTTTAGCAAAAGAAAATCTTGTTTTCACTATTTTAAAAACATCTAAATCATGTTTATATGTTTGGGATCTTTGTAATAGATTTTAAATGTTTAAATTTGTTGTTTTCTACCAAATGACATATTAGAAACATTAGTATTTCAATATCAATAGGAAATCATCATATTTTTAGGTTTTGAAGTTGACAAAAACCCAGATCTGGACTTCTGTCTGCTTCGCGGTCGACCGCGACGGTCGACCACTGGGCGCGCAGAAGGGCAAAGTCTATCTGCCCTCTGCACGGTCGATCACGGCGCCGCGACGGTCGACCACGATGCCTTGGCGGTCGACCGCGATACCGCGGCGATCGACCGCGAGGCATTTTGCTGAGCAGTGTAGTTTTGCTCCGGGTGCGATCGATCGAGACGGTCGATTGCCGCATAGTTTTGAGCACATAATTGTTCTGTGATATTTTATTTCTTGTTCGAGCGTTTGCCTCGATCATCTGACCTTAGTTTTCAGTCTTACTAGGTATCTATGCATGATAGATGACCTGAGGGTACTGGTTTATAATCGCACGTCGAGTCGAGTGTGAAAATTATATAAGTAGAATCTTTCCATGTGATATTCGCTCAGTTGCACAGTCCTCGTGTTAGACTATAATATCATAGAAGTCCTCGTGTTGGACTATAATCCATTTCAGTCCTCGTGTTGGACACTTACCCATTTGTCCCATGTATTGGGGAATCACTATATCTAGATTATGTATTGTACACTTTTTCTTAACCCTGTAGGTGACATTTCACATGAGTTATGACATGACACTTAAGTAGAATATGACATAATACATTTGTGGGACATGGTCAGATACTGCATTTATGTTTTGAGATGGGTTGTATTTTCTTTTTATTATTGTTCCTGTACTAGAAATCGGGTTTGGTATTTAGGGGTTTATAATTTGAGATACAATGTATATACATGAGGGTTTCCTTGTTTGGATTATTTCGCTCGACGTACCTATGTTCGTGTTGTACATTTCTAAACACCAAAATCCTTTTCTTTTGTTAGGATCAAAGATTTTTGATTATTATGTATTAACTGTATTTTCTCATACAACGAGCCATATTCCCTTGGGGTTGGTTATGATGTTGCTCGCTAGCGCTTTGACGCTCGTTGTCCCTCCCTATTTCAGGTAACGAGCCAGGAGCCCAGAGAGTCGTAGGTTGATGGCAACACACTTTAGTGTTCAGCTATCTATTTTTTGTTATATTTTATTTTGGAGCTCCACTATAGATTTTGTTAGACATTTGAGGACTATATTCTAGATGTTGTAAAGGCGGTGTGCCTTATTTCCTTTACTCAGACCTTCTGTATTTGAATCTTGTTGAGAACTCCAGTTTATATATTCAGACATTGACTATGCATTTCTGTATGTTGGATGATGAGATATTAATGTGGTCACTATCATTTCATCAGTTATTTCTCGTATTAACTACTACTTGCTTTTGTACCTACACCTGTTGTTGACTCTACTAGATAGATGTTAATTATGATGGTGAAACATGTTATTGCACGATGTGGTGTAAGGCAGGTTTGACATTTTTGGTTTCACCTTGGACTGCAGCCTTGTGTGAAACAGGGTCGTTACAAGACGTCTCAATCAACTAGAAGACACGACTAGGCGAGAAGATAACTCTTAGTCGAAACAAAAGACAAAATGACAGGACGAGTTGACACCCTCTGGTCAACACGAAAGGCGGTATGAGTCGACACCTCGAGTGTTCAGGCTCGGAGTCGGGTCAGTTTGAAAGGTGAGGTTAGTTGACACGAACGAACGAACGAGACAACGAGACGAGACAACACCTTCTAGTCGACACGAAAGACGGTGTTAGTCTTCACGACCGAACGAATGAGACGACACCTTCTAATCGACACAACAGGCGATGTTAATATTCACGACCGAACGAACGAGACGACACCTTTTAGTCGACACGAAAGGCGGTGTTAGTCTACAGGGCCGAATGAATGAGACGACGAGACGAGACGACATCTCGAGGACTCGGACTCGGGGTCAGGTCAGTTCGGGAGGCGTGCGCGCACTCGGCCCTAACCTGCTACACTTTAAATTCCTATTGGAATAATCAAAACGTGAATAACATTAAACTAAGCATTAATGGGCGAGACCGGTGGATCTGGAGGGCGAGATTGGCGGTCATGACAATTGGAAAACGACTAGGATTAAAACTATTAATTGCCGTGGGATTTATGGACTTAAATGGCTAGCTAAATAAAAGGAAAACAGTTAGCATATTTAATATATTAGTGAGGCGTGAATGATGGATCTAAAAGGCATGAATATTAGATCTATAGCTACCGGCCTTAAACCCTATAAAAGAACCTACAGGCACAAGAGTTAAAATATAGTGAAAATACAACAGTACTTCTCTCTTCTTCTTCTTCTCCTCTTTTTGATTTAGAACTTCTTGTTGTTACTCCTTTGTAGGTTCCCTGAAAGTTTACGAAGAATTCGCAAAGCCTTCTTGAAGCTCATGCCGACGAGAAAGAGGTCGCCTGCCAGAGGGTCGTAGTATCTCTGGAATCCATTGCCGTGTAGCCCTGTATGAGAGAGGGCAATTAGATTCTTGGGACAATGCTTTGTATGCTTCGATCATCTGGCCGTATTTCTAAACTTTATTTATTTACTTTTGAATCAATTTCATTTCCGGTTATAATATTAACCCGTCATTATCTGAAATTTTTACTATCTGTTCAAAACTAATTCTTTTTCCTATTGATTACAATCTAAACAACAATCTGTTTCTAACAATAGATACCTCAAAAATCACCAAACGCAGTAAAAAATCACACAAGATTTAACATGGAGAACCCTCAATAGGAAAATCCACGTGATCGAAAACAATCCACTATCACCTCCAAATTATATTTTTTTACACGGATAAAGACTGTCAAACTCTCTTTCTAAATTATATTTTTTTGCACGGATAAAGACTGTCAATCTCTCTCTCTCTCTCTCTCTCTCTCTCTCTCTCTCTCTCTCTCTCTC
>BQKN01064305.1:337604-372203 GCA_022839385.1 Asparagus kiusianus
GGGGGTCTAATTTAGAAATATGAAAATCTGGGGTTCTAATGTAGAATTAACAAAGATTTTGAGGGTCTAATATAACAAACCCTAAAAATGATTATGCTTGAGAACAATAGAAAACTGAACTCATTTTTTTTTATAACTGTGACAGGGATGCAAGCCACCTCCACCACCTCCTGAGGCAACAACTGGCGGCGGCCCATCAACAAACATAAGCCAATGCTCCTCCTCTCATCACCTCAGCCCAACCTCCTCTTCCTTCCCTAGCCCGGTCCCCTCCTACCATGCTAGCCCCTCGTCTTCTTCCTTCCCTAGTCCTAATCGTCTTGATGCCTCAAACCCTAACCCTAACCCTAACCTCACCCCCTCCTATCTCCTCCCTTTCCTCCGGAACTTCTCCCTTCCTCCTCTTCGTATATCTAACAGCGCCCCCGTTACTCCTCCCCTCTCATCCCCAACCTCATCTCGGCCGCAAAAGCTCAAGAAACCGGATTGGGATTATGCAGTTCATCGTCATCCTTTATTCAACGCTTCAGCTCCTTCGAGCCCAACGAGAGGCCATCGCCATCCTTTATTCAACGCACCGATACCAGAGTGTGATGAGTCTGATGTATCTACTGTCGACTCTGGTCGTTGGGTTAGTTTTCAGATGACGGCTCCTTCGTCTCCTACATTTAATCTCGTCACGGGGCCTGTTGTTGGCCCCAGAGGGGTGCCGGAGAAAGGGAGAGGTGCTACTGAGTTTGAGTTTGAGAGTGGGACTGTGAAGCCCTGGGAGGGGGAGAGGATTCATGAGGTTGGAGTTGAGGATCTTGAGCTCACTTTGGGGATGGGAAATAGCAATGCAAAGTGAAGCGTGCCTCTCAGTTTTTTACCTGGAAATTCTAGCAGCGTTGCTGTGCATGCTCACAAATTCTTTCTTTGATTGCGTTAAGAGTTGGAAGTGTTATTAGCTACTTGTTTTAGTGATAGCGGGGTGATGGAAATATTTTACGAGATTGCCCTCGGAGGAGTTTCTCTGAACCTTGTAAATGTTGAGGAATGGTGGGGGGGTTAAGTCTCTTAATTTTTTTTTTCTTTTTCACCCCGCACCCCCGTGATCGGTCTTTACCCTTGTTCATTTGATCAATTGAAACTGTAGAGATGCTTGTTTTTAGCAGAGCTGGGCGTCAATTTGTAGTCTTGTTTCAGTTTCAAACGGTTTAAAAAAAATTGGGCATGTGGGTTTCCTGGTGTGCTCCATGGATGCTTCTCTTCCTTAGATGGAACTGATTTCGGTGATGGAAGCTAAAATAAGGTACATTAATTGCATATAATGATATAATTTAGTTCATATCCAAAATTTTGGCAGGGATTTCTGGGTCAAAGAGGGGGCACGAGGAGACCAGAGTGGTCCCTATTAAGCATGTGGGATGATGTATGTGATCATGTGATGGCTCAGCTGACCTCTTTCTCACTGTAATGTATGATGCACTCATCCACCATACCCTGCAGGCAACCCACTGCCCCCAAAAAAATAAAATATATATGGGGCCAATGAAAATGCCAAATGTAGTGAGAAAGGCTTACAAAAATCAGGAAATCAGTGGCAGGGTACCCTGAAACTAACGTTACCAAAGCCTTCAGAACTTCGTAGGGAATCCCCATGGGCTTCCCTGGAACTGGTCAGTGGTATCTCAGAAAGATAATTAAAACTCTAAATCAAGATTAGAATCTCCCCTGGGAATAGACCATGCAAGCCTGGACTCACGGAACAATATTTTTAAAGATCCGTTTTATAGAGCTTCATGGCCAGTAGAACTCAAAAACCTTGCCTGGCGTGATTGCATGTTAAAAAATGCCGCAGCTGCGTCGAAACGCTGAAGTTATGATGATGAGTTGAGGTCTGTCATTTTATTGTAACAGGGAAAATTAGCATTCTCATTTCTGAAATATATGCTCAGATACATATAATCTACTGCCATAAGTCATAACCTTGGAAGCAACACGTGAGATTTAAATCAGCATAAAATACCAAACATACAGCATAAAATGTTAGTGACATATTAGCAGATGAGTAACCAAACAACAAGAAAACTACAAGCAGCATGATACACTGTACACAACTTTACACTGAGGATCAATTAGATTTCTCCATTAGAAAACTACATGTAGTTACCCTAAATCAAGCTTTTAAGGAGCATGCCTCATCCATCACCTCGCAAATTGCCACAGCCTCCTCCATCTTTGTTTTCATCTCTTTGGCTTTAGGACGAATACACTCTCCACATCTGAAGCAACTGGAGAGATGGTCATTGACGAGGCCGGCTGCTTGCATAAACGAATAGATCACTGTTGGGCCAACGCAACGAAAACCTCTCTGCATCAAGTCTTTACTCATGGTTTCGGCTTTGGGGGTCTTGGTTGGCACTTGGCGAGCATAACGAAAACCATTTGTGATCGGTTTGTGGTTCACGAAGCTCCAGCAGTAGCGGCTGAACGAACCAAATTCCTCCATGATCTTGGAAATATAACAATAAATGATGTCAGTTTTTCATGAGCTTGATACGCCATGTTACTTAGGTTGTACATTAAACGAAGAGAAAAAAAAAGGTCCTGTAAGGTAGATTGCAAAGATATGATTCAATTCAAAGTGATGATAGATGAGGATCACAACTGTTTCAATCTTTGTGACATGGTATTATGTCGGTTACAAACATGCTCCTGGCTTTAAACATATCCCCAATTTTATTGGTTAACTTGGCTGATTAATACAGAAGTATTGAAGCATGGAGGTAAATTGATTTTATATACTAAGCAATCAAGTGTTTTGCCCCCTCTTTTGAGGAAATCAAGCTTTTCAATCAATCATTGATTGAATGGATCATTTGGGATACCAGAAATTTAAGCTTTAAAATGGCTGGGTTCACTCTAATCGTATCCAATGTGCTCAATAATCAAACAAACAAACAAATTGTTAAAGAAACTATCAATGGACTATAGGCACCAATAACTTCAAAACGAGATCAGCCACTAAAGGGAGTGGTCCAGCGTGTAGACAGGACCCATAATCTGATGAATATATTACTGAATGAGATGAAACAATTAGTCAAAATAACTTCGGAGCATTAACTGAAACATGGAAGCATTTTAAAACTGTAACATGAGCATAACTCTATTGCCAAGAAGAAGGACCGCTATCTTTTAGCCTATATATAGATCCAAAAATAATTCGGAGATGGTAATGACCTGTTTGATAGTAGTACTGTGTAAGTGTACAAATTGAAAAACCGGCATATAAATAAAAAGCAAATAATTACACATATTAGGACTAGAATTGTGAAGTTCCAAATAAATTTAGTTACCTTGAGCATCTGTTTTGCATTCTCCACCACTGCTCTGAATTTTTGTTCGGACAATAATAAGCTGCCACTTGATTTTAGTGATGCTATCTTCTTCTCACTGAACTTAGCAACAGAAGAAGCATCAAAGCTCTCAAAGATCTTCCTGTTAAAATAAAGTAACTCTATTTAGAAACTTTCAGAAGGATGGGAAGCAATTAGGACAACATTAATACTTTAATAACCACATGGTCTCAATATTTAAGGCCTATTGTGAATACCCCCCCCCCCCCCCCACGGTAGTATAGCCCAATTGCGAATAGACCCCTTGACGTAGTGGCCAAAGTGTGAATACTTCCCCGTAGTTAACTTTTTCAACTCCTTTACGAGTCAAAAAACTTGTAATTGGGGATCTATCCTCACCAGTATAACTATAAAGGGTCTATCTTCTTCCTCAAAATATTTTGACTATTTTGAGAGCAAAAAATAAAAAACATAAAAAATTTAAAAAAAATCATGTGCCCTAATCGCACAAATGGAACTATAGGGAGTCTATTTGCAATGGGCGATACTACAAGAGTCTATTCAAAATTAACACAATGTTAAATGTACCGAAATATGTCTCTCTTGTTAAGAATTGTGGGCCAACTGAGTTCAGCTAAAGCTTGTGACAGAATAAGCAGCTCGAATAACTTTTGATCATCATGAACTGGGACTCCCCATTCTTCATCATGAAAGGAAACACAGACTTTCTCTACAATAAAGCAAACAAAGAGAATATTAAGGATCAAATTTTAGAATGTATCACAATGTAATCTCATTGACATAATAGGTTGTAAATGGTATTGATTAACAAAGCAGACACCCAAAGTTAAATGTCGTAAAACATCATCATCTTCTGCACAAAAAAATTAACCAAACATTTATGGCTGTTATTTACCAGGCATTAAACTCCTACGAATCCCAACTCATGACCGGTATAAGAGCATACTAACCCTAAATCCCTGACACTTAGCTAGCAGGTAAATTGACCTAAATTTTTGGTCTGGTAGTGTAAAGCATTTGCAACAAGGATTTAACCTCCATTTCTCCTGGACTGGCAAAGACTCTAAATAAATCATCAACATGATATTACTAAAGAAGGAATCATGTCAATGACTAAAAAACTGCTATTAAATTAACTTTTAATATTTCATACCTCAACTCTATTTATTTATTTAGATATTATTAGCCAACATCAGTTTGCATAAGTTGACGCTATTAGCTAATGTCAAGGATATTGATTGGTTCCTGTTGGATCTCAACATGAATTAAATCCAAAACAACCTTGGAGCTTCACGCATTGCCGTGGAATGTGTTGAATAAAATGTTGGAAAATATTGCTATTGTTTCATCAAGACAGAAGATTACATTTTGACGCAACCTTTCCCCTGGTTAATAGGCAAGGGCATAATTATATAGTTTGTCACGGTTATTTGACCTATTACATTTTCCACAAGAATTTACATCATCCGTTAAAACTATAGTTTCTGAGTCATTGTTTTGAGTGGGAACTATTAGAAGAGAGTATGAGTATTAGTTTAGCATTAGTTTAGCCCAACATTGCCTGTGAGACAAATTTGTAAATAATCCATCTCTATAAATAATAAAGTATAGAGTGAGGGAAAACTCTCCCAAGAAACTCTTTTCTCTTCAAATCTTAACATGGTATCAGAGCCTATCCCTAACCTTAACCCTAATACTAATCCAAATTCCTAAGCCTAACCCTAACCCTAGGCAGCCTAATCTTGAGTGAAAAAAATACCGCGACTTCGGTCTTTTTCAATATAATCATCACGTAATAAATCAATAAAACTTAAAGTCATCTCACGTTCCCCTTCCAGTTTACTTACTACTATAGCAGCGTGAATATGACCTCCACCAGACATACGTAATGTTTTAGCTAGTACACAAAAATGCATACCATGATTTTTCTGTCTATCAATAACTGCATGCATTGTGCGGTGGATGTGAAGAAGTAGACCATTGTCACGGCAATAATGAGCCTCTCCCTAGCCCTATCCCTAATACTAATCTAAATTCCTAAGCCTAACCCTAACCCTAGGCAGTCACCTCTCTTCAGAACTCTAGCCGTCAAAACCTAGCCGTCTCTCTCCAAAACCCTAGCCGCCAAAACCCTGCAACCGCCTTATCGTCCTCATCTTTCTCGTCCTCGCCATCGTCATCGCCCTCATCTTCCTCGACAACTCCTCGTCCTCGTCCATCCGATCCACATCCTTGTCCTCGAGCTTCTCTAACCCAACACGACAACTCTCACCCGACACCGCTCGCCATTGATGACCGCCATCACTATGAGGCCTTCGCTCGTCGCTACCATGCTCGCCGCTCTCTTTTTTATTTCAGATCTTAATCAGATCTGAGAGTTGTCCTGTAAAAATAAAAAAAACCTTCAGGTTGCATCCTAACATTCGGGTTCTTGATCTTTAACCTTCGGGTTTCATGTTAACTTTTGGGTTCTTGCATTTTAACCTTCGGGTTCAAATTAAACATTCGGGTTGTTGGACTTGTTCAGCCTACTGGCTAATTCAAGATTTATTTTTTTAAACTTGGACATTCTTTGATTGTTTCTATTTTAGAGTACAACTTGTGGAGGGTATTGTCTTGAACTCTACTTGTCTGTTTCATAATGGCTAGATCTGAGGAACTCAAGAATTCTGAGTTAACGGTCCAGACGAAAGTTTCGAAGATATTTTCTGGTAGAACCACTGACCAAAAATTTGATGGAATTAACTATTTCCAGCGGAAGCGTGTTATTGAAATCTACACTGCAGGCCGAGGCAAAACTGATCATTTGTTGATAGACCCTCCTACTCCGACACCGGAATCTTGGACATTGAACGATAGTGTCCTCTTGCATCAACTTCTTAATACTATGGAGCCTAAAATTTAGGACTTAGTTCTTCATTGTATGACAGTGAAGGAACTTTGATATTTTTTGTAAGATCTCTATGGAGGTAGCAGCAATATTAATCGGGCATATGAAGTAATTCAAGAGCTATTTTGTAAGAAACAGGATGGTAAACCCATGGATGATCATTATGGTGAGTTCAATCGTCTGGCTGAGGAACTTCGTCAAATTTTTTCTATTACTAGGGATGTAAAATAAATGCAGAACCAATGAAACTTATGATACTTACCTACTTGGGCACCCTAAATTCTATTCAAGGTTTTAAATATCGGATATTATGAAAATATCGGATGACCAAAATTTATATCGGATTGCAGATATCAGAGAAATATCGGGGATATATGGTAAATATTAGAATGCCATAATGGATATTTGCATATATAGTATAATGCTTTAAAATGTAATCTGAACATACTTAATAAAATCTAAGCATATCAAATGTAAATAATATATGTTTAGGATCACTATTTAACCTTGTAAAACAAACAAAAGTACAAGTCAATGGTGCAACATTTAATTTGGTTTATTAGGGGAAAATGTCATTTGATATAATAGGAAAAAAATCATAATATCTCGCCCAAAAATTGCTAATCACGGTATGTTGTTTTGTGACAAGCCATATAAAAAGATATATCAGTTCACATATCGGCCGATATATCGGCCATTTCGATGATATATCGCCCAAAATAGCCAAAGAACGGTGAAGGATATTTAGAGATCATATTGGTTGCGACAAACCCTGTAAAAGGATATATCGAGGGATATATCGGCCATGTCGGGGATATTTAAAACAGTGATTCTATTTACTCCTCTACTCGACCACAAATCATGAGGAGCTTCGATATTAGTTCTCTGGCTAAGACTTATCACTTTCTGAAGAACACAGTCCCTGCACAGCCACTCACATCCACTACGGATCACTCTACACTTGCTACTCAGAATTGGCAGTCTTATGGACGAGGAAGTCATATTGGTGGTCCTCGAAGAGGTAGAGAAAACTTTAAAGGGGGGTGAGGTTACCACACTGGTCATTCTAGAGGTCGCGATGATTAACGAGGTGGTCGTGGAGGTCCATCTCAAGGCAGACATGCTCATAGCGATGACTCAGTAAAAACTTATAACTACTGTCACCAGTCAGGACATCTCAAATATATTTATCCTAAATTAGAAAAGAAGAAGGCCAAGGGTGCTTACATGACTGCTCAGGACAACCTCACTTCATCTGATAGTGAAATTCAACCACAATCACTCTTCTATGATACGAAGCTACGGCGTCAATTTCAGTAATTTTAATTATTTTAGTAGTACCAAAGTTCACAAGCATCGTCTTCCTTTTTATCCGCTACTCTCAAAAGTGTAGGTACCCCTTTATCTTTACTTACATCGTCTTCGTCTCATACTTGGATTATAGATACAGGTGCCACTGATTATATGATTGGAAATCAAGATATAATTTTATCTTTCTCTCCTACATCTAATTCAGTTACATTAGCTGATGGTTTATGTACACCTGTTCATGGTGTCAGCAATACCAATCCTATCCCGAGTCTTATCATTTCCTCCGTATTCTATCTTCCTAGTTTTTCCTATAATCTTTTATCTGTTAGTAAGATTACTAAATTACTAAACTGTACTGTGACATTCTTCCCCACACATTGTGTATTTCAGAACCTGGTCACAAGAAAAACGATTGGGATGAGACATGAGCAAAAAGATCATTATAAACTAAACTTAGGCGCAAATATTTAGCTTGTATTGAAAACTCATCAGCTCTACAATATCACTGTCAGCTAGGACATCCATCTCTCTCTGTTCTTAAGCTTCTAAATTCTCAGTTCAAATCTCTTTCCTCATTAGAGTATGAGTCGTGTCAACTTGGCAAACACCATAATGTGTCTTATCCTAATCGAGTCAATAAGAGGATTGCTAAGCCATTTGATCTTATTCATTCTGATATCTGGGGATCATATGCCCAATAACTTCTAAATTGGGTTTTCGATACTTTGTCAGATTTGTGGATGATCACTCTCGCGTTACTTAGATTTATCTTCTCAAGTCTAGGTCTAAAGTTTTTTCTACTTTTAAACTCTTTTATTCTAAAATAATCAATCAATTTAAGACTTCGATAAAAAAATTTCGATTTGATAATGTAAAGGAATATTTAGATTGTAACTTCACTAGTTTCCTTGAACAACATGGAACCATTCATCAGTCTTCTTGTGTTTACACTACTTAGCAAAATGGAGTTGTTGCGCGAAAGAATAGACATCTCATTAATATTGCTCGGACCTTACTATTCTATCGTTGCTTCCCAAAGAATTTTGGGAGGAAGCTATCTTAACAGTATGTTACTTGATTAATCAAATGCCCTCTTCTGTTCTACAAGATAAAATTCTTTTCAAAGTTCTATATCCTAACGATGATCTCTTTCCGCTTGCTCCAAAGATTTTTAGCTCTCTTAGCTTTGTTCATAATCACAATCCAAATAAACAAAAGTTTGATTCTCGGTTTATTAAAGGTATTTTTCTTGACTACACCCGAAAGCATAAAGGTTATAAGTGTTTCTGTCCATCACTCAATCATCTTGTGTTATCTGTTGATGTAACATTCTTTAAAGATAAACCTGATCATTCTAGTTCTCCATCTCTATTATCATCGGATGAGTATAACTATTTAATCATGCAAGAATCATTGGTTAACGGTGGTAGTTCATCCGCTGACAATACTACTTGCGTTACTGACAAAGACTCAGCTAGGTTTAACGTCCAATTCAAGTTTATCATCGTCGCTCTGCTCCTGCTCCTGTGCCAACATCGGCCTCAACACCACGTCCTCCGTCCAAAGAACCTGAATCAGTAAGTGCAAATTTACCCCCTTCTGCAAAAAACCTTCCTATTGTACTTCGAAAAGGGATACGAACTTGTACTCAACATCTTATTTCTAACTTTATCTCCTATGATTGCCTATCCTCTGTCTTTTGATTTTTTGTTACTTCCCTCAACTCATATTTGATTTTCAAGAATGTGTCAGAAGTCCTGTCTATTCCAGGTTAGAACCAAGTGATACAAGACAAAATGAGGGCCTCGCAGCAGAATGAAATTTGAGATTTGGTCCCACTTCCACTAGGAAAGCAGCCCGTCAGCTGCAAGTGGGTGTACACTATCAAGTTGAATCCTGATGGAACTTTGGCACGCATGAAAGCCCGACTGATTGCTAAAGTCTATTCACATGTATATGGCTTGGATTACGTAGATACTTTCTCTCTCGTGGCAAAAATGACATATGTTCAGATTTTTGTTTCCTTAGCAGCGACAAATCACTGGTCACTTTATCAGTTGGACATCAAGAATGCATTTCTTAATGATATTCTACATGAGGAGGTTTACATGGAGCAACCACCAGTTTTGTTGCTCAGGGGGAGAATGCGAAGGTGTGTATGCTGAAGAAATCACTCTATGGTCTGAAGCAGTCTCTGAGAGCCTGGTTTGAATATTTTGCATCAATTATTCAGGAATTTGAGCTTTATCGTGCACAAAAAAATCACTCTGTTTTTTGGCGATTTCAGAATAATAAACGAATTCTGTTAGTTATCTATGTGGATGACATTGTAATTACAGGAGATGATGCTTCTGGTATTTACATCCTAAAAAGGTATTTACAAACACTTTTCCAAACCAAAGATATTGATTCCCTAATATACTTCCTAGACATTGAAGTTGCAAAGTCAACGAAGGGTATTCTTCTATCACAAATGAAGTATGTCCTGAACATGCTCTCAGAAGTCGGCGTGTTACGATGCAGAAGTAATGATTCTCCAATAGATGTAAACTCAAAACTAGTACCAGACTAAGGAGAGCTTCTTGAGGATGTTAAGCAGTATAGAAGATTAGTGGCAAAACTGAATTATCCGACGGTGATCGGACCTGACATCACATTTGCAGTTAGTGTTGTGAGTCAGTTTTTAACCGCACCAAGAACTACTCACTTGGATGCAGTAATAAGAATTTTGAGGTACTTAAAAAAGGCTCGAGGACGAGGAATTCTCTACTCAGATCAAGAACACACCAGAGTTGTAGGCTTCTCTGATGCAGATTGGGCTGGATGTCCTTTTGATAGGAGATCGACTTCTGGATATTGTGTCTTTCTCGGAGGAAATCTGGTGTCATGAAAGAGTAAGAAGCAAAGTATTGTGTCTCGATCCAGTACAGAATCAGAATACAGAATTATGACAAATGTGACACTAGAGATGGTTTGGATCAGAGACCTATTGAGAGAGATTAGTCTCCCTTCAGAATGTCTCATGAGTCTATATGGCAACAATAAAGCAACAATTCACATTGCTGAGAATCTCGTGTTTCATGAGAGAACCAAGCATATTGAAGTCGACTGTCATGTAATCTGTAAGAAGCTCGAGGACAAAATCATCACGCCAAAACAGGTATCGATAGTACATCAGTTGGTAGACATTCTTATAAAACACTTGGTCGAACACGGGTTGACTTTATTTGTGACAAGCTGGGCATGTATGATATATATGCTCCAGTATGAGGGGGAGTGTTAGAAGAGAGTATGAGTATTAGTTTAATATTAGTTTAGTCCCACATTACCTGTGAGACTAATTTGTAACTAATCAATCTCTATAAATAATAAAGTATAGAGTGAGGGAAAACTCTCCTAGGAAACTCTTTTCTCTCCAAATCTTAACAGGAACATAATTCAACATTTACTATTTTGACACATTTACTTAATGATCCAACGTTATACTCTTTCCTCTAGCTTTAGACAATCATAAGAATAACCATTTAAAACTTTTCTTTGGTTTTATCTCCATTAATCTTCATTCCACAGTTTCCACTAAAGCTTTTATGTATATGTCCTCTTTGCTCATGCACACGAGGAGAGCTCCATAAGTACGTCAGGGCATGAAAATGGGAAGTTCATCTAATCATTGAAAGGACATGCTTCTCAAGCAACAACAAAAAGGGTACTCTAATTAGTATTTTATGGTATATTCCCTCTATTTCTAGCGCTCCACATCTTCCAACAGAAATAAAACATATCAATCTAAGATTTGATGTTTTCTAAGAATATTTTCCATTTTTCTAACATCGGCTCCATATCTTCCAACAGAAATAAAATATATCAATCTAAGATTTAATGTTTTCTAAGAATATTTTCCATTTTTTTTAACATCGACTACCTTATTTTTCTTTCATTTTGTAATTGACTGAACTCTACAAAAACAATTAGAAATTTCCAACTCATATCTCTAAAATTTCAAACTTTAATCACATTGGAGGCCAACCAATGCTATGATAACCCCATCATAATTTAGCCCCACATCAGGTACTGAAGAGAGCATATGAGTGTTGAAGTGCAACTCATTAGAGTCAGCTTCACAATTGCGAGCATTTTTGGTAGTGGATCAATGCAAGTAATATCTTGCATTCAGCATCGTGCCAATAGGCCCGCAGGACCCGGGCATTAAAAGTGCCTTTCCTGATTCTTTTGATATTTTTTCTTCGCAAAACCTCCCAAGCTTTGCTTAAAGGATTGTCCATCCGAAATATCACAATGCAGACGACTAAACACCACGATACACAAGGAATAATTTCTCTGTTCCTTACCCTTGATTCTTTCAGCTTATTCTTCTTAAGCCAATAAGTTCTCTAGCTCTACAAGACTCTCTCCATGAATGTTTCAATTTCCCTAACAGCTTTATGTCAGATTCAAGTTCTACAGGTTATCTCATCTGTTAAACGTGCCTTTAGAAAATTCAACATTCACCTACCCTGCTGTCTAATATTCCCTGTTCCACCTACCAACTTTGTATTTTTTATTAATATTTTGAGCCTATATAAGGGGGTGTAGGGAGAGGGTTTAAGAGCATCAAAAACTCAGTTGAGTAGAGAGAAAATAGAGAGAGAAGAGAGTGAGATAGAAAGGTTTTGTCCCTTTCTTTGTAAGAGTCTCTGATCAGAGAGTGGTCTCCTCTTTTGTAATCTTTTCTTCTGGTGATTAGTGAAGTTCTCTACTGTTCTCGCCCGTGGACGTAGGTCATACTGACCGAACCACATTAAATCTTATGTGTTGTTTTCTATTTGTCCACTCTTGTATAGACATCTTTGTGTCTGTGAAGCCCCTCCGCTGCAACAAATTGGTATCAGAGCCTGCTTAGAGTACGTGTATCTGCTTATCGTACGTTCTGTGGCTGCCACTAAAAGTGGATCATCCACATCAAAAAATAAGCTAGATTATCATTTACTCTTTAAAGGCACTAGATACTATTCACGTGTACGGTACTATTTAAAAGTACTATTACTATTCATACGTACTGTCACTATTCATACGTACGGTTACTGTTCGTAAATACGGTTACTGTTTATAAATACAATTACTGTTCCAATTGGCTTCAAGATGTCTTCTGCGAAGTACAAAGTGGAGAAATTCGATGGAAAAAACAGTTTCAATTTGTGGAGAGTAAAAATGAGGGCTCTCCTAGTACAACAAGGATTGTTCAAGGTCTTGTTCGGAAAGGATAAGTTGCCGGAATCCATGCCTGATGATGAGAAAGAAGAGCTGGAGATGAAGGCGTATAGTGCCATACAGCTTTGTTTGACCGATGAGGTCCTGCGGGAGGTTGCCGATGAAGATACCGCCACCGGTTTGTAGCTCAAGTTGGAGAGCTTGTAAATGATAAAATCTCTAACAAACAAGCTATACTTGAAGCAACGCCTCTTCACCCTTCGCATGAAGGAAGGTATGCGAATTAAAGACCACTTAGATGAACTTAACACTATTCTTATGGATTTAAAGAATATTGATGTTAAAATCGACGAAGAAGATCAAGCCCTTATCTTGTTATATTCATTACCTCATTCCTTTGAAAATTTTGTCAATAGCATGTTATACGGTAGAGATACACTTTCTTTGGAGGATGTCAAATCAGCCTTATATTCAAAAGAGTTAAGACAGAAAGTGTCTGTCGTAGGAGGAGAGGATCAAGCTGAAGGCTTGTTCGCTCGTGGTCGTCCTGAAAAAGGTGTTGGTGGTAGAGGCAAATATAGAAACATGCCTAGATCAAAGTCCAAGCCAAGAAGAAATGTTGAATGTTATTACTGTCACAAATATAGGCATATAAAACCTAATTGTCCTGCGCTCAAAGCAAAGGATAATTCACAGTCGAAGTCTGGGGATGTAAAACCTTCAGTTACCACTGTAACTGAAGAGTCTTCTAGTTCACATGAAATTTTTTCAGTTAGTGTTAATACCCATTCACAAGATGAGTGGGTTCTTGATTCGGGTTGTTCCTATCATATGTGTCCGCATAGGAATTGGTTTGTCACATATCAGTCTATCGATGGTGGGAATGTCTTGTTAAAAAATAACATGCCTTGCAAGACTGTTGGTATCAGATTAATTAAGATTAGAACCCATGATGGTATTGTTAGAACATTAAGCAATGTCCGTCTTATTCCAGAGTTAAAGAAGAACCTCATTTCTTTAGGCACCATTGACTCAAATGGTTTTAAGTTTTTGGCTGAATGTGGAGTTTTGAGAGTTAGTAAAAGCTCTCTTGTTGTGATGAAAGGAAAGAAGGTAAATGCCCTCTATGTCCTTGAAGGCAGTACAGTGACAGGTGCTGCAGCGGTGTCATCCTCAGAGGATTCAGATTCTGACACTACACGTTTGTGGCATATGCGGTTAGGACATATGAGTGAGAGAGGACTGGATATATTGAGCGAACAAGGTCTGCTTTGTGGTCAGAAAATTAATAAGCTAGACTTTTGTGAGCATTGTGTTTTTGGTAAACACCATAAAGTATCTTTTAGTACCGGTATCCACAGAACCAATGGTACTTTAGATTATATCCATTCAGATGTTTGGGGTTCCTCTCAGGTTCCATCGAAAGGTGGAGCTCGTTTTCTGCTAACATTAATTAATGATTATTCCAGAAAAGTTTGGATGTATTCTTTGAAGCATAAAAGTGATGTGTTTGCAACCTTCAAGCAATGGAAGGTTATGATTGAGAAGCAAACAGGAAAGAAAGTGAAGCGCCTCAAAACCGACAATGGGATGGAGTTTTGTTCCACAGAGTTTGACCAGTTCTGCAAGAATGAAGGTATTGTGCGTCATCATACAGTTCGACATACATCACAGCAAAATAGAGTTACAGAAACGATGAACAGAACACTTTTGGAGAGAGCTCGGTGCATGCTCTCTAATGCCGGTTTGTCAAAAGACTTTGGACCAAGGCAGTCAATACAGCTTGCTATTTGATAAACAGATCTCCTTCTACAGCAATTGATTTTAAGACTACAGAAGATGTATGGTCTGGTACCCCTGCTAATTACTCTCATTTAAGAGTATTTAGTTGCTCTGTTTATTTTCATGTTAATGATGGTAAGCTTAAACCTAGAGTAAAGAAAGCTATCTTTCTAGGATATGCTACTGGGGTGAAGGGATATAGATTGTGGTGTTCTGATCCTAAGTCACCTAAATTTATTATTAGTAAGGATGTTACTTTTGATGAAAAATCCATGCTTCACCCGAGAAAAGAGTTTGTTATTGACACTACAGGTACTCAAAAGGAGTCTACCAAGCAGGTGGAGCTAGAGAGCTCAATTTCAAAGAGAGTGTTTGAGGACGCTCATGTTGAACCAGTTAATACTGCGGAAGGTTCAACTTCAGATGCTGATACACCACAAGAGCAATAATATAATATTGTCACTGGGAGAATAAAAAGGCAGATCCGATCTCCTCAACGCTATGCAGACATGCTTGCTTATGCTTTGAGTATAGTAGAATCGATTAAGGTTCCAGAGCCTTCTACTTATAAGGAAGCTATTAGTGGCAATGAGGCTACAAATTGGACTGTTGCGATGACTGAAGAGATGGAGTCTCTTCACAAGAACCAGACATGAGAGCTAGTGAAGCCACCAAGGGGACAGAAGATCGTTGGCTATAAATGGGTCTTCAAGAAGAAAGAAGGAGCTCCAGATACAGATTCTATAAGGTACAAAGCACGCTTGGTAGCTAAAGGCTACAGTCAGACCGAATGTATGGACTTCAATGAAGTATTCTCTCCAGTTATAAAACACACCTCAATTCACGTGTTGCTTATCATGATTGCTCATTTTAATTTGGAGCTTGAGCAACTTGATGTGAAAACAGCTTTTCTACATGACGAGCTTAAGGAGCAGATCTTTATGCATCAGCCAGAGGGGTTCATTGTTGAAGGAAAAGAAGATCATGTGTGCAGGTAGAAGAAATCTCTTTATGGGTTGAAGCAGTCTCCGAGGCAGTGGTATTTGAGATTTGATACTTTCATGTTTGAGTATGGTTACTCTAGGAGTAAATATGATAGTTGTGTTTATCATAAAAAGCCTAATGATGGTTCTTTTGTATATTTACTTTTGTATGTTGATGACATGTTGATTGTAGCTAAAGATATGTCAAAAATCAATGAGTTAAAATCTCAACTTAAACATGAGTTTGAGATGAAGGACTTGGGAGCAGCAAAGAAGATTTTAGGGATGGAGATCCACAGGAACAGGCGAGAAGGAAGTTTATTCCTATCTTAGGAGAAATACATCAAGAAGGTGTTAGAGAGATTTGGCATGCTTGATGCCAAGCCTATGAAGACTCCGCTTGCCGCTCATTTTCGTCTTTCAGCAGATTTGTCACCTCAAACTGAGGAGGAGTAGTACATGTCTTGTGTTCCTTATGCAAGTGCAGTTGGAAGCATTATGTATGCGATGGTTTGCACCCGTCCAGATATTTCACATGCAGTCAGTGTTGTGAGTCGGTGCATGGATAAGCCTGGAAAGGTCCATTGGCAGGCTGTAAAATGGATACTTAGATATTTGAGAGGATCTGCTAATATTGGTTTGTATTTTGGCAGGAACACAAACTCAGATTGTAGAATACTTGGCTATTCTGATTCAGATTATGCGGGTGATTTGGATAAGAGACGATCCCTGATAGGTTATATATTCACTCTTTCAGGTAGTGCCATTAGTTGGAAGGCGACTCTACAGTCGACAGTTGTTTTGTCTAATACAGAGACAGAGTATATGGCAGTGACATAAGCAGTGAAAGAAGTCATTTGGTTGAATATCTCGACTTACACCAAGGTGTTACTACGATATTTTGTGACAGTCAGAGTGCTATATATTTGATGAAGCATCAGATGTATCATGAAAGAACCAAACATATAGATGTCAGGTATCATTTCATCAGAGAAATTAAAGTCATCAGGATTGAGAAGATTGGTACTGCAGATAATCCAGCAGATATGATGACGAAGCCCGTACCTTCGCGCAAGTTCGAGCATTATCTCGAATTGCTTGGAATTCGATAAAGCGGAGGTTAAGCCCGTAAGGGGCTTCTGGCAAGACAACAATAGTAAAGAGAAGATATCCATTTTCAAAGGCAAGATGGAGATTTGTTAAACGTACATTTAGAAAATTTAACATTCACCTACCCTGCTGCCTAATATTCCCTGTTTCACCTACCAACTTTGTATTTTTTATTAATATTTTGAGCCTATATAAGGGGGTGTAGGGAGAGGGTTTAAGAGCATCGAAAACTCAGTTGAGTAGAGAGAAAATAGAGAGAGAAGAGAGTGAGATAGAAAGGTTTTGTCTCTTTCTTTGTGAGAGTCTCTGATTAGAGAGTGGTCTCATCTTTTGTAATCTTCTCTTTTGGTGATTAGTGAAGTTCTCTGCTGTTCTCGTCCGTGGACGTAGGTCATACTGACCGAACCACGTTAAATCTTGTGTGTTGTTTTCTATTTGTCCACTCTTGTATAAACATCTTTGTGTCTGTGAAGCCCCTCCGCTACAACATCATCTTTGCATCTTGGACATGATCTTCTGTGGTTATTTCTTAGATCAAATTTAGCTAGTATACCGATTTTTAAGGACTTGACAGAGGAATATAATAGCGAGACAATATGCAATTAATGAGGTTTTATTTGTCAAGTATACAACAGGATTGATTTTAAAGATTCTCACAAAACAAAGAATTACCATGATAGCACCTCGCCAATTACAGCTCAAAACCTCAACTCAAAAGGTTATCTTTCTGTTTCATAATAACCATTATCTCCGACTCTTGCCTGTTCAAATTTAACAAAATGACAGAGCACATGAAACCAATTTGATTGCCAGCCTGCTAACTTCGCCAATTCCATATCTCCAAATTGGAATGGTATTTGTACACAGTACTGGCTTCGAGTAGAAATCGAGAAATACTCTACCAATGAGAGAAATTAACAATTAGAAATTTTATTTAGCCCTATGATTGAGCACACGGATCGATGCACATCCGCATGCTTCGTAAACTTTGAACTTTAGCGCAATGAATATGCAACGTTGTTCCCCAACATCTAATTTTATTCCAAGAAGAAAACTTCTGCAACTTGTTAGAATACAAAACAATGACCCTCAACCATCACCACAGCTTCGAAATTTCGATATAGTGACAGGGATTTTAAGATGATATCGGGGCAACCAGGTTATACTTATACCGCCTGAGCTAGTTATTTCTAAGGCTGTTGGTATCGTTGTTAGAATTAATATAAAACTATAATCCTTGATTCTCATCATAACTTCGGAGTTTTGGTGTAATAGTTAGAAGAACTAAATTTAAGATAATGAGGATCAAGAATTATAGTTTTATATTAATTCTAACAATCGTAAAACTACTGAAAACGCAAAGTATTTACAATAAATGAAATTGGTCACAAGGCCTAAATAATTTGAATATTTTTTTTTGGGATAAAAACTAACTCGAAAATGTAACTGAAAAAAAAAATTTAAAAAGAGGAACTAAAAAGGCGTACCAGAGTAAGGAGTGATCCAAGTGCACCTCCTCTTCACCAAGTCCGGCAGCAGCAACCACGACGCATCAACAATCCCGACCTTAACGGGTTCAGGACCCACCTTAATGGATCTAGACCCGTTATGGTTCCTCCTCGTTCTCCGATAACCCGCTTCTTTCCTCGCCAAAGATCCTCTACAAGAAGAGGAGGAGGAGGAAGAATCAGAGGAGCTCGATTCTTTCTCCTTCGTCTTCCCCGTTGTTGTTTTGCTAACCGACGTTTCGGGTTTCGGAGCGGATCGTTTGTCCATATTCGGCAAAAATTCGGGAAGAATTGGACGGATTTCGAAGGGAAGAGACCTGAGAGCGGAGGTATAAAAAAGGATGGTTTTTTGAAGGGGTTTAAAAGGAGGAAGGAACCGGCCGGGAAGGAGGTCACCGGCTGTAGGCGGTTGGTTTCATGACGTGTTGGTTGTATGGGTCCCAGTTCGTTTGAAATTGGGTGGGAAACCCAAGGTTGAATCCCAATGAGGTCCTTCGATCAAATTACCACGCTCTTGCGCTTGAACTGAAAATAAAAATAATAAATAATAATAAATAAAATGATAAAAGGAAAAATAATAAAAATAAATAAATAAATGAGCGAAGGGGAAGTAAGTGCTGCCAAAAATTGTTGAGGGACTACTAATTGCTACTAAACACATAGCTGAGGGGAATTATATGAGATTTATCAAAAAAGAAAAGAAAAGAAATGAACTAATTTTCTTCTATATCCTGTTCAGAGTTCTCGAAAGTTTTATTCCTAACAAAATTATCTCAATAAACAATAAACAGTGTATGAGTTTGTAGAAAAAAACAATAAAAAGAGTTTCATAACTAATATAGCTATGGATTATACTTTTGAAAGAGAAATATTACCCTCGATGAAATTATTTTATCAGCAAGAAGCGAAAACTACACTGTTTGGAGGGTGCTTCAACTTATTGAGTGTATCTATGTTTTCCTCCTATTTTAGGCAAAATAATAAATGGGCTGTAGAGCTGTTCTGATTTTCTCTGGAGTTCTAGAAAAAGGGTGGGCTTAAACGCTACTATCTCATTTATGGGGAGGAAAAAATAAATAAATAAATGAATACATAAGAAGGGCAAAGGAGTCATTGTGAACAAAAATGTAAGAAGATGCTGAAGTTTTGCTGTTAGGCTGCTTGTCTTATTCACTTGCTGGTGAAAACCGTTAGTTAGTAGTAGAGGTGGTAGGAGTACTCGAAGCATATACATGTAACTTGGCAAATAAGTTGTATTATTACCTTTACGATAAAGCATTCATAGTGAAGTGATGACAAAATACAAGTCAGAAAAATAAATAAATAAATAAAATAAAAGGTGATGACAAGATAGAAGGGGGGTTATATTCACATAGCCCCCTCAACTTTAGGGTGTTTCTTACATGACTCCCTTGAACTACATTTATCTCACAAAGCCCCCTTGAACTTTGAACTTTTCTCATCGAACACCACCATATGTAATTTACAAAAATAAATAAATAAATAAATAAAATTTACTTGTGGCAAATAATTTCAGAATTTGTCATTTACTAGCGACATATCCTCTCAACAATATTTTGGTTTCTCTCTCAAGAAAATTCTATTTATTTGCAAATTACATGTTGGGGGTTGAAGGAGCTTGGTAAAAAGAAAGTTCGAAGTTCATAATGGTTTTCTGATATACCTCAAAGTTTAGAAGGATTTTGTGAAGGTAAACAAAGTTCATAGGATTTTGTGATTTTGTGAAGGGGAAAAAAACCAACCCCGCAATAAAAAAAGTTCAAGGGGGGTTTTGTGAAATTAACCCTAAATGGGGGCAAAAAACATGGCGTAAGTGCTTATGAATCTCCACACTCCACATGAAAAAAGTGTTGGGGATTTTATGAAGATTAATCTGCGGAATTAATCACTAAACGAATAACGGCACCAATGAAAAATACTATAAGCAAGTAAACACCAAGATTTAACGTGGTTCGGCAAATCGTGCCTACGTCCACGGGGCAACCCAGAGAGAAATATTCCACTATGAATCAAGAGTACAATTCCTCCAAGTTACACCTGAACTTGAGGATTAAATCATAAGAGAAAGATACAGTGTTACCTCTAGGGCACCAAAACCCTAAAACACGTCTCACCAAAAATCTCCAACTCCTGCGGAGAAACCAGCACCGTACCCTCAACGGCATCGTCGTTCTGAAGACAACGGCTTTTGAATCACTGCAATCGGACACCCAAGCTATCCGGAATCTGAATTTTCTTCTTTCTCTTCTTCTCTCTCCTCTCGGGTACTGTAGCACGTGGTTACTGTAGCACCGGAAAAACTATTCTTGTATATCAAAATTTGATCTCAGGTCTCTTTTATATAGAATTCTCCAAACCTATTCCTATTTTAAATAGATCATCCAAATCCTCTTCTATATAGAATCCTAATTCATGTAGACTTCTTATAGATAGAATACTAATTCATGTAGACCTCCTCATGTAGGCCTTATCTTGGGCCGGACCCACAACAATCTCCCCCTCCAGCCCAAGGAGGGGATATGCCAATATTTAACTCCTCAATGGGAGTTCATGCCGGCCAAACACCGACATAACTCTGTCTTCTCTCTGGAAACGGTCTTCGTTAAAAAATCTGCTAGATTTTTATCTGTGTGAATCTTCTGTAACTTTAGCTCCTCTTTCTCAACAGCTTCTCTAAGCCAATGATATCTCACATCGATGTGTTTTGTCCTGGAGTGGAATGTAGAATTCTTGCTCAAATCAAGAGCACTTTGACTATAAATGAAGATTTGATAATTGTCCTGCTGCAAGCCTAATTCATGCAGAAATCTTCTCAACCAAATCATCTCCTTACCGGCTTCTGCAGCTGCAATATATTCCGCCTCTGTTGTAGATAAAGCAACACACTTCTGCAACCTGTACTGTCATGATACTGCTCCCCCTGCAAAAGTAAACAACCAACCTGAGGTAGACTTCCTGTGATCGAGATCACCTGCCATATCCGCATCTGCAAAACCATATAATACTGCCTTCGAACCTCCAAAACTCAAACACAATCTGGAACTACCTTTCAAATATTTTAAGATCCACTTTACACCTTCCCAATGAACTTTCCCTGGATTAGAAAGAACTTGATCACAACGCCAACTGCATGAGCTATATCTGGCCGAGTACAAACCATGGCATACATCAAACTCCCTACAGCTGAAGAGTAAGGAATATTCTTCATCTCACTCTTTTCCTTATCTATAGTCGGGCAAAATTTCTTGCTAAGTTTTAAATGTCCTGCAAGCGGAGTACTGACTGACTTAGCATCTTTCATGTTAAATCTATCAAGTAGCCGTTCAACATATTTCTCCTGTGATAACCATAACTTCCTGGCTTTCCTGTCACGAATAATATCCATACCAAGAATCCGCTGTGCCGAGCTCAAATCCTTCATGTCAAAAGCTTTAAATAACTCCTTCTTCAGCCCACCGATTATCTGACTATCCTGACCAACAATCAACATATCGTCCACATAAAGCAAAAGGATAATGAAGCTAGAATCTGACATTCTCCTGAAATATACACACGAATCTGCAACTGTCCTCTGGTAGCCATGACTCAGCATGAAAGAATCAAATTTCTTGTACCACTGCCTGGGTGTCTGCTTCAAACCATAGAGACTCTTCTTCAACCTGCAAACCATGTGTTCTTTTCCCTGCACTTCAAAACCTTCCGGCTGCTCCATGTAGATCTCCTCCTCCAAATCACCATGAAGGAATACAGTTTTCACATCAAGTTGCTCAATCTCGAGGTTTAAACTAGCTGCTAAACCCAAGATAACTCTAATGGACGTCATCTTCACAACCGGTGAAAAAATTTCATCAAAATCAATGCCCTTTTTCTGACCAAAGCCTTTCACCACTAATCTAGCTTTGTATTTCTGAATCTCTTTGTAACCATCCTTTTTTAACTTGAACACCCACTTGTTCTTCAAAGCTTTTCTGTCCTTTGGCAAATCCACCAACTCATAAGTATTGTTCTTTTCAAGAGACTTCATCTCTTCCTTCATAGCTTGGAACCATCTGTCCTTATCTTTATGAGTATGTGCCTCCTGAAAGCTTTCTGACTCCCCCTCTTCTGTCAGTAAAGAATACTCTGAAAGAGGATATCTCGTGGATGGTCGATGCTCTCTAGCTGATCTCCTAAGTTGTGGCTCTGCAAACTCCTGTTGCTGGTGATGCTCCCCCTGCCGAGGAGCCTCCTGCTCGTGATTCTGATCACCGTCTCCCTGCTCTGGTATCTGACTGTCATCATCAACATCATCATCATGCACCTGCTCTGTATCTGTAGGATGCAACTGTACTGGAGACGAAACGGGTGTCATATCTGGAATCCCACTAGCAACACTTTCTGACTGCTCTGCTCTCCCAAGATCTGCAATAGTCTAATCCTCCTGAAAAATCACATCTGCTCGTCTAATCATTTGTCTCTTTTCTGGATCCCATAGTTTATAGCCGAACTCATCTTCTCTATAACCAATGAAGATGCAAGGAACCGCTCTATCATCAAGCTTCTGTCTCTTCTCCTTCGGAATGTGTGCAAACGCCTTGCAACCAAACACCTTCAAATGAGAATAGGAAATATCTTTTCCAGACCAAACTCTCTCTGGAATATCAAAACCCAAAGGAACTGAAGGAGATCTGTTGATTATGTAGCATGCAGTGCGAACAGCTTCAGCCCAGAAGCTCTTAGGTAACTTCGCCATCTTCAACATGCATCTGACTTTCTCCACAATAGTCTTGTTATACCTCTCTGCAACTCCATTATGCTGCGGTGTACCGGGCTCTGTCCTCTGATGCCGAATACCATGTTTGGAGCAATAATCTCTAAACTGAATGGAAGTGTATTCTCCTCCATTATCGGTACGCAAACACTTTAACTTCTTTCCTGTCTGCCTCTCCACCATGGAATGAAACTGGTGGAAGACTGAAAACACCTGATCCTTTGTCCTCAATAAGAAAACCCATATCTTCCGCGATGCATCATCAATAAATGTGACAAAATACTTATTACCACCCAAGGACTCCATCTCAATAGGACCACAAACATCAGAATAAATCAAATCCAGAATATTATCTTTTCTTTTAGAAGGTTTACTAAAAGAAACTCTATGTTGTTTGACAAATAAATAATAATCACAAGGAGTGAGCGACGAACCTTTCACAAAAGGAGAGACTTCTTTGCTAATATCTGCAACCCCTTCTCGCTTATGTGCCCGAGCCTCCTATGCCACAAACTAAGAGTGTCACCGTCTTGAGCCACGCTCAAAGAATCATATGAAGCCTTCGCTTGAGTCTTGTATAAATTGCAACATGCATTTCCTCTAGCCACCACAAGAGAGCCTTTGGTGATTTTACATTTTCCTCCATCAAATTGAATTTCATATCCCATTCGGTCCAAAGCAAGACCCGAAATCAAGTTGAGCCGCAAATTGAGAACATGCCGCACATTCTTTAAGATCAATGTGCATCCGATATCTGTCTGTAAGTGTATATCACCAAGTCCCACAATCTTCAAGTAGCTAGTATTGCCCATCTTCACATTGCCAAAGTCACCTGCCTTATACGACGTGAAAAGGTCTCGATTGGAGGTAGCATGACATGTAGCTCCTGTATCTACTATCCACTCGGAATTCTGACTTGCAACATGCATACAATCTTCTTCCTTGCAAATGAGAATAACATCGGTCTCAGACAAAGTAGCCGTAGTGTTACTGTTAGCTTTTTTCTTCTCATCTTTCTTTTCATCTTTATTCTCAGCTTGCCCTTTCTTCAATGCCCAACAATTCTTCTTGATATGACCTGGCTTCCCACAATAAAAACAGCCTCTCCCTTTAGACTTTGATCTGCCCTTAGATGTGCCACGACTTCTGGACTGGTCCCTGTACTTGCTCCTACCTCTGTTCTCCGTGACAAGTGCCTGTGAGTTATCTGTGCTGGTAGACTTCCTCTGAGTCTCCTCATTGAATAAACTACTAGTAACCATACTCATCGATAACACCCCATCTGGAGCTGTGTTGCTGACTGTCACAACCAGTATCTCCCAACTGTCTGGCAAAGAACCCAATAGCAATAAAGCCTGTAGCTCATCATCGATAGTCATCTTCATGGTAGCTAATTGATTAATCAAACTCTTGAACTCATTCAAGTGTCCTGCTATGCTGCTTCCTTCTTTGAATTTCAAGTTCACTAACCGCCTCATAATAAACGCCTTATTTCCTGCGGTCTTCTGCTCGTAGAGATCCTCAAGCTTCTTCCAAAGAGACTTCGCATTAGTCTCACCCGATACATGATGAAACACACTAACGTCGATCCACATCCGAATATAACCGATCGCCTTTCTGTGTTGTTTCTCCCATTCTTTATCAGTCATCTTTTCTGGCTTGGCTTCATCTCCCTCAATAGGATCATGTAAATCTTTACAATACAAAATATCTTCCATCTTGGACTTCTATACTTGCCAATTAGACCCATCTAATTTCATCATTGTGCCAAAACTCTCCATCTTTTCCATCCCAAAACACGCCTTGAACCAAGGCTCTGATACCACTTGTTGGGGATTTTATGAAGATTAATCTGCGGAATTAATCACTAAACGAATAACGGCACCAATGAAAAATACTACAAGCAAGCAAATACCAAGATTTAACGTGGTTCAACAAAATTATGCCTACGTCCACGGGGCAACCCAGAGAGAAATATTCCACTATGAATCAAGAGTACAATCCCTCCAAGTTACACCTGAACTTGAGGATTAAATCACAAGAGAAAGATACAGTGTTACCTCTAGGGCACCAAAACCCTAAAACCCGTCTCACCAAAAATCTCCAACTCACGCGGAGAAACCAGCACCGTACCCTCAACGGCGTCGTCGTTCTGAAGACAACGGCTTTTGAATCACTGCAATCGAACACCCGAGCTATCCGGAATCTGAATTTTCTTCTTTCTCTTCTTCTCACTTTCTCTCTCTCCTCTCGGGTACTGTAGCACGTGGTTACTGTAGCACCCGAAAAACTATTCTTGTATATCAAAATTTGATCTCAGGTCTCTCTTATATAGAATTCTCCAAACCTATTCCTATTTCAAATAGATCATCCAAATCCTCTTCTATATAGAATCCTAATTCATGTAGACTTTTTATAGATAGAATTCTAATTCATGTTGACCTCCTCATGTGGGCCTTATCTTGGGTTGGACCCACAACAAAAAGATCTCTCAATCTTCGTACGAACTGATAATAACACTGTATAAGGCTTGCAAAGGACAAAATGGCACTTAATTACAACGGCTATATCCTAACGTCTGAAATGCCCACCAAGGAGGCAAGGACCAAGGTTGTGGTTAATAAAAGGAGTGTCTGAGAGAGACACCGCTATAGTGTGTTTTGGCAGCTCCCTAGAATTGAGTCTAAGTTTAAACATGATTAAGTTTTAGACTGTTTTGTTAATTGGTAAAAATTAATCTAAATATTAGGCAATCTACTTTAGTTTATTCTTAAGCATCTAAACTGGTTTAGTTGTGGACCAACGGGAAGTCGGTCCATAGCTAAACAAGTTTTTCCAGAACTAGTCACTCCAAAACCAGGTTTAAGGACAAGTATGACCAATTTTAATAAGTTGCCAAACACGTTATCTATGAACAGGCCGGACTTAGTAGCATATGTTAATAGTTTTTGAACATGTCTGACTCAGTAACAGATAATTTGAACATGCACAAAACGTTTTTGTGCGTACAACAAAAAGAAACATTTTTTTTTTTTTCATCAGAGGGCAACAATCTCTAACCCTCACAAATCTATGCATATAAAACTGCTTTACGACACTAGTTTTATGCTTCTTGTGTCACTTTAAATGACCTTTTTACAATTCTTTTTGTAAATAAGAACAATACTTTAAAATGCCCGATGATGGACTTTTATTTTGGATAAATATCAGAGACCCGCCCAGCGGGCCAAACATGCTAAATATCACAAAGCCACAGTTTTCGCATGGGTGATTAACACTAGGGAATATTTTTGCTAGTTAAAATTGTGATTAACACTATTATGGGGGTTTTCTAATAAAACATTAAAATTGAAGGGGTTTTTTGATAACCCATAACCTAAGGTACTTTTAAGCCTTGTATTTTCTTAATATATCCTTGATGAGTACTAAATAAAATGCTATCAATAAAATTTTGATTGCTTGTGAATCCTAGAAATCGAGAGAATCCTGGTCTTTGATTCTTGTGAACATTAAGAAAGGAACATAGTCTTCAATTTACCCCGGGACTTGATATGGTAGAAGTTAGTTTTTGAAATCAGCCAGTTTCGTCGACAAAAAGAATATTTTCCATACTTAGAAAACATGAATGAGCTTGGCACTGACAAAACAAAATGATATTTTTTTGCGTTTTGGTTTTACATTAACCTTTAACGAATTTAGAAGTGGCACACGGTGTAGTCAGCTGCTGCTGCTGCTTCTTTTTCTTTTTCTTTTTTTAATTTTTTTTAATTACCGCTACGTAAACTATCTCGGGCATGCTATATCTATAGCCGTTTAATATGCATTTATTATCAGAGAAAGATGAGCTAAATTAAGGCATTACTCAGATAAACCATCATAGATCATGTGAATGATCATCTTCATTGAATACTGCTAAATATACTACAAATTTATATTCTTCTTATACCGCAAGTGATAATCATACAAGGTCCTCAAAGATTCATGACTTTTCCAATAGCAATTCATAAGAAAGATCTTACATTTTTGTGTCTTGTTCGCAGTAGTATACATTTTGTAATATATTTCGCATTATTCTCTCTTGCAGCCCTCGTCGCCTCTAATCTCAGATTCAGAAAGAATTTGAGACATAATCCAAGAGATATTGTAATATAGCATAAGTACCATAACGTTAGCTAACCTTATAATACAAATAAAATGGTAGAACAAACACGGGTTTAATAACAAGAAGAAGTACGAGTCCATGTAATGAGATTATTGCTGAACCTCAGTACCCCAACAGCAGCAGCAGTTGTAGTAAGAAGCAATATATAAAATAGAACTCCATGTCCATTCTCAACATGTTAAGCCTCCGCAAGCACTTAACTGAAACAAAATAATCCACGTCGAGATAAAAGATGTAACTTCCAGGCAGCCAAAATATGAATTTAAGACGGAAATACCTTGGAGCCATTAAAGCAATCAAGCAGTAACAGCAATGGGTTCAGTTGCTTTCGTTAACCATTCCATCTCCAGTTCATTTAAGAGTGGTGCTAGGATGCTTCGGCAGTTAGCATGGTATGAATTTACCCATTCTCTCTCTTCTGGGGTCATCAACTTCAAGTCCATCAGTTTCTTCTGGTATGGTGCCTATAAAATTCGAGTATATCAGTGAAAAAAGCAAATGCACAAAAATAATACTAGACTGTCAAAGTTACCTTTATCTACTGCTTTTAACTTAAAAGCAAAACACTATTCATGCTGCATTAGACACTATTCATGCAACAGTACAAACCAAGCTATTTAAATTTACTGTTCATACTACCGTATTATTTTCAGGCTCAGACCAACTGATCGTGTGATTTTTTTTTTTTTGTAAAAATACTTATGCTACAGAATTTTGATCTTTAGTCATGCTCTTTATGTTACAGTGAAAGCTTTGGTCCTTTATCCATCGTTCAATGTGAAGCAAAATTTTTTAACCTTGAAAACACTGTTCATATCTAATTTTTTGGTTCTTGCATATGATGATTTTAACCTTTATTAGACATTTCACAAATATAAATCTTTTCAGGCTCTTTTAATGAAATTTGATAAAAATTGCTAATTGATATATTATTTTGTTAACTGCTTTGGAGATTCACTTTGTAAATAGTAATAAAAAAATTTCTTGCTAAAATTTATATAAATAGTTGTATCTAAAAACCATACTATCAATTTGGTGACAAATATACCTCTGTAAATAATACCCGCAGGAGCATGCAGGCTTAATACTAGTAATCTCATAAAGAAAGACAGTTGCAGTAACAGGAAAACTATAGATATTATATGCTATTTTTCTAGGAAAAGGGAGGAGAAATTTGAATGCTGTATACCTAAATATTATGACCAGTGTGGTAGGTTTAACAGATGTGGAATTTGAAAGGGGAAAAAAATTGTGGGAGAAGAAGGGATAACGTCTTGTGCCATCATGCAGAATCAAATAATTACATATGTTTTCCCAAAAACAATTACAACATATGTGAGGATCAGGTATATCATACAGTTGGAAAAAAAACAGTTAAAACTTGCATACGTCTAGTATATACTAGAAGCGAACTACTTCAGATGGTATAGAAGTATTAGATGCAAGGGGGGGGGGGGGGGGGTGGAATCGGTTAGTTCGAAGCTGATTGTTGCAAACAAGCCTTCAAAACCATAACCAAAGATGACATGATGACTAATCTACAAAATGAAATGAAGAATACTCTTTAACGTACTAGGTTATTTTCCTTCCTATGAAAACGAGATGCAGGCATACTGAATATGCTAAGAATCTTGTATCTTACTATCTTCGTGACAAGAACAGGTGGCTAGCAGGGAGTAGAACTCATCCAATATGAAGTAGTAGTTTTCCTAGGCACAGGCGGATTGTACCAATTTCCTCATGCTCAAGCATTTAAGAGTCCATTTAGAAGTGAGACTTGATGGACGTGATATCTTAACGAAAGAGACTTGATGCACGTGATATCTTGATGATTCTCATTCCAAAAGGAAAAAGAAAAAGCAGAAAAGTAACAAACTTACCCATGTGATGTGCTCAAATGTTAAATAGCCTTTGTCACCAAAATTAAACTTTGTATTAGCCTCTTTGACTATAAGGACGTTCTCCAATCTTATACCAAAGTTCCCATCTTCATAGTAACCAGGTTCTGAAAGAAAAAAAAACACAAATTTGAGAAGCCTTCAATGCAAACATATCTGATGATTAACATACAAATGCAAATTAAAACATACAAGCTAACAAAGAAGAATACATAGGTACTGAAGTGACATGCAACGATCAAATATGTATTTACTGGATATATAGATATTCAAGTGAAGTATACAAAGACAAGAAATGCCCTGCGATCTAACGGTTCTTTCGTAGACAAAAATCTCTAATTTTTTTTTTGTTACATTTCTGAAAATATACATACATTAAGTAAAATAAAATATTTATACGAAAAAGTATGTGGTTCATAGCGGGTTGTGGTACAAATTCGGGTAGAGAGCTTGCTTCAGTGCGCAAGTTCAGTAGGTGGCACGTCGTAAAGTTTTTTTAGATGGGCTTACCATTTTCTGAAATGTATAATAGAAACCTAGAAATTAGAAAGATAATTATGCATTTCAATATTGTTTCATACAAAATACTTAAATGCTTCTTTTTTATGGAGTTTGTTCTCTTTTTTCGAGACCATCCTCTGCATTTTCAGTGACTTTCTATTTTCTTCTTCATTTTTTTTTTCTTCTTGAGTTCATTCTTTTTTCTGTTTTTCTTCTCACACAGTTCGTGTTGGGGTGATGGTTTGATTTCATGTTTTATTAACATAGGCATTGAGTTACAGTATAGTCATTGACTCATATATTCTATTGTTATTGTGCACCCTTTTTCACTCAATTGCACACATAGCATTGCGTCTTGCGCATGTGCACTTATGGACTTCGTGCCCCGTGTACTTGTAAATGGTTCGCCAATTTTGGGAACCAATTCGTGTATCAGCCAAAACCAATTCGCATATATACCACGAATCGGTAGAACCGTACGACGGTTCAAGGGGGTCCAGGGGACTACGCAACTATGTAATGAAGCATGACAAAGTTTTTCCTCCTGATCTGCAATTATAAAAGCAAACTTGTACAGCTACCATCCTATAGTACACAACTATATGAATGAAAAACGAAAAGGTAGTAATAAGCATTTACATGATTAACCGATGTGCTTTCACAGTTCTTTCACAAAGAATGTCTGTAATTATGAAGTAAACTTGTACAGCTAGCTACCACCCAAGAGTTCCCAGATATATGAAGTAAAAGAAAGGGTGTAAACAAGCATTTGGAACATTTACCAATGTCATTTTCACAGTTTCTTCACAACGAATTTTCATTTTTAAAGATATCAATACCACAAAGCAAAAGCAAAACTTACCTCTAAAATACAATTAATTATGGTTCACATAAAGATGCTGAAATGTGGAGGACTATGATTTTTTCAGCAAATCTACAAAAATCTATTTATAAATTTCCAACATCTCTTAATACATGCACAATGTGAGTGAGACAAGTGATAGTAATGGTAGTTCAACTAGTTCGCAGTAGTAGGCAAAGGCAACTTGGAAGTGCAATGAATGAACAGTTGGGAATTAAGGTAGAGGAGTGTAGCTGGCAGCCAAAAGAAAGAATAGGCTCCCAATACAGTAAAAACTAAAAATAACAGAAGAATCAAAAAGTCAAAAGTAATGACAAAAGAACGAATGGCTCAGATGAAAGAAAATGGTTACAAAGATGTGCATTTTATGGAAGAAGATGACATTCATAAGAATTCTGTAGCAGATACATGAAGGAAATAAGGTAAATTTTTGGGTTAAGTTCAGAATGGGAAGTAGGAAAGACGAGAATGATAACAGTAGTTATGAGTCTTATGACAAAGGATGCCGAAAACTCGCATAACGCCAAAATTGGGGAATACTAGGAAAACAAAAAGTATACATTTTCAACCTATGAGAGAGCTTAGACATCAGAATTTGTAGATGCAGAGAATCCACTGTCTCACATAGGCATGGATACAGGTTTCAGGCAAGAAAATTGCTCAAAATCTATGCACAAGGAAACAACTATATATGTATTATTGATTATATTTATATATAATGCTTTCCTTACTCACGATGTTCCATGTTATAGTTCTCAAAGTGTAGCATCAAGTTGTCCTTCTCATGCTTCCCATATCCATATCCATGCTTTATGTCTACTGATTAAGTACCTATGTTACCTGGCTACTTCCATCGGGAGTCGTACCCGACACATACCTGTACCGGAACTTTGGACACTCTTGAACATGCGCATACATTTAGTCAGGCATATACTCTAGTACATGTTTTAATTTAAAACATTCCTTGTCCACTTCCTTGACATATATCCTACGTTTCACATATATTTTTTAAATAGTGACCTTATGTAAATGAAAAAACAATATCGACCTGATGTAAATTATTAATTTTAATACATATAAAAATGCATAACATACATATATATAGCCGTGTCCCCATGCCCTACAAATTTGCCGTGTCCCGTACTGTACCCATTACCAATACCCCTATCCTTACCCGTACCCAATGTAACTTAGTTAAGTACAAATACTCAAGGGTTAAATGAAACTCCATCAGTAAATGTGCGTTTTCATCTTTTTATCTTTTTAAAACTCACTTCCCACACAATTTTTTGTTTCATTATTTATTAAGACAGCTAAATTTAGAAGAATACATATGCTGAGGAAGCTATTATGGCGGATTTTAAAAAATGATATATTATACTACAAAGCAATAACCAAAATGACGAAGTCAATGTCATTTGCTATCATCATATATTATACCAAGTAACACACCTAAGCACTTATAGCTATGTGTTGCTTATGGAAGTCAAAACCAGGAAACAGCATATGTTCCAACCTTGCGTTGAAGCTTGAAGTAGACTGATTTTTCACTTCATTGCAATAATAAATGCACATGCAAAATAACAAAAAGTGAAGACATGAACTCAACTAGATAATTCACAAGGTATTGATGATATATCCTTTTATAAGGAAATGCAATAACACATTTTTTGATTGGAAATCAGTTTCTTAGTTGCTGTGCTTTGCTCATTGTCTTTTACATAATTTCTAACAGGAATTTGGAACCATTTAAAAGACAAAAGTTTTTGCAAGTCTCAAAGGGCCTAGTCCCCATTATAATGATAGTAAAAGGCTGCAATCATGATGTTGATTCATATAATGCGAGAAGCAAATCAAGACATCAAATATGTAGTACAAAAAAGAAGCAAGCTACAGATGATTGGATCATACTAACCATCAGTCACAGTCATGGATGCTTGCAATGGCACATTCCGAGCATGTGGTCTGAAACTAATTAAATGTGGTCCTGTTCAAGAAATATCTCAAGATAAGGACTGCACAGACATATCACTGAAGGAAATAGGAAAAATTAAGGCACTGTCATACCTTCATGAACATTCAAGTAAGATCCAATCCCATGACCAGTGCCGTGTCGATAATCAAGACCATCCTTCCATAGCGGGATCCGTGCAAGAATATCAAGAGCATGTCCTGTAATAAGTGGCCTTATACATCAATAAACTTATGGAATTCTTACTACAGTTTTGAACTTTGATAATATTCATACCGCTAGTTCCATTAGGAAATCGTGCAGTATCCAGGGCAATATGACCTTTAAGGACCTATTCAGAAAGAAAATCAACCATGAATTAGATTGTGATGTTAATCCGTACTGTATATTCTGCAAGCAAAAAGTTCGTGAGCAAAAAAAACACCACATAATGTGACTTCTACCACAGGGCTAACTATGAGATGCATGTAAAAAACTTGTATTATAAAACTAGCATAGGAAACCCAATCATTATGGTCTACATTCTTGCAATGATATAAGAACCCAGCCCAAAACAAGCAAATTTTAACCTGGTCCATGACATGCTATTGTTTCATCTGAACTATAGAGATTTATGGCTCCCACAGCCGTGTCTAACAGAGGTTTGACACCGACACTCTATGAACAAGCCATGTGCACCGTGTCCAGAACATGTTGGCCTTCTTGTTTTGATGATGTTTAACAAATAATTTACTTCTAATGTTGTTTGTCTAGTATTTGTGTTTTCGTATTTATTCTAGGCAAACAACGTTGTTGGAGGATGGATGGAATTACGCTTCAACGATCATATCCAAAGGAGGTTGGTGGAATGTCGGGTTGAAGCCTTGCAATTCAAAGTTAAAGATCAAGTTCAAGCTTCATCCGCGAGATTACCAAGTCAAGCTTAATTGAAGATCAAGATTGCTTGGGTAATTTAGTTTTGGAGTTTATATTATGTGTGTTAATACTTCAAGCTCAATATCATATACACACACGTATTTGGTTTCTATGCATATATATAGTTATATATATACATACAAATGTTTTAGATTTTGATGTTTATATATACATACACGTATTTGGTTTCTAAGCTCAAATATTGTATTCTCAGTTTATAGACTTAACAATCATCATATACATATTTTATCAAGTCTATGTAATCATTGTGCAAAGTTTTAAAACATTATTTATGTCAAAACATCAAACTTCATGTATATCACTTTTTCATGTTTTGAACACTTTAGCAAAATAATGAGATTTCACAATTGGGAAATGCAAATTGAAAAATTCTTTTTGTAACATGTTTAAAATATCATTTGCAAACATTTCTCAAAGTTTCATCAAGTTTGGAATTGATTTGTTATGTTTAAAGGAATTTACAAATTCACGTTTTCGTTCGTGCACATGTTCGTGCATGTTTTACAAAACTGATGAGTTTTCACAAATGGGAAGTGATATTTAAAAAATTATTTCTCTGACATGTTTAGAAACTTTCCTCCAGTTTTTACTATTTTTAGAGTTGATTTACTGTGCCAATTGATTTTACAAAATCGTATATGTTAACAGTTTTTCAGAAACTGTAAATTTGTGTTCAAATATTTATTTCTCTTAACTGGGAAAAGATTTTTCAGAAATTCTTTCTCTGAAATGTTATTCTACATGTCTAGAACATTCCCACAAAATTTCATAATTTTTGGAGTTTATTTACTATTTTAAATTGATTTTACAAAACAGCTGCGCACTGCTACAGTAACTCCGGTCGACCGGACTGGTCGACCGGAAATGTCTCTGGAACTTTTCCAGGTTTGAACAGTGCGAGCGGTCGACCGGAAAAAAGGTCGGTCGACCGCCCAGCTCCCAGAATGCCCATAACGGCTATTTTTTTATCCGTTGGAGGGGTTTTTGGTCTTTTGGTTTGGGCTTTTGTTTGAGGTATTGGGAGGCTATAAATACCCCCTTATACCTCAGTTTTTTATGATCAAAGAAATGTTTTAAGAAAGTTTTAAACAAGTTTTAAACAAGGGTTTAAGTGTGGTTTAGTGTTTGTTTAGTTTGTGAAGAAGTTTTATACAAGTGGAGGAGATCATCTTCTTGTTTGGGCTCCAATCTCCATCTCTCCATCTTGTTATCCATTGAGAAGTTTTATAAACTCTAATTCTAGCTCTTTTTATATATTTGATTATCATTATTATTAAGCTAGGATTATATTGAGTTTACTTTTGATTTATTGAATCTCATTGTTACACACACCCACTTTGAGCTTT
>BQKN01064305.1:381720-415261 GCA_022839385.1 Asparagus kiusianus
CCCCCCCCCCCCCCCCCCCCCCCCCCCCCCCCCCCCCCCCAAGAAGAGGCAAAAATGCATTAAAAATTGATACCGGTGAACCTCTGTAATATAACATCTTAACAGAGATCTGTTGCTTACTCCAAGCCAAAAATGACCCAGTAGCCAGCAAACTACATCCAACACCACCTTTGGCCACCCATAGCCAGCATTATGTCCGCTAAGTACGACTGAAGATAAATTTCCCCAAATTTCCATTAAACGGTAATTTCCAACCATGTTCTTTGGTTCCAACTTTTCTTCTTTGTTTCTCCTTTCCTTTATTTTAGGTTGTATCATATATCTCTCAATCCATTTATAAAAGGACAAAAGTTCTAAACAAAGGACTACAATAGATTTTGAAATTAAATGAGCTTAATCATTTTTAAATTTTGCAGAGAGAATATATGATTTAACTTCTTAAGTTTCTCTCACAATTTAATTCTGCCATAGAGTTAAAATTTACTACCTTTTTCATTAAGTGCAGGACAAAATCCATTCACATATGGGATCTCCATAAATGTTATTCCACCTTTTATACATACATTATATCAATCACATCCTTTTATCATAAACTAGCATAATCTGCTTCATCAAAGGCAAACTTGAATCATCAAGAAGCTGGGCATTCAGATAGCAAGCTTGATTTACATCTCTGTTTAAGAACCCTAATTCCCAAATCTACTAGAACTCATAATGCTATGCTACATATAGAAGTAGCTGAGGGTAAGATCCAATATGTAAGATTACATGTATACACAAAGAGTTTAGCAAAAATCAATATACAAATCATGGTAAGATAGCTTTATGAGAGTCAAGAAGGCCTGTCAAATAATTAACATCAAATGAATCATGTGATAGAATAGAATGAAAAGAAACAAAAGATGCCCATTAGTAGTTTTCCAGATACCACATTCATCCAAAACCACAAGTTAAAAAACAATTATCGGTTAACAATGTTATTAAGCAAACTTTATACTTAATTCTCCACTTGCATAGCCTTTGGGACCATGCGAAAATGCCTCGAGCATAAGAATAACTTGCTTGGTGAGGTAGAATAAAGCTGGGAAAATAAACTTGCTTATAGATGGTTAACAATATGATATGTAAATATGTAATCAGAATTTCCTGAAACTACTGATGAGATACTATGGGGTACCACTTCAGCCAAATGATTAAGCTAACATGTTGTGAGCTAACAATGTATATCAAGCAAACTGAACTTTTAAGAAGGTAAAATGGTCATTGTAAACAAGTACTATAAGGTATAATTCACTGTTGGTAGTTAGAAATTAATCAAAATTTTGTGCATCATCCATTACACAACTATGTTATCAAACAGAAACGAAAAGTACCTCTTGCTTAGCGCGGAAGCCCTCTAATTTATCACTCACAGTGACCTCCGTTAATTTCCGAGTTTCCCTGTTACAATTAAGAACGGTGGCTTAAAAGGTGAAATGATGAAAGAAAACTATTTTTTTTCTTTATGCGGCATGTGATAGAACCCATCTATTGTGGTTAAGTTGTGGATCACCATGTTTAAACTCATTCGCATTAAGAGGATGAAGATCAATAACCAAATGAGCAAAATATGTTTCTAAATTCTAGTGTTGCTTCTTACTTCTTTTAGTATTTAATATATTCAACATAAATAGTCTTAAAAACAGTCAATAGAATTTAAGCAGCCCAGGTATAAAGAATTTTCAAAGTAAGATACCTTAAATAAACATCTCGTAACTTTTAACATAAAAAGGAGAACTCTAACATTGAGAAACAACCACTCAACCAGAAACCTAATAGAGCATAAGTTCAACCATACCATAACTAGCCAAGGTAGTGCTTAAATTCAAACATACCATATCTATCCTATGTAAGATTTGTTCAACTCCATTTTATACGGACATCCTGATTAACTATGCGTCGAATAAGATGCTAAACAAAGCTCCTCACATTTCTTCTTTGTATTAATAAATTTATTTTGATATCTGAGCAGCAGGTCCAAGTTTTTTGTGTAGAATCTGGTTATGGCTCCCATCCCCTCTGTAGTTGCATTACCAGCAGCAACTCTAGACTTTCCTGGCCTTCCCTTGATTGTCTTAGAAATAGATCATTTCACACTCATGCACAATTAATCAACTGCAGTAATGACAAAAGGGAGGGATCCTCTTTCCTCCAATTTTGGATCAAAAATTTCTGCTAAAAAGAGAAAGCATTTAACCATTGTCAAAGTGTAAAAGTTTAATTTTTAGCATCGAAGCAGAAATTGTATAACTATCTATTCATGTAATTACCTTTTAAATTGACAAAAGAATTTGGATTGAAGGCTGAATTACATATTTGGATTAAGGAAAAAAAAAGCTTCAATGTCTAGTTTTCTTCTCCTCTTTCCTCTCCTCTTTGACAAAATTCTTCACTTGCATATAATTTTTAATCTGAATACATTTTATACCTATTGTTAGCTTGAGAATGGCTTTACCAGCCAAAAACACCAGGTACCTTTTCCGGAGGAGGGATCCAAAAACGAACTTGCACTTGATTTGTATTATCACATGGAACAACAACGATCAGCATTTCTCTGTTTAACCAACAATGATAAGTTTCAATTGGAACTTTCAACCCTAATGTTGTTTCGCTGGATCATACGATTGGCATTAGATCCTAATTTTACCCACTTTGACAGAATAGACTCCTCATAGAAATAATTGTTTTCAAGTAAGGTTTGTATTTTCAGCTGATACCGATATATTTGTCGTATCATATAGAATTTTAGGTATGCTGACCCAATCCAGCTGAAACTAACAAATAAATAGGTAGATATTCTTATATACTCGAATTTATCTTTACATCTTAGAATCAAGGTTTTAAATATCGGCCGACATGTCGGTTTGAGGGCTTGAGGGACACGACATAGGCGTTTTCAACTAGTATGTCGATTTTCAAGGCCAAATCGGAAATATCGAGGCCATATCGGGCATATCAGGCGATTTTTTAGCTTTAAAAAATCGGCTGGTATGACCCTTTTTTTTAGATCTCTTTTTTGTTATCGGGTTTGGGTTTAGTGATAAAAACCCAAACCCGTTTGAACGTTCTCATGTTTGAGGGTTTCTTATGAACCCGATAGAAAGAAAAGAGAAAAATTAGGGCTGTAACGGACTTGGGCACCCATCACTCCTTTCGTGGATGACAACGTCCTTCCCCCACCTCCATCTCGACCCCCGTCGTCCATCTCCTGTTGCGCCCCAAAATCCAAACCCCAACCGAACCCAAGGACGGCAGGGTATCCCGTCGTCAGGATAAAGGGAAGATGATGGTCAGTGACTCATCCAAAGGACCCCGAGCAGACGAAGAAGAAGAAGAGCTCTGGCACTGCCTCCCTATGATGTCCCGTCGCCGGCACTGCCTCCCTACAACGTCGGAATCCACCCATCGCCAACGTCGGAATCCACTCATCGCCAACGTCGCCTCTAAAATTTATAAATATGCTTATATTGAATTTAGAAATGCTTAGATTACATTTAGGACATGATATTATACATATGTGCACCACCTGATATGGCAATCTGATAGTCCATGGCCCCCGATAATATCCTCAATTTTCGCTACATGGATTTTAGCCGTCTGACATGAACCCAACATTCAACATTTAAAACCTTGCTTAGAATATAAACAAAAGGGAGGATATCTTATAGGATGTAACGTTCCCATAGGATATGCAATGCACTGATCCTGACCATCAGTTTTCGTCTTTTCGTTTTAGGTTCAGGATAAAAACATAATTAACTTGTCTCGCATGATTCTCTCTCTCCCCAACACATATATATCGATTCAACCCACTCTTGTGCTCATTGTAGAAGGCTCCTCTGACAGTGTCAAAGAAGTCGTCGACAATGATCACGAGTGAGTTGGATTGATTGGATCCCCGACTTTTGAACCTCTTTGTTTGAGAGAGGGGAGAGAATCACATGAGGCAACTAAAGTAAGTTTTAGCCCTGGCCCTAAAATTAGAACTGATGGTCAGGATGTACGCATCTCATATCCTTTGGGAACCTTGCATCCTACAGGATATGCTCCCTATAAACAAGTATTTTTGTTTGAGATATCTATTTCTTTATAAATTTTTTGTCTACATGTTGGTTGAAATAATGGAAATGAAACCCCATGTGGTAGGATTATGTATTCAATTAAATGCCAACTACGACATAATATAATATCATCTGATTAACATTCCAATTATACTATCTAGTTACGTAAATGTAACCAGGAATACATAAGCAGATTGCTAGCATAAAAGACTACCTCCAATTGCATTCCACAAATAATTTCCACATACATATTCCTATAAACTGATTTGGATGTTAGCGAAAAAAATCACAAATTTAAATGGCAGTTGGACCTCAAAAATTTATATGAAACAAAAGGATAATTAATATCTTAAAGATGCTAGTGCAGTGCATGTGCCATACGTTCTTGACCACATGTGAGTATGGTTAGACTGCCAGTAGATATTTTCACAGGGAGGAAACATGGACTCTTTTTTTTTTTTGTGGCATGCTTACCTTGGGGGCACGGTTTAGCAGCTTAGTTGGAAATTGGGTACAATATTAGGAGACTACCAAGCTTGACCTCCTCTCAGTTTTTACATTATCACGAGTTATGATTATCCTTCAGCTCTTCTTCTTTTTTACTCTTTTTGAATATGGCTCAAAGAACATTAGATGATTCAGCTTAACATGGAACACAGATTCATTGTTTTGTACACTGGTCGAGAAACTAAGTATAGGTGTATAAAGTGAGATCACAGAACTTAGTTATCCTTGAATGAAATTGAGTGATATAGATCATGATAGAGCTCAAATCATACACTTTATTTCCAATGTTTTCCACGAATACAAAACACGTAAGACTAGAGCAATAAAATAAGCGAAGTTGTGTAAATGTGAGTGTTATACAAACATGTATGTGCAATAGACTGGTAAAATAAGGACAAAAAATTTCACTTGAAGTCATGTGCAATGCAGAAAAATATGCGCATGGTATACGTGTGTAAAGCAGTTGGGGAGTGTGTTCGATTGATGTACACAACTACACACCATGAATGCTCGGATGCCTCAATCCATCGATATATAGATGCATGCATCCATGCATGTGTACATATATGCAGAGAGAGAGAGAGAGAGAGAGAGAGAGAGAGAGAGAGAGAAGCAAAATGTTTAACCTAACAAATCAATTGCATGCAAATATACAGTTATAGGGTACTAGTATGTATTCTTTTAGAAGGAAGAAAATGGGACCAAAAGCCTTACGAGTATTTTCTTTTAAGTGTTCCCTCAGGCTCAATGAAGTAACCTGAAGCTCCATAAATCTCCTGCATCTACAATCCCAAAGATACATATTTTAAATGATTAACTCAAAAAATTTGCAGTATCAATACACTGAAATTCCTGAAAGAGCCTAAGTAAAATATATTAGCTCATGTAAGAAAATTTCAGTGTATGTCTTCCATAACTGTATATATGACAACCACCACTAAAAACTATCATTTGATAGTGTGGTAAAGCACAACCAGTGTTTAGATACCTTAGTGATATCGAAAATGAGTGTCCTCATGGTTCGTGAGTACATATAGTGTTTCTTATCTTATTATACACGTGACTTGTCACCTACCATGAATTTCTGTGTGCATCCACATTCGACAACATGTGCTATGTCCAACCGTGGCAAGCACTTACTGCCTGTTACCCATTCAAACGAGCAGACAAAGAGCAGACTATCCAAACCCAACTGGATAAACCGCTTATAATGGGCTGCGTTGGCTTTGGGTTGAGTAGGAAACGTATAAAGAGATGGTAAATGAAAAACATAACTTTTACAGGAACAAGCATTGAACCCTGAAACCACATGCTTAAACCAGAAAAGCAATTCTAGGCTTTAGTATAAGCCTAGTTCTTATGTGAGAACAGTGTCCCAACTAAGGAAAACCTAGCACCGAGAACTGCTGATACTGAACTCATTTTCTGTAACAAGATCTCCCTGATACTGAACTCACTTTCTGTGATCCATTTTTTGATATCCCTATTCTGATAGGTTGTTGGATCTACAGTGCTTCTGTGTATCAAAAAATAGCTTAGTATAACATAACCCAATTACTAACTTCAGTTTATGCATTACCACTGGTTTTTACACCTTCCTTGGAGAGAATATTAGTTTCTAAGAATACAACGTCGGTGATGTTTATTGTTTTCCATTCATAACTTGCGTCGCACGTATGGATACAAATTTAAGGCATATGAATAGCACATGAATTACATATATCAACTAGAGAAGACTGTACTAAAAAGATCAATGTGTATCTTGATCAAAATAACTAGATGTTTCAAGAAAAGCAAACAAACCAGAATCTTTTTTCATAAACATTCAACACCACTCATTTCCCTATTTCACTCCACAGATTGGTTATCTCATAAAAGTTCTAAATGATAGAACTTACAAATAAATGTTCAATTTATTGTATGTGCATGGGTTATCAATGATCAATCCAGGAAAACTGTATGCTAGAACTTTACTACTGACAGAATATAGTATTCCAAAACAAATAAAGTAAATCTCTTCAGTAACTTCATTTCACATTTCACAGATAAACTGTGCTGTGAGGGCTTGAGGGATCAAAATTTTAAAGAATTTTTTAATATATTGTGTATGCATGGATTATCTGGGAGGCAATTGTCTAAAAACTTTACAAGTAGAAATAGAACATGGCATTTCAGACAACATTCAAAAACCCATATTTTCCTAACTTCACTCAACAGATGAGACATCCTGCAACGACTTGGAGGAACAAAATTCCATATGATATTGTATGCTCAGAATAATGTACAAAACATCCAGCGTAACTTATGCTACAACTTTCCCTTCATTAACAGAACATAGCATTCCAGGACCCACATTTTTTCTCAGGCAATAGATCTACTGTTTGAGGAGCAAATATCTACCAATAATTCACCATATAAATTTATAGAGCATTTGTCAGCTTGACTTACCTGGCCATCCAACCAGACAAGATATTGCACAACAGCTGCACCATCTCGGATGTGTGCCTTTCTTAGTCCATCCAATTCAGCAGGATTCTTCAGCAAGATATAAATCATAAATTGGTCAGTGAAATTTCAAATGACTACTGTTTGCATAAGGTTTTGACAGGGAAACTAAACATAAAGGACCAAAGGGAATCAAAAACAACATGAGATAATTAACCAGCAGCAAATAAATATAATGATGACAATTCAAAATAACTTTGGAGTCCAAAACTAACTATATTCCTATGCAAATTGCAATCAAAATTGAAACAAAAAAAAACTCCTTTATTATGTGTCCAAAGCTCCTCAGATAAAGTTTAATGATTTTAGAAAGTCTTTACCTAGCTTTCTTGATTTGTAGGCTTCCTACCTATTGATGGGAATCAAGATTAAGACTAGGATTGATTACCTTTAAATTTTAAATTAATATTTGATTTGGACTTTAATTCTATTTGGGTTAGAATTTGTTTTTTATTTTGAATTGCAATATGATAAGAAGTTTATTTCTATTTGCGATATTTAGTAAAGATAGGATTTTAAACACTAAATATAGGGGCTAAAATTTTCATCGTATTTAGAGTTCATGAGATTTGATTTAAATAAAGAAAATTAGGGTTAGAGAAAATTGTGGAGTGATTTCTCAATGGCATCAAGCCAGTGGGGGGCAATATTTGACTAGACTAGTCAATGCAACCAGTTATTTAACAAGTTCACGCCAAGATAAATGTGTACAGGCCATATATGGTAAGGTTTTAAATATCGGATATCGGGAAAAATCAGATGGCCAAAATTCATATTGAATCATGGATATCGGAGAAATATCAAGGATATGTAGTAAATATCAAAATGCCATAACAGATATTTGCATATATAGTATAATGCACTAAAATGTAATCTCCATATACTTAATGAAATCTAAACATACAAAAAGTAAATAATATATGTTTAGGATCACTAATCAACCTTGTAAAATAAATAGAAGTACAATCAACATTGCAACATTTCGTCTAATTTTTTGAAGGGCAAAATGTCATTTGATATAATGGAAAAATAATGATATCTCGCCCAAAAATTACCAAATGTGGTATACTGTTTGCGACAAGACATATAAAAGAATATATCGACCAACATATCGGCTGATATATCGGCCATATCAATGATATATCACCCAAAATAGCCAAAAAATAGTAAAGGATATTTGGAGACCAAATATCAGCTGCGGCAAGCCTTGTAAAGGATATATCGTGGCAATATATCGGGCCATTATGTCAGGGATATTTAAAACAATGATATACAGATCAACAAAAGTAACCTGTTTATTGGTCAATCAACTTATATATGACCCGTTTAACCTGTTTATTACAATCCTAAAAAGAGCTTTTCTGTTTCTCAACCCCAATCCATCTCATAAAACCCTAAAAAGAAAATCTCTCTTGAGTTCAATCTCCATCTAGGTTCTCAAGATCTCTTCTTTTGTTTCTCTCGAGCTACTTTGTTCTCATCTGAAGCCATCGCAGAAATTTAAAGATATTTACTGTTAATTTTGCATTTGCATTGCATCAAGTTCTTTAGATTATTCTCTTAGAAAACCCTATAGATTCTGTGCAGCATCACCTATTTATCTATCTAGAACAGAACATATAGATTTGAAGGCCATCCTTAGAAGTATCATCAGATTTTAACTGAAATAAATCAGGGTATAGTTTTTTAAGTTGGGGCTGCCAGATTCCTCGCATTGTCAATGCAGCAATATGGAAAAAAATGGTCAGTTCTACCTATAGTATCTCTACAGCCACATCACCACAACTGTAGTCTTCCGTTGTCTGCCACATTAATATAGTTTACCCTATAATAAGCATCAAATACCACTAATACCTGTTTAGGTATTTTTACCTTGTCAACATTGTGTTACTTCTAGCACAATCCAGAGGTGTTGTTGCCCTTGCTAAAAGTCGCTTATCATGCACCCAATGGGCCATGCTCATTGTTTTAAATATCCTCGACATGGCTTATATGTTGGCCGATATGTCCTTTTAGACCTCCCAAAACAATATGGTCTTAATATCTTTTACTATTTTTTGACAAATTTAGGCGATATATCCCCGACATGGTCGATATATCAGCTGATACGTAGTCCGATATAACCTTTTATATGACTTATCACAAACAATATACCTATTTTGGCAAATTTTAGGCGATAGCATGATTTTCCCGATATATCAACTTATCAAGTGACATTTCAGCCTCAGAAAAAATATGTCGAAATTTTGCAATGTAGATTTTGGCTTTTATTTGTTTTGAAAGATTGCTTAGTGATCCTAAACATATACTATTCACATTTTTTAATGTTTAGATTTCATTAAGTATGTTAAGATTATATTTTAGGACATGATATTATATATGCACATCATCAGTATGGCACTCTAATATTTACTTTACTTTATTATGATTCTACAATTTGGCCTCATATTGCATATTGTGTAAATACCACACTACCACTTGTGGAGGTACCGAAGGAGGTAGACAATGAAACAAAAGATAGCTATAGGATTTATCCATGAGGTGTTGGATTCAGCTAAAAAGAATATTGCATGTGGCAATGTCAAAAAGAAATATATGTTGATATGGAATAAAATAGATAAAATATGGAATGACTAATTTCATCATCTACTTCATGCAGCTGGACATTATTTGAATCCGCATTTCAGGTGTGTGGAGAAGTTTTTTAACGTGTGAGAAGTGAAAGAAAGCTTGTAGCCTTATACACATGCATGGATAGGATGATTCATGTCAGGACGGATCGCATAATGCTAATGTTCAATTGGACTTTTTTATGAAGCAAAAAAGAATTTTCGAACTTCATTGACTATAGAGACAAGAAAACTAAGTTCATTGGATAATATGTATTCTTAGACTATGAGAGGCATAATTCTTTTTATAACTTCTATAATTATATAGCTTGTAACGTTGTATGCAATTGATTAGTGGTCTAGATTTGGATAAAAAATGTCGAGAATTAGTAAGATTTGCAATGAGTCTTAAACCTCACATGTAACTCCTCAAGTTGCGAAAGGAATTTGGGTATATTTGAACAAGTGAGAAAAAACTCGGTTTACATATAAAATTATAAGTTTACAATTTAAATTTGATCCTCATTAATTTTTACTAACTAATTTATTGGAGATACTAGGTCCATGCAAAGAGAAGAAATCGTCTTGAACAAAAGAGGATTCACTCTCGTGTATACATTATGTATAATATGAAATTAAGAGAGAGAAACATGAAAAGAAAAGCTTATGCATATCATATATTAGCGTATATTAGCGTGGAACAAGGTTTTAAATATCGGTTATCGGGGATTTATCGGATGGCCAAAATCCTTATCGGATAGCGAAAATCGGGGATATATCGGGGATAAGTAGTATTTATCGGATTAATATACCGTATAATGCGTATATATAATATAATACCCCAAATTGTAATCTAACCATACTCCCCCCCCCCCCCTCTTTCATTCTCTCAACCTTCACTAAATAACTAGAGAAAAAAACCAACTGAATAGTGAATATTATTTGTTGCTACAACTTCAGAAGTTGTGTTGAAGGCGTGGCATCGATGGAGAGTCCAAGTCGAACTGTCGAAGTCACATTTGATGATGGCGTCGATGGAGAGAGCTCGGCATCAATGGAGAGCTCAACGTCGGTCAACGTCATCGAGTCAATCAGATTAGTTGATGATAGCGTTGATGGACAGAGCACAGCATCAATCGGAGTCGTCAAGTCGATGAAGTTAATGTTGATGAGAGAGCAGTGTCGAATGGTCGAAGTCAATAGCGTTAAGGTCAGCGGAGTCCAAAGAGGAGCGGAGGCGGGCGTCGAAGTCGGCAGAGGCGAGCGTCAAGGTCGACGGAGTCCAAAGAGAAACGGAGATCAGAGGATTAAGGCAGTGGGCACAACCGCACAAACGAGGGGAGAGAGAACAGAGGATTAGGGTTACTTAATCGAGTTTAAGTTTTATTGTAAAGAACGGGTTGTGTTTGGTTTCAAGTACACTAAAAAACTGCCCATTACCCACACAACCCAATAGTATGGCCCGATAATTCCAAATTTTAAAACTGCTAATATTAATTAATAATCACCTTTATCACCGATAAACCCAAAAAAAGATAACCGATTTAAATTCTAACTTATCCTATCGGAAAGCTCCCAAAACCGATAACTCGGGGATAATATCGGATTATCGGCCGATATTTAAAACCTTGGCGTGGAAGTCGCAGATTCAGAAGATGAATGGATTGCTCCAAATAAGGATGAATACACTAGAAGAGTAGATGTGAAAGATGATAGGTTACATTTTGATGTTGCTTCGGCGGATAAAATTTGAGAGGAGACTTGAGGACATGAAAGCAAGTGTATCAAATAAGCGACAAAGAGTACACTTAAGCCAAAGTAGGTAGTAACCATATGATTTACATAATTATTATTTACATATCATTGATATATTCTTTAAAATGTATAACTTGGCAAAGGAAAGGAAGTTCAGATCATTGACGACGAAGTGATGCCCATATTAAAGGAAATGATGAAGTCGATGACGAATTAATGAACAACCTATATAATTTGGTGTAAGACGAAGAAGATGATTAATTGTTTTAGTATCTAGTATTCATCAGTTTGATGAATTTTAAGTATTTAAGAGTGAATGTTCAAAATTGTTATTACTTACTAGATGTGAAACTTTAACATACAGATTTTAGTTAGAGTTTGGAAATTAAACATTATTAATTTTTTGGTTGAGGGTGTTATGAGCACATAGTACAAATTCGTGTTGATGTGTGTGTGCGTGAAGAATATGGGTATGCTTGGTAGCAAACACCAAGTTATTGTGCTTGGATATGATGCACGTATACGGATACGAGACACTGATACGACACGCACACAGATACAGGATACGGCAAAATCTAAAAAATAGGATACGGGGATACGGTAAGGATTTTTAAAAAAATATTATTATATATAGAAAAAATTATAAAATTCAACTAACAATCTAAAATATGAATCTATCACAAAATAACAAGTTTGTAAATAGAAAGTACCTCAAGATGAAGTGGAAGTTGAGAGATTGAGAGAGAGGATTAGGGTTAGGGTTAGGGTTTTTTCTTATTCTCTTTCGTTTGAGTGAGCTGAGGATCGAATCGAACGGGAGATTTGAGAAATAGGGATGAGTTTTTTAATTGAACGGTTCGGGTTGGATTTTAACAACCAAACCCGCAACCCGAATGAATCGGCCTTCGGCGAATCCGAACCGTGTCCGAGCCTAATTTGACCGTTGACCCGTGTTGGGCACGGATTGACCGTGTCCGACACGTGTCATGCACGTGTTGTGACGAATCCGTGTCCGATTCGAGTCGGACACGGATTCGTGACCTCCGGGGGCGAATCCGTGCTTCAGAGGTGCTTGGTAGTGAGGTGGAGAAATCTCAACCATAGATGTGAGTGAGATTAGTTAGATGGAAAGTACATCCCATGTGACACATTTTCTCTTTGTACTTTACAACCTTAGATATAGGGTTGAGATGCATCCACCTCACTACCAAGCACCAAGTTTGTGTTAGGCACTAACTACTAAGCATATCTGTTTCTACATACCCACACACATACATGCAAACATATACACACACAGACGTGTGTGTGTATATGGAGATGACCATGCTTGGTACCAAACGCCAAGCTTGTGCTTCATAGTGACGAGGATGCATCCACCTCACTACCAAACACCAAGTTTATGCTCGGTACGGAATATTTTTATGAGGGGCAGCACAAGCTATGTCAAACAGTCAGGGTTCTAAGGTTTTCGAACCCCGATTTATTTAGTAGCCTAACCACGAGAGGACTGGGGAGAGGTCCTAATTAGTCAGGGTTGGCAACCCCTACTAATTAGGATCGCGTTTTTTTAAAACGACCCACTTTTTCGCCACGTGTACTTTCTGGCCACGAAGCTGATGTGGCGAGAAAGTGGGTCGATTTTGATAAATAAGTTTGGATACGATCGATTTTTGGGATTAAAATTGTGAATGGGTTTATTTCAAAATTTTCTTCAACTAACTTATTAAATTATTAAATAAAGTATTATAGTCCTTTATAATTATAATATGCATAATTATTAAACTAGGAACAATTACAAAGTACAATAATGATTTATTACAATTATCCTAAATTACAAATATACTATTATAATTATTATAGTATATTACAGTATAAATAAATTTTTTGTAAATGTCATTATTACTTAAATAAATAATGAGAAAGTGATCATTCAAATAATAATATTTTTATACAAATAATTTTACACAATTTTATTGTACAATTTTAATTTATATAGTTAATTTTACACAATTTTTATTGTACAATTTTAATTGGTCTAATAATTTATTATTGTTGTAAAAGCCACTTTATTATTTTCCAGTCAATGGAAAAAATTTAAAACATAAACAAGTATGCCCACGTGCATAGCACGTGCACTATACTAGTTATAATTAAAATTTTAATTTCATATCGCATATACGTTAATGAAATGTACATCACTGTATTGGTGCAACTGATGGGACCTACACTCCGTGTATGGTATATGGCGAGGTCCAAACTCCATATCGTAATAGGCATGGCTTTCTCAAGATGTCCTTGCAGAATACATTTGAACTTGAGTTTATTTTATCTTAGCGGGAGGGGAGGGATCTACCAATGATTTCACGAGTCTTGAAAGATGTAATGAGTAGAAGTGCATGCAAATTTTTAATCCTAATAGTAATAATTTTCATTCAAATTGTCAGATTTTTTGTATATATTTTTCAAGAATTTTGTCGATTATAATTCAAAAAATATGTTCTTGAAGGCAAATTCTATTTAGTTGATGATGGTTACCTTGTATCGAGGTATGAGGTACCACCGTAAGGAGTTCGGCCTAACCAACAACCGTCAGAGGTCATGCAACCCATATGTTTCGTTCAACCATCAGCAAGCATCTCTTTAAAATTGTATCAAGCTTATTTTTAGCATTTTCAAGACGAGGTTCACTATTTTCCAGGCTCAACCTCCTGGTTTTCCATAAGAGAGGAAATCATGGTTTGGGCAAAAGTATCAGACAGCATGACTTTCTAAAGTTGGAGAACTCAAACAATGACTTTGAAGTTACTGATTTATTGCGAGGCATCGTGTAATGTTGCGCCACGTGATGGTGATTCTGATGAGGATGGCGATTTACATACTCAACAAGGCACAACTGACGATTGCAGCAAGTTGGAACAAGTGGCGCAAACTATGTGGGAGAACGGGACACGAGTATCCCGAGGAGTCTAGATCAGAGTTGTTACCCATTGGAGTATATTCATATTAATTAAAATTTTATTTAAGACTGAGAATCTGAGACGTTATTTCTAATAATTAAGATGTATCTTAAACTAGACGGTTCTTCTTTAAATAACAATTTAATAAATAATATGTGTTAATTATAATAATATTAAGCTAGTTGGATTTAATTTATACTTAATTATTTAAGTACAATATTGTTAATACATTATATTAATTAATATATATAATTCAGTATATATTCAAATAGAAGTAAAAAGTAACTAATTAAAACATTTTAAATAAATATAAAAATAATAAGACAATTAATATAATTAAAAATATTTTTAATACATCATATTGATTATAATGAAGGCCAAATTATGTTAATTTTGGTTATTTAAACTATTATTATTATTATATTTAATTCATGATGTGATGTAACAATAAGTTTATTTGTACTTAATTGATTCATAAATATCATAACTTAAAAAGATTTCATCATCAATTGTCTCACTCAAATTGTCTCATTATCCCATTTTATCTCACTTTATCCTAGATTTTCCCACTCAAATTGTCCCAAGGGGGTAAAATTATCCCAATTAGCCCAAAGTCTCTCAATGAATAACCCCTTAAGAACTTGCGCACAATTCGAATATTGGGTATCGATTGGATTTTTTTATGCCTAAGTTTTTGAAATAGATTAGACTTATCCGGCATGCATCAACTTTGATTCTTTATAGAGTATATACCGGTTCCCATTTTCTGACATAGTAAAGTGTGACTCACTAATGACAGGATTAGGGTCGAATCAGAAGCATGCAAGGATATGCGGTTGATTTGGAGGCACAAGGGTTATTGACTAATAGTAATCAGGGACACTAGAATCACAAGATCACAACTTTATATCAATGTGCCATCAATTTATCATCATCTATTTACTTTGGTTTAATCAGCTGCATCTGCATTCTTAGTTGGAAGATATGAATTGAGACACAAACTGCAGTCATATATCACAAGTGTTATATTGAACCTTAATAGAAATTTTCTTAAGTTTATACAAAAGAAAGTCGACAACATACATGTTTGTTTGTGAATATAAATATATTTCAAATGTGTGTGTGTGTGTGTGTGTTTTTTTTTTTTTTTTTGGTTTGGTCACATATAGGGATTGATAAAGAATTAATATAATAATAATAATAATAATAGTAATAGTAATAATAATGATGATGATGATAAACCAATTAATCGACTAAGTTTTAATAATGAATGTTCATTATAGTTCATTTAATTCATGCAAATAACTGATCTAAAAGATAAGGTAGACAGGTTATTAAAATATACAAACAAGTGACAATCCCTTGTAACTGATGAAACTGATGAAAATGGCTAACAATTGAAGGGGCCTGCTGGTGTAGTTGGACTAACATAGAGGAAAATATTTCTTTGTTGCTATTACCCAATTCAGCCTCAGTATAGATTAAGTACAAAATTCTAAAATACGGGGAAAAAAACAGTTTCCTAGATGATTCAGACGTTTTTCATTTTAAAGCATGCAAATTATCTGATTTGGTAAATTAAAAACTGAAATATGGATTTCCATGTTAGCAATATGTTAGCCGTTTGATCTTAAACGCTTTGATGAAAATGATGGTTTGGAGCGTGTATGTGGTGGGTGGGTAGGGTTGATAAGGATGGCATACTAATGTCAGCACTATAAAATAATAAACAGCCATGCATTCCTGATCATGTGGAAATGGAAACTACTAAGATTTAAATGTCATTGAGCTAGACTGAACAAAAGAGGACTTCCCCGACATACCTTGATAGCTTTTGCAAGTGCCAAAGGTGACTGTTGCATGATAACTCGATCAGAAGCCAGCTTTGAGTAGAGTGCAAGGCAGCAAGAGACTGGGTCAATCCATATTTTACCATTTTCCCTAGTTTTTTGGGCCTCATCACAAGCTTCCTTGCGAGCACCTGAACAGCTTAACTTCCCAGAAGCAAGCAAGCTTGCATCTGACTCAACTACTTTGTACTCACGGACTTCAATTCCATTATTGCTCATATAAGATTGTACCTGAACTCAAAAGGTTAATAAAAGAAATCAAAATGATAAGACTTAAAATGGCCATGGCCCGTGATACATAAGATTCGTTTTATCCATTATCTCAAATTAAATTGTATCGTTTCTCATATACGGTCAACTTTTAGACTTTAGTAAGTATAACAGCACCAAAATTCATCAAAGAATTTAAAACATTGGCTGGGCAGAGATGTATTAACATGGTTAACATTGATAGACTTAAAACGACCATGGAATATATAATTCTTTTTTTTAACAATGTTAGAATTAAATTGTATTGATTTTCATGTACAACAAACTATGCTGTGTAACATCATTAAAATTCGTCAAAGAATTTATAAGGTCGGACCAGATAGTATTAACACAGGCCAAATTGAGAATAAGCATAGGGACCAAGTGCCTAAGTTTCATCATACTGGCAGCTAGCATGAAATGTATTTAGTGGATAACACTGTATCAGCTGAATCTGGAAAAAATAATCATGATAGAACAAGAATAATCTAATAGAAACATTTATCTTATTCAATTATGGAAAGCATGACTGAAATACAGCAAAGAATTTTGGTAAAGGTCATTATACACAATGATTGTCATCTAAAGTGGTGACAGCAGGGAATGAGTCCCACAAACTAGAAAGATGATGCATACTCATAAATGGTGGAGCATAAGTATCCTACTCCTACCTTGGCAGAAGCTACAAGTCTGCATAGTTGGACAGTATGGTCTCATAGACAATACGGTCCCATAGATGTTTTGCTTATATTATGGTGAAATAACAATTTGCAAAAAGTTCTAGGCGTCGGACTGGAGTCTACCGCATATGCGAGGGCCTAGGTGGATTTTTCCTTCTTTTTTTTAAGTGGTGGTGGAAGAGGCTTTGTTGAGTGTTGGAGGAGGTGTTCGTAATTGGCAGAGGTCAGAGGACATGGAGATGACAACAGAGGAAACACAACCACGACCTAAAAGGTGTAGTCCGCATAAGCAGCCCACACCAGACACACCACCCTAGGCGCTCCCAAGACCTAGGCGAGCAGCCTAGGTACCGTTTCGGGCTAGGCGGGTGCCATTTCTTAAAACATTGGAAATAAACATCATACCCTGGGTGCCAAGGGCTACTTCAACAAAATTGTAGACAAGCAGTGACTAGCAAAAGAGAATCATCTTCACATTTGACATTAATATAAAAATAAGTAATTATCTCAAAAAGGCAATATTTACCAACTAAGGAGAGATGGTGGACCGAGGAAATCCAAAAGGCAGTTGAAGGAAAACTTGTGTAAAGAATGTCAAAAGCGTAGCAGGCTAGAACAGTGAAAATTTTAAATATACACTGTGAAGAAGGAAGATACGGATTTGCTGAGGCTCAACACAAGAAATGTGCCATTTTTTAAGTTAAACTAAGGGGAAATATATGACCTTCCAGGCGACAAGTAAAGCATGAAGACATAGGCAACTTTAAGTATCTGAGATTAAAGACAAGAAAACTTTAAGCATGTAAGGTTAAAGACAAGAAAAAAAATTGAAGAACTGTGGAGGAATTATTTTCACAAGTTGTCCATTGTAGGAGGTAAACATGCAGTCAAAATTCTAGGCAGGGTCAAGTTAAGGGTACTTTAATAAAGATGAAAATTAAAAGGGTCGTGTGATAATATTCCTACTGAATTAGTAAATGAACTGGAGGAAGCAGTTACTCTGGCTACTAAATTGTTAAAAGAAATTATACCAGCTACAAAATGCTTAAACATATGAAGGAGAAGAAGCACTATACAATTATACCAATGACACCAGCATAAGAGATAAATTAATATAATGAGACCAAAAACGGAACTTGAGATATTCCAGAGAAGCCTATCATGGAAGTTACTTACTTCAAGGTTTTAAGAAAAGAACTAGACATGCTTTCATTAATTTATAAAGTTGTGAAGGGAGATTACATAGTGTGTTTCAGAAGATAAAAGGGCTTAACATCATGTCATTAAGGAGCGAAAGCTACATATATATACATTACACAGACACACACACATATACATATATATGTATATACATATATGTATACATAGATACATATATGTATATGTACGTAGATACATACATATATTATGTGTGTGTGTGTGTACATGTATATGTATATGTATAGGGAGAGGGGGAAGAGAGAGACAGAGAGCTAATTTATCTCCTTCTAAGAGGAGACTCACTCTCATCAGTCTTTTTTTTTTTTTGCCCAATCCTTTTCAATCCAATGAATAGAAAGCAAATATGGGGATATGTCATCCCGCAAAGATTAAGATGACACCTTCTGAACTTTGGGCCATTGAGCGTGAGCATTCACTGCTATAAAAGTATGAGGAGATTCTCCACATATAATTACAGAGGTTTACATCAAATGCCAGCAGTAGGACCTATCGATTTGAATAGGAATACAAGGCATTTCAGATGAGATACCGTCCCACATGTCATTTATTGGCGACGTTGTATTAGTTGGTGGAAGTAAAGAATAGATTATTGTTACAGTTAAAAAGGTCAACAAAAACATTAGAACCTAGAAGAAGTAAAATCACCAAGATAAAGCTGAAATACAATGGATGGAACTTTATGAAAGTAAAAGAAACAAGGATAACTTCACATTGATGGCTAAAAATTACTATATTCCTTTATTTTTTGGTACAAGTCCTTAAATTTCTTATTATTTTGAAATTAATACCTCAAATCATTGGAATTGCTATTAGGTCTGCCAATCCTTAAGTTATTTTGAAGTTAGTCCCTCAAATCATTGACATTACTATTAGGTCCCAAATTCATAATTACTATGAGGTCCCCAAAATTCATGATTTATTTTGAAATTAGTCCCCCAATCAAGAGTAGAAGTAGCAATTACAGGGATTAATCTGAAACAACTTATAAGAATGGGATTGGGAGGCAGGTCTTGAAGGTTGAGAGGTTGGGAATTTTAAACCAAAAACACGACAAAAGATGTATCCTATCCTTTCAAGTTCTTGCCAAATGCTTATGACACTGCCTGTATATAGATCTCATAAAATAAAATTGGAAGATCGTACAAGAATCTAGTGTAGAGAGATGTAAGAGATCAGTTTTCCCAATATCTCAAATTGTAACTGGATTTGTTATTTGGCATGTAAAGGCATAGAAATTAGGAGAATTTTGTGAAGAAACTGATAACTACTTTCACGAGAACTTATGAGGACATTATACAATCATGTTATGATAATGCAAAAAGACTAAAGCTACAAATGTGACTCATTTAGAGTAACAAGAAAACTCAGAGAGAGAGAGAGAGAGAGAGAGAGAGAGAGGGTATGTGCTACATTTACTTTTCACTGCATGATCATTATTGTAAAATGGTATACTTCAACTGTCTATATAATTTAACTTTAACTTACAAACAGAATTTACAATTACAGTCATTTTTCGAGGCAAAGACTGACCTCAGGATTAACCTTTCTCTTATCCACATAAAAGAAGGCCGAGTCAATTGTTACTATTGCATATGCATGAACAACCGGAGAATATGCTACATCATTTCCTCGAACATTATATAACCAAGCAACCTAATTGAAAACAGAAATTAGAAATATGTGAGAGTACAATCATGATCAGAAATTTAGGAAGATACCCATAAATATGACAGAAACAAAATATTGCAACAAGCACTGTCGAAAAAAGCAGCAAAAAAGCAGTGGTATAAAGCAGAAGAGGCCATTGGCCGCTTTGCTTTGCTTCAAAATATGAAGTGCCATTGGCTTTTTGCTCACAAAGGTGAAAAAAGCAACAAAAGCAATGAAAAGCAGAGAAAAGCGCTAAGTAGCAATTAATACCGCTGTAAAACACCTAAAACCCCTCTTATTCTAATCTCTCTCTTTCTCTTTCTCTATTACAAACACACATAAGAAAAACCTAAGGCCCCAAATCATCCTCCGCCTCTACCACCTCCCACTGAATCCGCCACCTCCCGCGGCCAATTCCGCCTTCAGAAGGTTCTCCAATCTCCACCACCGCCTCCAGCACCTTCTCTTGCAACCTCCAACTCCTCTCGTGCCACCTCTCACCATCTCTCACTATCTCCAGCAAGCTCCTCATTGAAGCCTCAGTCCACTGCTCTATCTCCTCCACTGCCTCGCCGAAGCACTATTACTTCGTTAGCATTATGTGATTATAACATGTCTATTTCATGCTTGGGATCTCTATAAATCATCAAATATGTATTTGTAGAACCTTTTTAGATTTTTCTTGAATTTTTCTTATTTTGAATATTTATCTATATTTAAACTTGACAGCTTTTTTACTTGGCGCTTTTTCCTCTTTGATCTGCTTAAGCCCCAAAAGCCCCAAAGGGTCTAAATGGGGCCTCGCTCAGCTTTCCGCTTTCTATAACCTTGGCTTTAAGCAACAATTGGCAAATCATAACAAAGGAGGAAGAAGATACCTCATCAAGTGCAGTAATAATGATACCGAAGGCTTTCTCTTGCATAAGTTTTTCTCTTAGATCCTTCAATTTGTCTTCTACAGAACGGCCTGTGAACTCTAAAGGATGTACCACTACAGGAAGTTCCTCAGCTGGTGGACGATCTTTCCAAACTTCATCCACCAAGTTGGTAGACAGTTGTATTAATGTCTGTTTGTTCCTGGTGAACGCACGCTCCCATCTTTGAGCAGTTTCAACAGATACACACCACGGGTCTATTCCTACAGCACCCTCACTTGGAATGTTCTGAAAGAAAAGTAACAAATAACCGGTATATTATCAAGATGAGCAACATTAAGCAAAGATAATCACATCAAACAAGGCATAGTGGCAATCTGTACATGCACAGGAAAGACTTTAGAAAGACATCTATATTGAATTGAATAGAGTGATAGAAACAAATCAATGAGAGAGAATGACATCTCACATCAGCTATCCAAGTCTCAACAGCTGGATCTTCACCAATTCGCATGAGCTTCCACCGTTCACTCAGTTGTTGAGTAGCCTGCAAGAAATATCGGCCATCCGTCCACAAGAATGCCTCGTTTTTTGTTATAAGGGCCAAACCTAATTGACGATAAAAGATTAACAGTCTACAACAGGAAATTCTGAATATCTAAACATACATGAATTTGATCTAGATAAAATAAAGGTGTGCAGATCAATGGAACCATACACAGGATGACCAACTAGTGGTTCACATTTAGCTATTGCAGATAGCTCTACAATGCCATAGATATTGTTTTACCTACATGTCCGACTATGCGTTATGTGAATAATGATATAATGAACAACCTCAAAGAAGAAGGGAGGAAAAATCTATATTGCCATGTCAGATAACGACTGGTTTGTGCATGTCCAAACTGAATTTAAGTGGTGAGGCTCTTCAATAATATATATCCGATATTGTGAAATGTAAAGCATCCATCATGAATGCATCCAATTTAAACAAACTTACTCTTTACACCTCTGATACTAGAGGATGACAAAAAAACAACAAGGGATGGGTCCCGGTTTCTAATTCATCCCCGAATGTGATTGATTTCAACAATATGGGCACCTATGATCCATCATAGGCATTGGATCATCATCAGCCAAGGAGAGATTACTATCATGAATCCTGATTCAACAAGTTAAAGACTAGGGGATGACAAAAATAACAAGGGGCGGGTCCCAGTTTCTAATGCCTATGATCCATGATAGGCATTGGATCATCACCAGCTAAGGAGAGATTACTCTCATGATTCCTGATTCAACAAGTTAAAGACTAGTTTACCATATAAAGAAAAAGAGTTGTGAACTTGTGGATGAGAATGACTAAGTTATGGGTCTATGGATGAAAAAGACTAAGTGGCGCAACTAACAAATTAGTTATATCGTTTTTATCCATCCCAAATTAACACAAAAGCCTTCTTTTTTTCTTTTCTTATACTATATTTTCTAGAGTCTAAAGTAGAATAGGAAAATCTCCAGTGACCTCAATTTCTCAGATGTTGTGGGTTTGCATCTTGGTCAAAAATTTTGGGATTCTCATCATAACATAGCGTGGATTTCCATCTCTTGACATTTTATAATCAGATAAGTAGGATGGTTTTCGAAAATGCAACTTTAGCAACAGGGTATGGTGCAAAGGATTGGATGATAAATCCATGTAAATTAAGGTACTCTTAAAGAAGTGGGCAAGCCATAATCTGGGTAAAAATCATAATATAGTGTGGATTTCCATCTGTTGAGTTAGTCCTGAGCTCAAAATCACTATGAAGGCATATATTGCAGGTATGACTAATAAAAATGACCAAAAATGGACTGTTAATCTCAAATACGTATATTATCTCAATTGATCTATCCTTGTAAACTTTGGATTTTGATGAGAAAGGTATTATCGTAGAAAAGTGCAATGCAATGGACGGCAGCAGGCAACCCTTCATGTGATTGTTCCTGCTTTTATTTATTAACAGTTGGGATGACCCACAATACTTCAGCTCATCTCAATATAAATGTTCAGATACCACAACTAATAGGTTCTTCTTAAATTAGCAATCCTCAATGTACCCCTTTTCTAAATGGTACAACTTGGAGGTCAATCAAAGTTTCACATATAAGAATTAATTATCTTAAGCTTCTAAATGTGATTCAAATCATGTCTATCTTCATCATCTTGGGAACCGAAGTACACATGCCGCATATACACAAAAGAAAGGCAATAGCAGCTCTCATTGCAGTTCTTCTGTGAACTGTTGCTTGTTACTCGTAATACACAATCAACCAAACACAGAAAGCTGGAACCCACTGAAAATGCTCTCAACCTTCTCCCTTCAATCCCCAACAGCTATAGGGAAAGTTCAATTTTTATTAAAGAGAGGATCCGGCATTATTGATAATTGCACAAGATACTTAAGATATATCGTGTAACCAACAATTCTCAATCTATAACCTTTTGCAAATCAAAATTTGCACTATAGGTTTAAATTTACGTGAATTCTTTCAGTACACGCGTTTACTCGTGTCAGAAATTTTAGTGAGGTTTAACCCCTTCGACCAAAAGAATACAAATGAGAAATCGCCATTAGCCAAGTGGCTAGAAAATTAGATTCTCTGACAATGAAGCATGTGAAGTTACATGTACACGCACAAGAACACATCTTTCCTAAAAATCTTCGGGGAAAATGTCAATTAATTGAACGATAAAGATCTTTACCAGCGCTCCCGCTGAACTTGGAGACAAATTCACGCCTCTTATCTCTCGCAGATACGTACTCACTCTGCAAATGGGAAGCTCACAAATTTAGAAACCAAATCAAATGAAATCAAATCAAATCGATGGCGATCATCGGAAACCCTAGGTTGACCTGATGATTATCTTCAGAAGGGACGATGAGAGCATCGAGAGGAGGGGAATGAGAAGCCATCAGCGATCGCAGGGCATCGAGGGGATCCGCCATCGCTACGGTTTCGTTCTCGGATGTTTTTCAAGATCTTGAAGGAGATGGAGGAGTTTAGAGGAGAGAGAAGCGAGCAGGTATATTTTCGTCTGTTGCTCGCGTTTTATAAATGATGATGACGATGAATGAGAGCAGCGTCTTTGGATGACGGGTGAATCTATGAATCTCGGAGTATTGAAGCGAGGCACGCGAGCCTAGGTTGGGACCGTGGTTTCGGGTTAAAATATCTCATCCTGACTCAGATGCATCTAACTCAATTGCGACTCTTTGGTGTTCGGCAAATTTAATTCTATGCCCAATTTGATAAAGCAAATGCGGTGAAGTGCCAAGACTTCATTAACGTGTGAAAGCAACTTTAAAGTGAGTTAGAAGGACAAATTTTAGAAACAATCCTATTTGAATTTTTAGCAAAAAACGACCTGTTTCGAAGTTATTTGTAAAAACCGACCTGGTTTCAGCCCTATCACTAAAATCAGGTCGGTTTCTGAATTTCTTTTTACGAAACTCCCGTGAAGTTTAAAAATATGCTAAACTTCCTCCCGTGAAGTTTAAAAATATGTTAAACTTCCGTGAAGTTTAGCATATTTTTAAACTTCATGGGAGTTCAACTCCCGTGAAGATTAAATTCTTCAAAAATCTTCACAGAGTTCAACTCCCGTGAAGATTTATTCAGAGAACAGACTTCACGAGAGTTGAACTCCCGTGAAGTCTGTTAGAGTATTAAAATCTCCACGAGAGTTCAACTCCCGTGGAGTTACAGGCCAAATTTCCCAGAAAATCGCTCTCTGGGAAATTTAGACTGTAACTTCACGGGAGTTGAACTCCCTTGAAGCTGTATGTTTTACAAAACATGCACAAGTTGCTGTGTTGTGCATGTTTTGTATACACCTACCTGTTTAACTCATATACATAACTATTTACTTGTTAATAACAATTACTACAATATATATATATATATATATATATATGATTTAAACACGCACGAATCAAACAATACTCAAAAAGAGTACATATATGAAAAATAATTGATCCACAAAAGTATAGTATTTGAAAATTCATGAAAGTTACAAATTTTAATAAAATAAGTTCAAATACAACCCAATATAGCTCATCTCCTTCCTCTCCCTCTCTTCCCCCTCCCCCTCGCTCTTCCCCGCCCCTTGTGGTCCTGCTGATGAGCCTCAACTATCTGAGTATCCGGCTGTGTATGAGGTTGAGAAGTGTCGGCTCCATCAGCATTATGCGAAGTGTCGGCTCCATCGGCATGCGAAGTACCAGCGTCATCGTTATGTGGCCGTCGGCACCGAGTGTGCGCCTGCCCAAATGATCGAGACATGTCCTCACAGCCTACGAACTCGTCGACGTGAGTCTTATGAAACACATGCGCTATGGTCTTCTTGATCCTGTTGAAGACCCCTAACGCTACCTGATCCTGAATACCAGGCATGTGCGCATCAATATCAGCCTCAATGCTATCAAAAGCACGGACATGTGAGGTAAACAATTTATTAAGTACCAACTCAATAAAAATGTTATAATTTAGCTTAGAAACTTACGTAATCTCTTTTGTTCATCCCACTAAGGATGTAACTGTCTATCGGTGGGGCGTGGCATTTGTCCAGCTGATGGTTGTGGGTCACGCATGATCCATCTACGTGTGATATCCTATTACCAACGTATATACGCGGTATAGTCAACAGCTGTGGGCCTCGTATCCTGGATGAAATCTCACCTGTGAGTCCACCTGTCTATGTAGGCCGCACGGACTACGGCCCAGTCGGTACGGTGCGAAGTAGGTCGCTGCCGACGATCAATCTGCTCGACAGGATCTGGCACATGCTGAGGGAGAGTAAACTGTCGTAGCACACGATTAGGGACATGCATCTCCACGATCTCCCAAAAAATCAATGGAACTCTGGCTCTCCACAAGTCAGGAGTATCTCGGCAGATGGGTGCAAGAGAATGCATATCGAGCTCCGGCGGTGTATAGGGTCTCCACTAGAACTGAAATAAAATAAAACATTTATCGGTATCAACAACAAAACTATAATATTCATAACGACTTGAGATTTATATTTACATGTTCGTGTTGGAGACCATCAAGCTCATTTCGGTAAAAATCACGATGGCGCGTCGTTGATCGGTACTTAGCGTACCGCACGTTATACCTATATGTAGAATAAAGAATATATAAGTACAAATTCAGTACGAATAAAATTTGTGTGTACAATTATACATGTATGCCAAAGGAAACTGTCCCTGTAGGTCACGGTGCACAAGTAAAGTAGGTTGTCCAATATGAATGCACTCCCATGACCAAATCTGTATCAATGTGCAGCATCCCTTGAATTCTTTATTCTGCATCAGGGATACTCTACCCAGTTCTCGACACAAGTATGCTAACACTGTACTGCCCCACGGTAGTGCACTACATACGTCAAAATCCTCCAGCAGTGGCAGTCATCATGCATGTACAAGAGTCTTGCTCGCATCAGGAAAAAGCATGCACCCTATCATGTGCAATATGTACGCACGAGCATGAAACTGAAGCGTCTCCATACTGACATCCTCTGGTATGTCACCCTGAAATGTCTGACAAAGCCATGATAGCTTCATCGCACCACTCCTCAAGTCGGGAACCTGGCCAAGAAGCCTAGCATATAACTCAGGCCAACTATGATCATCAGTGCCCGTAACTGCCGGTCCATCGATCTGAAGCCCAAGTATGATGTCCACGTCCTGTTAGGTGATGATACACTCCCCTATATGCGTGTGAAAGGTGTTGGTCTCTGGCCTCCACCTCTCAATCAGTGCAGTGATAAGCGGCCAATCAAGCCTAATATATCGCACTGTCGAACACTCCCGGAACACGGTTTGAGCAATAAGTTGTAGTACTCTCTCATCCTTAATGACCCAAGCCAAACGACTCTGGGAATGTTTTATCGTGGTGATGTCTGGTACGGGCTACAGATCAAAAAGAATTGATTAAGTATATTAAGAAAAATTAAAATTAGTGCCAATGCTAAGGAATATATACAAAAGATGTTTTACCTGTCCTGAGCCAATATGGTCTGAACAGTGGCTCGCCTGGAGGGTCAAAACGTCGGGGCGTATCGGTCCCGGATCCATAATGAATATAACTGAGAATAATATTAGAAGACAATGTACAATGTGTTAGATCTTTCTGTTGAAATACTGACTTAGTTATATATAAACAACAAACGAATGTGCAACGTGAAGAAAGCAATAACTTGAAACCAAACATTAAATTTATATAACATAGTACGAAACGCTACAAATTACAAACACAGAACGAAAACGCTACAAATTACAATCATAAATGATATACGGAAATAAACACAGAACAAAACCGCTACAAATTACAATCATAAATGACATACAGAAACAAACACAGAACAAAATCGCTACAAATTACAACATCAACGCCTAATCCTAGCTGGACAAGTATTTTTGTTATGGCCCGGTTAATTGCATCTACTACACTTATTTCTCCTCCTAATTCCTTCACGACCATCATCCATACAATATCTAATTCGTACGGTACGAGGGCGCCCCGCCGACCTTTTATACAAAGGAGGTAATATCTGTGGCCCGTCTTGTGTCAAATGTTGACTATCATATGGTGGATGAAAACACTCTATGTACGTTTGTTGATAGTTTTAAATAGAATACCAAACCACGACGAACTCATAATGTGAAATCATCGCACCACCCTGTAGATCAGAACAAGTCGCGACAACATGTGAACAAGGAATCCATTGTAGTTGCGGTACATTGCAAGTGCACGTACATGTGTGATCCACTAACAAGTTAACTTTGTAAGAGCGACTTTCTCTATGTGATATTCCCTCAATGATTTCCCATTCATTAAAATTGTATCTTACGACATGAAAGAATCGAACTTGCACAATCCGAGCCGCTAGCATTTCATCAACCTTCGGTGTGAGCTCTAAGCGGATACTTTCACCAAGTACGCAACATCGTAGAAAGAAGTTATTAAGTCTGTAAAATGTTTTAGCAACTAGTGACTGTATTGACATACCGCGTGCTCCACTGAGCACGCCATTGAAACTCTCAGAAGCGTTCGTAGTCATCATACAGAACCGTCTCCCGTCATCTTCACATAGAGCCCACTTATCAACATTGTATGGTCCCAAACTAGTTTCGATCCAATCATGTGCAGCTAGAGAAATGAACTTAATCATCTCTCGTATTTGGTCATAAACTAATTTTTCTGTTGCAGAGCCGGCTTGCCAAAGAAGATCTTGAACCTGACCGTTTCATATTTCTTCTTGAAGTTATCCCTAATATGTCGCAATTAATAACGATGTGCATGTGGTGACGAGAAATGTCATTAGAGTGCTCTTGGAATTCCTTTCATCCTATCAGATATGAATGTAACCGGTCGCGCCCCCACACTAGGGATATGATATCGTATGCATGCAAAAAATCACGCCCAATTCTCTATGTTTTTAACATCAACCACTATAAACGCCAAAGGAAACAAACTGCCATCCGCATCAACTCCGGTGGCAACAAGCAAAACACATTTGTACTTGTCGTATAAGTCAGTGCCATCAATGCTAAGAAGAGGACGATAATATTTGAAACCCTCAATACAAGGACCAAATGCCTAAAATACACCTGTGAATCATCGTTCTTCGCCATCAAGAGGGTCTGATAAAACTTTATATACAGTCCTAGGATTTTCTCTTTTGAGTGCTTCAAGATAATACGGTAAGATCTCATAAGATTTGTTTCAATCCTCAAATATTTTTATCATTGCCTTCCTCCTAGCTTTTCAACACTTATTGTATGATACAACTAAGTTGATCGCTTTATGCACTAAAAGACGAATATCTTTCGGCCGTAGATCAAGATCCTTCCTTAGATGCGGTAAAATCAATCGATATATAAAAGAGGAGGACACATGCTTGTTATTCATCTCCAATCGAGGATTGCTACATGTGTGGACTCCGTTGTACGCCGTAATTTTGAAATGCCCACCTACTCTTACACCCGAACATGAATTAAGCTTCCAAGGACAATTCGCATTCTCGTCATAGTGTCCACCAAGATCTTCGTCTTCACAATCTTTGCGATAAAAATAAACCGCATTATAGCTTGTTGTGTTATTTTTTGTTGGCCTAAACTTGACATTTTTTACAATGGCATACGAGCGAAGCGCATGGATCAATTTCTCCTTACTTTTATAAAGATCTCCCTTCATGAATAAGAAGTCCTCGCCCTGTGTATTATTACCGCTATTAGTGCCAATAAGAACACTTACCATCATGGATCAATCCATTCTTCTCCTTCCAGTTCATCGACGGCGGCTCCCCTAAGACGATATACTCATTATTAGCAATGTGTTGGTTGTCCCCTTCATCACGATCTATCAACGTCATGCTATTAATTTGTAAGCCGTCCTCTTCATCATTATTCTCGGATTCAACACTTACATTATCTTCTTAAACTCCCGTGTTGGTATCGAAAGCATTTTAAGTGCCCACAAACGAAGGACCTCTTATGTATTGTGATTGTGTCCAACCTTCATCTTGTTGAGTAGATAAAAAATTGACAGAATAAACTTCAAGGTCCTCCAATATGCGGAAGTATATTCTGTCATGATTCAATGATTTGCCCAAATTCCTCTGATATTTTTCAATGAACAATTCGACCGAACGCTTCTCGTCGTGTAAGACTCCAATGAGACCCATATCATAGTCACTTGATATTTGAATATTGTTTGCTCTGTTCTCCACAATAGGATAATTACAAATAACATTGAGGTAATATTCACGTGAGTTGATTAATGTAAATTTGTGTAATTCATTAACCAACTCATCGAAAGTACACGATTTTGTTATAAACAACGGTCTCGTCGCACCTCCTTCATAAACAAGCATATTATTTTCGAGGTAGTTACTATTCCCATCATACGAACACAAAATTACGATTTGATCGTTCATCATTACCTTTGAAGAGTAAAACATTCAAGATCAATATTACACAAAAAACTTTAGAAATTAATTGTTACTTACCATTAAATCCTATATCAATTTTAGAAAACCATAATTTTACCCAAATTCATATATTGATGTTCCTAAATATGTAGCAACACTAACTTTTACATTTTTGACAATCCCCCACTAAATCCACAAAATTATTTAAATTTTCTTCACAAAAATCATAAACAATCCACAATTAATTTCTAAAATATAATTTTTTACATGAGATCACCACGAAATAGTGAGAATATACAAGAAATAAAGAAAAAAAGATGAATTTACCTTCAATTTGAGAATATACAAAAATCATATATCGATGTTCCTAAAACATTCAAGACCAATATTACACAAAAAAATACTTAGATATTAATTGTTACTTACCATTAAATCCTATATCAATTTTAGAAAACCATAATTTTATCCAAATTCATATATCGATGTTCCTAAATATGTAGTAATACTAATTTTTACATTTTTGATAATTCCCCCTCTAAATCCATAAAATTATTTAAATTTTCTTCACAAAAATCATAAACACTCCACAATTAATTTCTAAAATCTAATTTTTTACATGAGATCACCACGAAATAGTGAGAATATACAAGAAATAAATAAAAAATTTAGATGAAATTACCTTCAATTTGTCGATGCCCTAATTTGCGATCAACTCCGGCGACAACGACGGCGAGAGCGAAAGTGAGGACAACGACTGGAAGCGGAGGCGGAAAAAATTTTCTGAAACCGACCTGGTTTCAGCGACAGAGCTGAACCAGGTCGGTTTTTACAAATAACTTCGAAACGGGTCGTTTTTTGCATATAAAAGTCCAAATAGGACTGTTTCGAAAATTTGTTTGTGAGTTCGAAATGGAAAAAACCCACAATGTACATTTCCAAATCATTATTCACTTCAAAAAATATCCCCATTTTACCTTAACTACAAACCCTTCTCTCTTTAGGAGATGTTTCCTGTAAATTTTTCAGGGTTATTTGCAATTTCTGAACCTTTGGGTGTCTACAAATTTAAAGGGGGTTATTTCAAATTTTTAAAACTTTTTAGTGGGTTTTTGCAACTTTTAGTTTGTTATTTGCAATTTGTGAAACTTTTTGAGTGTTTTTTGGAAAATTCGAAAGCTTACCGGGTCTTCCTACACTTTTGGGGATTATTTACAATTTAAAAAATGTTAGGGGTTTATATAATTTTTAGGGAGTTATTTGTAATTTTTAGAACTTTTAAGAGTTTGCCTATAATTTTTTGGGTTTTATTTGCAATTTTTATAGCTTCTAAGGGGCTAAATTTATTAGTTGGTTGTTAAATTATTAGTTAGCTGTTAACTTATGAGTTTGTTATGAAACTTATTGGTTAGCATTAAGCTTATGAGTTACTCATCAGATTTATTAGTTACTTGTTAAACTTCCGACTTTGATATTAAACTTATAAGATAGTTGTTAAATTTTTAGTTAGTTGTTAAACTTATGAGTTGGTTGTTAAGCTTATTAGTTAATTGTTAAATTTATGAGTTAGTCGTTAAACTTACAAGTGCAGATATTCATATCGATGGCCAAAATTTTTAATAAATACCTATCATATAGTTGAAATTGTTTTAACCATTATAGTAATGAAATTGAAGTCAAATTCCGACAACTTGAAGGTTAACACCTATCTCATAAGTTTATTAACTAATCACATAAGTTTAGCATCTAACTTTGAAATTTATTATCTAACTAGAAGTTTAACAACTAACTCATAATTTTAACAATTAACATTTAAGTTTAAAATCTAAATCATAAGTTTAACAACTAATTCATAAGTTTAACAACAAACTCATAAGTTTAATCCCCTTAAAATTTATAGAAATAACAAATAATTCTCTAAAAATTTACAAAAAATAATCCGCCCAAAAAGTAATAGAAATTATAAACGACCCCTTGAAACATTAGAGCAAAATCCCCAGTAAGTTTCAAAAATTATGGAAACCCCCTACAACTTAATAAAGCTTTCAGAAATTGAAATTGATCCGCTAAAAATTTATGGAAACCACCCAAAAAATTTTAAATTTCGTAAATAGTCCAAAAATTTATTAAAAACCACTAAAAAGTTTCAAAAAATTCTAAATAACCCCTAAAAATTCAAAAACTACTAAAAATTGTTTAAAAACCCTCAAAAAGTTTCAAAAATTACAAATAATCCTAAAAATTACAAAACCACTGCAAAAAGTTCCAAATATTATAAATAATCCTCCTAAAAATTACAAAAAAACACATTAATAAGTTTTAAAAATTACAAACAACCCCTTAACAATTTACAGAGCACTCGCTTAAAAGTTTCATAATTTTTGTATAACCCCCTAAAAATTTTGCTTAAAACCTTCATAAAAAGGAAGAATAGGGAAAGGGTTGTCGTTACGGGTAAAATGGGTAACCATTTTTCTTTGAAACCCATGATGAGTTGGAAAGGTATACTGGATTTTCTTTCATTTCAAAATCACTTTAAGGGTTTTTTGACAAGTTAACTAAGTCTTGGGGCCCAAAAGCAATTGTCCATGTTACTTTTGTACTGTTGCCTTTGATACTCTACATTCAACTGTTCATCTGTACAATGTATATTTTTAGCGAATTTAATTCGTGGGTACTGAATTTTAAGAGTCATTTATTATCTTATTTCTTATGATCTAAATATTAGAAGCAAGTAACTTTGACCTCTCCAGACCAACTATTTACACTCCCAAACAGTAACTTTGGGAGTGTAAATGGACTAAATTGCCCTTCTCTTTGTGGGTAATTAATTGCCTCTTTGTGGGTAATTAATTGTTCAGTTCCATCAATGCACAATTAATTGCTCCAACGGGATTGAATGGGTATAGCATTCCGTTGGAGAAATATTTGGTTTTAAATATTCCGGTGGGTTAAAAAAATTTTTTATTTTGTTTTATTAACTAATTCCATTTTAATTGTGCATTTTAATTGTAGGATTTGGAACTATATCGTTAATTGATTTTTTATGAAAACTATTAATGATTTTTATTTGTTAAAAATGTTTGAAGTGTTATTAAAAAAAATAAATTTTTTTGAGAACATATATAAATGTTGGTTTAATTTTAATATAATTTGAATTTTTAAAATTGTTAATAAAATTTGTTTAAGTGTTTGAAATGTTTGAAGTGTTAGACTATAATGAAGGATAATAATAAAATTTATTAGAAAATCAAAGTATTAATCTACTCAACAAAATACATCAATTGTTTTTTCGATCCTAATTAATTGTTCTTTCTTCTTCTTGTTGCTGCTCGACGTTCTCCATCTTCATTGTGGAGACGATTAAAGTGACCAATCGAGAATGCAAATTGTGCATCTAAACCATCTGCAGATTTGTCGTGATGGTCGTTCCAGTAAAATGCTATGGGTGGTACCGGATGATCCCCTGGTTTCATATGCAACTAGAAAAAAATGTACAAATATTGAAGTTATATTCTTATATAAAAAATTAAAGTTAAAATTCAACTTGTTTATATGATCGTCGACCAGTGTAATTTTCTTACCAAAATCCAATGATCATTGCTAAGATGTCCG
>BQKN01064305.1:425261-475708 GCA_022839385.1 Asparagus kiusianus
ATATATATATACATATATACTACAGAAATTTTTGGGGTTTTACACAAGGTCATTGCCGGAATTTTTTTTCTTCAAATCAATCCAATGCATATAAGTTGCTTCATTTCTACAAGCAGACATATTAACATTTAAATTTCTCACCCCCTTGAATTCTGTATGAAGGCTTAAAGCATGCTAGTTAGAGTTTGAAGTATACCTTAATAGTGGTCTAAAGCTTGATGTTGTTAGGCCTTCCTCCCTCCTTCCTTTTCTAACTTGTCTTATTGTTTAGATTAAGGAATTGAGTGAAGGGAAATTTGATGCTATTTACTTCTACTCTCCTTTCTTCTTCACTCCTTATTATTCTATCGATAATTAAGAGGAAAAGATTGAGAAAAGTGTTAAAGAGGATTGTAAAGAGTAAATAGGCATTAAGTTTGAGGTCCTAGTTGGTTCTCTTGAGGTAGGAGAGAAGGACACACTGTTCTACTAGTAAAAATTTCCAATCATATAAGGCCAACCAAACCCAAAGTGCTTACAGGCTTGATAACATAGCTAGGTAGTGTTTGCAAAAACAACCCCAACAAAGTCTTATTTACGCAACAAAGTCTTACTTACAGGCTTGACAACTTAGCTAGGTGGTGTTTGTAAAAACATCCACAACAAAGTCTTATTTACATAAAATCCTTTCTAAGGGAAAAATTTAGGATTACCTATTTATTTAGGGTTACTATAGTGGGCTGATTAGCCCAATGACATCCATTCTCCACATCTCGAAGGACCATGAGGCTATGGTCAGATGTTATCATTCTGCGGGTTGGTGTAAGATATCTACCTGGAATTGACATGCACAACACCACTTCGCGTAAACCATTGTGTCTGCAATTATTACCAACCAATAATAGCCTAAAATATAGAGTTGATCCTAGAGCTTGGGTCCAAGTTGATGAGCACCACATATGTCATCGTGGGCTTCTTTAAGTGCTTATTGAGCAATGCTCGATGATAAGCATATAAGCAGCATGCCATGAAGCGATCTACTATACAATGTCTGTGTGGCAGAGTTGTAAAAAAAGGGGGTGCTCTCCTTTGGATGGAGATTACTTGCTTCGGATCGTTAGACAACATTCCATGTGAGGCATAGTCAACGATTAGATAACACCAATCATTAGGTTCAAAACCCCAAGCGTAGCACATATCTCATTAGCTGCCAGGACCTATTTAGGACAACATAACTAGTGGCTGGCTACTGTAATGCACTTGGTAGACTTGCAGGTCAAGGCTAATGTAGCTGCAAGTGACACCAAGATATCAGCATAAGTGTTTTCAAGGTGGGCTAGATATTCGATGCAAAAATCTTCAAAAGAATGAACGAGCTTCAATGCCACTTCATGATAGAGTAAGAGATCATCGTGTCTGACCTTATATTTCCCTTTTATTTAATTGATGATTTATTTAGAATCGCCATGTGCTTCAAGATATTTCACACTCATATCTTGGGTGAGTCGTAAGCTGATTATAAGGGCATTGTACTCAACCATATTGCTGAAGTATGGCTCAATTAGTAAATAGGCTTAAGGAAGGACGTGACTGTGGGGGTCAATAAACACTACCCTTACACCTATGATGAACATTCCCTTGTGACTATGATGCAATACATCGTCAAACTAAAGTTGCCACACTTTGTAGTCTGAGGTAATGTTCAATTCAAACACCTCATCTGGAGTATCTTCATAAAACTTGGAAGACTCGAGGATAGGATAATGAATGAGGAAGTCTGCAATCACTTATCCTTTATTGCTTTCTAAGGTATGAATGACATGTCGTACTAAGAAAGTGGTATTGCTATTTAGCAAGCATAGAATTTAAAGATCATGGCTTTGTCGTGAGTACCTATAAAGGGTTGACTTTTGAAATGATGTACATGGACTAGCCAGTAGGTAATGCTACATTTTCTAGACGACGAAGACTAATGCTAGACCTTCCTTTTTGATTAGATTATAATAATGCTCGGCGCCAATCATGTCCCAACTCAGCTAGTAAATGGCTTGTTGGTAACTATCATCATTTCTTCTAAGCAAAAAGTGCTCCAAGTGAATGTTCCATGGCTCTAACATAAATTAAGAATGGCATGCCCGATACCGGCACAGCTAGAACGGGTGGCTTTGAGAGATATTGTTTAATCTCATCGAAAGCTTTTTGACAAGCATTGTCCCAAATGAACAAAACACATTTTTCATCAACCTTTAGAATGATTTGCATTTTCTAAAAGATTAGCTATGAATATGCGTATATAGGCTAAACACCATTGTAAGCCTCTGAGTTCCTTGAGACTTCTCAGAGGTGGCATCTCCTGGATGACTTTGACTTTCTCTAAGTCAATATGTATCCCTTTGGATGTAATGATAAATTCAAAGAATTTGCTTGATGATACCCCCAATAAAGACCTAGTTAGGTTCATCTTGATTTGATGCTTTCGCATGATGTTGAACACTGTTCTCAAGTCATTGAGGTAATCTTCTTCATGTCAACTTTGGATCGTGAGGTCATCAATGTAGCATTCCACTGTCCTGCGTAGGTGATCATGAAATATTGTTTTCATCGTACGTTGGTAGGTAGCCCTAGCATTCAGATCGAATGGCATTACTATATAACAATATACCCCTAATGGTGTTTTGAAAGCTATATGTTGCTTATCATCTGGATGCATCTTGATTTGATTGTACCAAGAAAAACCATCGATGAACAACATCTTCTCAAACTCACATGTATTGTCAACTATGACATCCATTATGGGGAGAGGGGACTTATCTTTTGGGCAAGCTAGATTGAGATCTTTGAAATCAATGTAGAGTCTGATCTTGCCATTTTTCTTTTTCATGATGAAAATATTAGCTCATCAATCTGGATGGTGTTCATTATGGATGAATCTGCACTCAATGAGTTTGCAGATTTCTATCTTGATCTACTCCATCAACTAAGGACGGAAGCATCGCTATTGTTGCTTGATCGACTTGATGCTAGAGTCAATATTAAGGCAATGCATGACTATATTTAGATCTAGTCAGGGCATGTCTTCGTAGCTCCATGCCAAGAAACCAATGAATTCTCGAACAAGAGCTATAAATTCTTCATTTTAAGTGAGCGATAGACTCTCATTGATGAAGATAGGTTTTGGAGTTAGCTTCATTATATATCTTGACTTGGATCACCTTATCTTTAGTGGGTGGATCAGAGGTTCTAAGTGTGATTCCCATTGAGGCCCAAGGTATTTTGCCCAAGGATAATTCTTTAGATCATCGAATACTTTTGGTTTGTTAAGTTCCTCTATTTTACTACATGATGTCATATTAACTATGAACTCTTTAAACATGGTATCGATGCTAACATGTGAATCCTAATCAGATATGTCTGAATGACTTGGTTGATTCTCAAGCTTTAGATGTATGTTAGATTCCTGGGAGATATATATGAGCACATATTTAGTCCAATCAAAGTAATCGATGCTTTCCCCTTTTGGTACATGGGTTCCAAAATTCAACCCTTGTTTTAGGGTGAAATTGTAACTTATTTTTTCCATTATGTGACTGGACTGTTGACTATAATTTAGGAGTTGCTACAACTTCGTCATCTGAACTAGTAGATTCATTTGTGGATCGACTTTCCCGAAGATGATAGCCTCTTGAGTGCTTCTTTTAGCTGGAACCAGGAAGGTGGGATCTTCTAAGCTACCCAGCTGTTGATGAGTTGAATAAAACTCATTTAGAGGCATATACAAAGCCAATTCTAAAGCTAGCCTAGAGAATAAAGTATAAACTTATAAGTTTTCATGCTCAGAGCCGAAAAGACAATCATAAGTAAACTCTACATTATTATTAAAAACTCAATCGTCTTGATTTTCGGTAGACTAGTCTGAATAGGAATCCTCAAGGGTTATTATAAGGGGTTCCACATCCTATATGAGATTCTTGTTCTACTCGGGTTCATTATCTACATCATTATAGTTGATGTCAGTTATCTAATAGAGAGTTTATCTTTGGATTATGTGAGGTGTTAAGGATCTTAAACTTTTTCAGACGACTTGTTATTGAGCCGATAGATCCATCTTGCACATGTAGAATACTAAGAGGTCGTAGTTGGGATGTCCGATGGTTCCTCCAATGGTCAAGTTATATCAAGCTTGAGTGGAGAAGATGAGCAAATATGAAAGAGTTTTCTAGGGCAGACTTTTCTTACCCTAAGCAGTAGACATCATTTTCCTTTTATAGCATATCCAAAGGGGGAAAAGGGTAACTTAGATCAAGTCCAAACATACGACTTTGTTGGCATTTACTTTATATGTGTCGGTCACCGATGGGATGAGTCACCCACCCAAGTGTTTAATGCAATGGTGACTGGACGGCATGGTGCTGATGAGGTCTAATAAAGACTTTTAGGGCTGTAGTAATGATGACTCTGATCATGCATTTAATGTGATGGCCATCAACTGTTGGGGGGGTTTGAAAATGCATCGCTTTCCGACTCGCTTTAGTGGAGGTCGATAAATACTACCTTTTTAGTCAGCCTCGCAAGTTGTCAACCTGGAAGGGCCGAGTGCCGAGAGGGAGTGGTGTTGACAGGAATGGTAAGCTAAGTGAGGATATTTCTCATCTCAATCTTGCAAGTAGGTCAACAAGTACTACTTTTTTAGTCGGCCTCACAAGTTCTCGGCCTAGTTGGGTCGACCCTGAAGTCGTTCGAGCTGTCGCTCTCCAAATATGGCTGATTAGGCATAGACTAGGACATTTAACTATTTGTAGGATATAACACTGGCCCCTTTCTTTTGAACTCGGATGGCTGAGTCCGAGTGAAATTAAAATAGTTAATGGTAGGAAGTTTTTAGATGTATTTATAAGGAATACGATGGGCCGTCGGTTGTGTGACATGCTGACATCATTGGAGAACGTGTGCTCGCACCATCTTGTTTCTTGGACGAAGATATCGTCTCAATTGATAGGCAATGCTTCGGCTTCTGAGTGGGCTATTCAATTTTCGAGGCTAGTCTCAGTCATTCACTAATAATTGAGTCGATCACTCTGATCTCACCACGTGTTTTCTTCCAAGCCTATATATATCAATTCTGCCAAAGGATCCTATTACAAATCTTCTGAATCTTTTGGACCTCGAACCCTAGAATTCTGCCCTGAGTGATTACCGACCATCTTCCGGTAATCAACTGATGGCTTCTTCCTTTGCTACTACCAGACACAATAAGATGAGAATAAATCCGCTGAGGGGATTCCATTCAAAGTTTTGCGCGATAGAGCTCGAGACTTATTATGATCGGTATGACATCCCTCATGTGTTCACTCTATCGGCACCAGAGAGAGCTCAGCCGGTGTATGGCCACAGAGGGGTCATTGCTCCGATATATCTATGTCACCTGAAGTATGGCTTCCGTCTTCCACTCCATCCTTTTCTTACCCATGTCTTTGAAGCTCTAGGAGTTTCGCCCTCTCAAATCAAGCCGAATTCTATCACTACATTAGTGGGGTTTGTGGTGATCTGTCACTAGGTTGGTGTCAACCCAACTCTTCACATGCTTGGCCACCTTATCAGTGCCAAAACTAGGAAGAAGGAACGGCACTGTTATTTTTAGAACCTTAGTGGCTTCAAAGTTGTCTCCAACACTCATGAGTCGAATAAAGACTGGAAGGAGAAATTCTTCTAGGTTTTTAGAGCTAATCCTATTTTTTCTTGCTTAGTTTGGCCTAAGATCAACAAAGACGTCCTAAAGCCTACTGCCAAGGATAGGGAGGGGATCGAGAAGGTTCGAGCCTATACTGGGTCCTGAAGGATCGAGAACTTGTTCGACCCGACAGTGCTGAAGGCTGTCAGCATCTCCAAAGACATGCCAGCCCACAATGATAATATCTGTAGACTATCAAAATGTATTTTTACTTAGGATGATGATCATCTTAGATCCAAGAAGTGAACGCCGATAAGCTAAACACTTTGATTGGGACTAAATTTAAGCCCACAACAAGCTGCAATGATGACCGCCTGATGACCGAAGCGAACCTCACCAAAGCAACCCACACCGGTTCAATTCGACCAAGTCAGACACGAGTCGACCCTCAGCAACACGCCTCAGTAGATCAAATCACGAGTCGAATTTGTTAGACCCTAGAGGGGGGTGATTAGGGTCTTAAGCTAATCTAATCCAATTTTATGCCAATTAAAACTAATACAAATATATTCTTGCAAGATAGATACATAAGAGTTATAAGCAAGAATAAGCAATATTGTAGGCATCAAAAATTGCTGATAGGTCCCCGCAAGCAGCTCAGTGTTAACGAATGACGATGAACGTCACTACCCGGTTCATAAGAGTTCAATTGACGTCGGTGAGCGCCTGAAGTGAACCGACGGACTACGTGAGCCGACAGAATCTCAGAACAACGGGGATACGGACTGACCGGAAACCCCGTGATCACTACAAAAGGAGCAGCGCCTGTCGTGTCCCGTTCGCCCCACTGATAATCCAACCATCGGGATCTATAGGGCTCTTCGTCAGAATTCCAACGCATCCGAAATCAATCAAATCTGAGTTCGGATGAAAAGTCAACGGTGGAACAACGGCGGACGGTCTCGGACTGAACCGAGGCACCCGCGGTGTCCCGGCGAGGTCGAAACACCCAAAGGGTGTCTTGGCAAAACCAAGACACCCCAGGGGTGTCTCAAGGCGTTTTACATGCCGAAATGCTTTTTGGGGGCGTCTCCAAGTTGTTACATGGCGAAACGCTTTTTGGGCAGCCCCTAGGCCTCCCCTTGCCTATAAATAGGACCCGTAGGCCTTCATTTTGAGGATCTGGAAATTTGGAGAGCTAAGGCGAAGCCCTGCTGCAGCGACGAGTGATCAAGCCCTCTACAGCAAAGGAGTCTTCTTCTTCATTCACCTTCTCTTTTTCCTTAGTGTTGCCCCTTAACGGTGATACTAAGAAGAGCTAGTGTCTCGTTTTAGCCGAGATATACGCTTTAAAAAAAACTTCTAGATCTCACGCGGATCGACGAAGTTCTGTTTCTATATCCCTTCGCGGATAGACGAAACTCTGTCGGATTCTTCCGGAACGGATCTGATTGACCGGTGGTCCACGGATATCTACGTCCCCGTCACAGGCTAAAGACCCACGCAAGCGAGACCGCACCAAAACGGGATCTCGTGTTTATTTTCGATAAAGTTGTAATCTTTGTTTTATTGCACAAGTAGATCTTATAAAAAGATCGACTTTTCATTTGATTTTGTTGTAACGCTTGAAGTTGTAACAGATTCGAAAGCAATGAAAACATCAACTTTTCCCGAAAACAAGCTGGCGACCACAGTGGGAGCCGCCGATCTCGCTGCCGAGATCGTCGTGACGCAACCGGCCTTCAAGATCCGGGTGAATGAAGAGATCGAATACGAGTTCGATCAACAGAAGTTCGAAGAGTACCTCTCTTCCTCCTCCTCCAGATCCGCCTCTCCGCATAGGCGCGGGAAGACTCCGTCTCCCAAAAGGGCTCGTGGGATCTCCAACTCCTCAATCCAAGATCCCGCCGCTGCAACACTCGCACCACACAACGTCCCTGCGTCGTTCAGTGTGGTCGAGGCTACAGATCCAGCTCTCCCGTCCGCCACAAAGGCGATTGATGATGCTACTCCAGTTTTGTCAAAGAGGGCTCGCCAAAGACGGCGTCAACGCCTCGCTCTACAACGAGCCAAAGCTGCTGAATCGATGGATGGGATCCGCTACAATGAGGATCTAAAGTCCAGGTACCGCCGAGAACGACAACGGCAAATCACCAACTCCTCCTCCAAAACTGAAGCGAACGAATGGGTTTGTGTCAAGAGGAATCGCTCCACTCTCAAGGAGCGAATCAAGAAGCGTTGGGCGTTGCTCGCACATGCCCGACTCCTCCTAAAGAAGGCGGAGGAGATGCAGAAAGAAGCGGCGGTCAAAAAGCCGTCTACAAACAAGTTGGTGTGGGTACCCAAGTCGAAACCAGCACCTCCAGCAAAGATGGGTGGACTTATCGCCCAAAATTCCTCCAAACCAGATGTCATTATTCCTGTTCCGGCACCTTCAACGGGGCCAGGTAAGAACGGGGATCATTTAAGATCCCAGGTTCCTTTGATAGGTCGCCTTGGTCCTTTACCGGAAAACCGAGGTAGAGTACCCGTTAAGGAATGACTGGGACCACTGAAAGGTCCCCAAGTTATAAATCAGACCGCGGGTCGAGTTAATCCCCCCAAGAAAGATGATAAAGGAAAAGCCCCTATCACCAACCGCACCGGGTTGCGAGTCGAAGTAAAAGAGCCCGTTCAGTTTCTACGCTCACAAAAGCGTAAACTTGAACGGGCCACTTTTGAGAAAGCTAACAAAACTTCTCATTCCCAAAGGGAAGCACACTCATCTGATGATGAGGATGTTATACCGGGGAACACATGCCAACACTCTATAGGTTGCTCCAGTTATCAAACTGATGAGTTGTACTATAGAGCTGGGGGTATGGAAAAATCCCAAAAGAGATATGTGCAGGACATGAAGTCTCGCTGCCCGTGCGCCAATATAATCAAAGCGGTACTGTCAGAATGCTGCTGTGCTCAGATCCCAAGGAGAGTCTCGGTGTTCGAAAGAATTTCCACACCGAAACGCTTCCACAAGAAGAAATTCGTCCGCCAAGAAGACGAATATCCAAGGGTGTCGGCTAACATGGCTGGCAGGGGGAAATCATCACAATATTTCAGCATAGATCAGCTCGCCGAAGTATCCCGATGTATGACACGGTTGCGGCCCGGAACCAGTGGCCGGAAGAATTACCGAAGGGTACAAAAGGGGCTCTCTTTAGAAGAAGAGGAATCAGATGCTGATTCGGATTCTTGCTCTGCTGTTGCATCCGATGACACGGCTTCGAGTGCAGGCCAACCTTATGAATCGCTCATGATCAGCGCTGAACAAGTGTCTAAGATACTTGAAGAGGCTCTGTCTAAGCAGAAGGAGAGCTTCAAGTTTGAAATGGAGATGGCCATGCAGCGAATGAGGGAGATGCACGACCAACAAATTGCGGCGCTGACGGTTCACCAAGCAGAGCCTAATCAACGCAATCAAGATGAGAATGAGCGGGAAGGAGATAACGTCAACATCCCTCCTGTCAACAACAACAATGGGGTTGGTCCCGCAGACGATAATGCTAAAGAGGACCACGTCACCTCTCCCCGAAGCCACTCGAAGGCCGAGACAAGTGAAGACAGGAAGATGAAGGACTTGGAGAGCAAAATCAACGCGTTGATGAACGCTCAAGAAGTGAAAAGATCCGGCATACCCTGTCCTTACCCAAGGGAATGGGAATCGATCCCGTATCCGGCTAAGTTTAATTTGATTAACTTTACGCCGTTTGATGGGAAGGGTTCCCCTACCCAACACTTGATATACTTTAAGTCTCATTTAGGAATCATTTCCGGAAATGAGCCTCTTATGGTGCGGTCATTCGTCGGCACTCTTCGCGGAGCAGCCTTCGATTGGTATCGTCGCCTCAAGCCCGGAAGTATCAGCAGCTGGGACGACATGGAGGATATGTTCTTAACAAATTTCTTCGATGACGACACCGAAATTTCGATCGGCACACTATTCGACGAAAAGCAGAAGAGTGGTGAGACGGTCGAAAACTTTGTTAAGAGATTCCGTAACAAAGCTATGAATTGCAGGGATCCAGTCAGCGAGGATTTTATTCTCGAGACTTGCCACAACAATCTGACGTTGGATATCCTCGAAGCCATGGGAATGGCGCCGCCAAAGACCTGGAAGGACCTGAAGGTGCGGGGAGAACGAGCCGAGCGATTCCTCAAGAGGAAGAAGGCGGAGAGAGGGCAAATACCAAATAATGCCCCACAACCGAACTTTGCCCCCAAGGGCAAGGGAAAGGCACACGCAAATACCGTGGTCGCAAACCAAGTATTTGAGGTGCAAGCACAGTCGCAACAGCCGCAACAACAGCAACAAAGGGCGCCACAACAATCAAGGTGGCAGCAACAGCCCCAGAGGCAAAAGGCCTCGGAACCAAAATTCCCGAAGGTCTACTCATTCAAGGAAGACGAGGTTCCCGGTATCTTCAAATACCTCATCGAGAACAACAAGATCAAGTTGCCTCCGATTCAGGATCAAGAAGATGCCAAGAGAGTCAACGATCCTAAATACTGCACATTTCACAGGGCGGTGCACCATCCTACCAAGGTATGCTATGCTCTTAAAGATAAAATTCAGGCCCTAATCGATGTTGGGGTTATCACTATGAAGCAGCCCAAGGAGAAGAAGGTGGGTGCGAATGCAGTATCCATTAGCTTCGGGTCTGTTCCCTCGAGCTGGTTTTAACATGAACCAGTGGTTAATGCAGCAGTAAAGACGGTGAATGATGATCCTCACCAACAATGCCGGAAAGGGCTTGTACCACATACAGCTCCGAATGGCGAAATTCTTTGGGTTCATCCGGACTTGATCACAGATGAGCAATGGACCGGATCGTCATCCAAAAGAAAGTCAAAAAGAAAGGGTAAATCCTGTTGCGGAGCTTCTGCTATACCAGGGGTGGATGACGACAGAATTCCGACCTTCCCGCTTTCTGAAGACGAACATGAGACCTTTGCAACCCGAAGCGGGAACGAATATCACTACAAGTACCCGGATGCTTCCGAGCTATTGGGCACCAAAACCCCACCTTCCAAGACGCTGGCAGAACTGGGGATTGCAGCAACTCCCCCAACACCGGTAGCTGCGGAGAAAGTCCCGCAAAAGGAGAAAGGGAAAGAGCCACTACGTCAAGAAGCTCAAAACCCGAGGCAGTCTCGATTCAATCATCCGATTGGGAGAGACAAACTGGGAAATGCGAGCTCTCCGCCCCATTTTGATATCATGGCGCAGTTGGCCAACATCCCGGCTAGGATAACCCTATACGAGTTGTTGCGTCTTTCGAAAGATACAAGGAAAGCACTACAAGAAGCCTTGAGTGATTCCGAAGCTTTCTTGACTCGAATCAAGCCATCTCCTGATGAGCCGGAGTCTTCAGTTCAACACTGCAATCTTGCGGCGAATCATTTTCCCTGCATCTCTTTTACCAAAGAAGACATGCAAACGAAGAACTCGAAGCATGATCGACCTTTGTACTTCACCGGTTACATTGGTTCCAGCGTTGTCAACTGGATCCAAGTCGATCCGGGTTCCGCTGTTAGTATCATGCCATTCCGATTGATGCATCATCTCGGGATTCCGACTAGCAAATTAGCTTCCACTGGCACTACGATTTATGGATTCAACACCAGCGGGTCCAGGCCCTTGGGGAAGATCCGAATCAAGTGCCAGATTGGGGATTTGAAGTCGGAAGTCACTTGTTATGTGATTGACGCGGAAACATCCTATAACTTACTGTTGGGTCGACCTTGGATCCATGGTAACCTTATAGTCCCGTCAACTCTGCATCAATGTCTCAAATATGTGGACATGAATAATGAAGTCAAGACGGTGGTCGCGGATAAGCAACCGTTTAAGGGATTGGAGAATTATTTCACCGATTCCCTTTTATACAGTGCTGAATCCGATACCGAACCATCGGCCCAAGGAACGGACAGCGGAGATGAAGCTGATACCGAACCGGGGTTTGATTATGATGGCGGTTTTGTTCTTAATGACATTGTACCCATTATAATCAATCTTGACGATGATAAATCATCGGAGAATAGTTGTAATTGGCAACTTGCCGAAGAACTATCAATAAACGATGATTTAGAGTACTCGATGTGTCTCGATAATGCCACTAACGAGCTTTATGATAACCCTGATTTGTATATGCCTCTTCAGTCATTTTGCATGACGAAAAAGCAGGTACACGACCCTTGCGGAACGACGCTTGTCATCCCCGCAGGGATTGGGGGTGGAAAGGAGGTCGTCTACGGCAAAGGAAGAAAATCTCCGATACCCGACCACTTCATGGAAGAGGAAGACGACGATGATAAACCTACCCCTCATCTGTTCAGATATGATACGAAAGCACGCAATATGATGGAAAAGCAGGGATATGACTTCAAGCTCGGAGAGGGTCTTTTCTTTGGTCGAGGTCAGCGAGTTCCACCTCGAATGGCCTATGTACCAAAAGGAAAACCCGATGATTATTATCATCACAAAAGAGGCCTAGGCTATGTCTCCTCATCTGACGATGAGTGTTGCTGGCAAATCATCGACCAAATTGCTAACAAGGCTAGAAAAGGATACTCTTCCGACTCTTCGTCTTGGGATTCCGACGCTAGTCTTGGTGAAATGTTCAAAAAGCTAACGTCGAACATGATTACGGTTGATCCAGCGACAATAGAAGAGGATGATCAGATGCCGACCTGGGAAGATCCGTGGGTTCATCACTTAAACATGCAGTACGGTGATAGGTTCGAACAAAGAGAACCTCCTACCGAAGATCAAGTAGTCCAAGTGAATATGGGAAGCGAGGAAAATCCGAAGCCGATATTCATTAGCGACAGTCTCCTACCTGAGGAGAAAGAAAAGTTAATCTCTCTTATCCGGGAGTACATCGATGTGTTCGCCTGGAATTATGAAGACATGCCAGGGCTCGATCCAAACGTAGCAGTGCATCGTCTCAACATTAAGCTGGATGTCAAACCAGTCAAACAACAACAAAGACGGTTTCGTCCGCAAATGATGGAGGCGATCGAAGCTGAGGTTAAAAAGCTCGTCGATTCGGGATTCATTCGAAAAGAGCAACATCCAGAATGGCTTGCCAATATTGTTCCGGTCCTTAAGAAGAACGGGAAGATCAGGATATGCATCGACTTTAGGGACCTCAATGCTGCTTGCCCAAAAGATGATTTTCCTCTTCCCATCACGGATGTTATCATCGACAACACGTGCGGGTTCGAGAGGATGTCCTTTATGGATGGTTTCTCTGGTTATAACTAGATAAAGATGCATCCAGATGATGAAAAGCATACTACATTTAGAACGCCTCTCGGCGTTTTCTGCTACACAGTTATGCCATTCGGCTTGAAGAATGCAGGTGCTACATATCAGCGAGCTATGTCGAAGATCTTTCAGGAGCATCTCCGAAAGACTGTCGAATGCTACGTAGATGATCTGGTCGTGAAAAGTCGTGATAAGAATGATCACATTAAAGACTTGAAGACCATGTTCGACTTGATGCGGGCCCATCAGTTGAAGATGAACCCTACTAAGTCTTTCCTCGGAATGTCCAGTGGCAAATTCCTGGGATTCGTCGTCACCACCAAAGGTATTCACATTGATCCGGATAAAGTAAAGGCGATCAATGAATTACAACCTCCGAGAAACCTCAAAGAGCTCAGAGGACTACAAGGGCGATTGGCTTATATCCGTCGGTTTATCTCGAACCTTTCGGGGAAATGCCAACCATTCTCCAGGCTCACAAAGAAGGGCGTGTCATTCGTATGGGACGACGCTTGTCAAAAGGCATTCGAGAGTATTAAAGAATATTTCTCGAAACCTCCCATACTCGTTGCACCGAAATCGGGCAAACCGTTCTTGATTTATGTCAAGGCGACGAGCCACTCATTAAGTGCATTGCTTGCACAAGATGACGATAACGGTCACGAGCAAGCAGTATATTATTTAAGCCGAACTATGGTGGGCGCGGAATCTCGATATCCCATGATTGAGAGAGAATGCCTCGCCTTAGTGTTCGCCATCCAGAAGATGCGGCATTACTTGGTTGGACAGACCATCTATGTCATCTCCAAAGTTAACCCAGTCCGGGTGTTCATGACTCAATCAGCTTCCATGAGTTGGCGGTTAGCAAAATGGGCCTTACTCTTGTCCCAATACGATCTGCACTTCAAACAGCAGAAGTCAGTAAAAGGGCAGGCCATCTGCGATCTCCTGGCATCTAATCCAACTACGGATACCGCCGAGATATATGATGACCTACCCGATGAAACCCACAAAGTCAACGCAACTTCGCACCAACAAGTGTGGCATTTGTACTTCGATGGCGCTTCCCGGGCGGCTCTCGTTACAAGTACTCCTGGATGTTCTAAGGTCTCCTCCGGAGTTGGGGTTGTCTTAGTTTCCCCAGGAAACCATGTGATGCCTCTAGCCTACTCACTAACCGAGCCATGCTCGAATAACGTGGCAGAGTATAACACACTGATTATAGGACTCAATTTCGCTAAGGAGCTGGGGGTTGAGTATCTCGAAGCTTTCGGTGATTCTTAACTGATAGTTAAACAAGTCCAAGGGGAGTACGAAGTCCGAAGTCAGGATTTAATCCCATATCACAAGATGACGGTGGAACTAGCGGAATCGTTTGAAGGATTCTTCATTGAGCACGTTCCGCGGTTACAGAACACCTACGCAGATGCGTTAGCAGCTTTAGCTGTATCTCTGGCACAGCCTCCCGAAACAGAGCAGTTTGTTACGGTAAGAACTCACCAACTCTTAGTGCCGCTTTATGATGAAAATGGCAGGGAAGAAGAGGTCCAGGAGGTGCACACAACTCAGGCTGAATTCGAACCCCGAGATTGGCGTTTCCCCATCATCGACTACGTCTTGCATGGAATCTTGCCAGAAGATGTGAAGGAGAGAGAGTCAATCAGACGAAGAGCTCCAAGATTCTACTATAATACGGAGAATCGAACGCTATATCGCAGGGGGTACGATGGGCTGCTAGCACGTTGCTTATCAACCAAAGAAGCTGAAGAAGTGCTTAGAGAGGCGCATGAAGGAGAGTGTGGCGCACACCAACCTGGTCCTAAGCTTTATGATCGCATCAGAAGAATGGGATATTTTTAGCCTTTCATGATGAGCGATGCGATCACATACGCCCGAAAGTGTCACACGTGTCAAGTACACGCGAATTATATGCACCAACCTCCGGAGCATCTGCATCCTTCGGTTACGTCATGGCCGTTTGAGACTTGGGGAATGGACATTGTTGGTCCTATAAATCCTCCTTCAGTCAAAGGTGACCGGTTCATCCTGGCAATTACCGATTACTTCTCCAAATAGGCCGAAACAGTTCCACTCAGAGAAGTTAAAACGAGCAACGTCATTGCATTCATCAAGCACCATATCATCTACAGGCATGGTGTTCCAAGACGAATCATACATGACAACGGTCCTCAATTTGTCAGCAACGCCTTCATAAGGTTCTGCGAAAAGTTCAAAATTCAGGACATCTCATCAACGGCTTATAATCCCACAGCAAACGGATTAGCTGAAGCCTTCAACAAGACTATCATAAAGCTCTTGTCAAAACTTGTGAAGAATAACAAGAGGGATTGGGATGACAAGCTCGGCGCGGCTCTATGTGCCCATCGTACTACGGTGCGTACACCGGCCGGCGCAACCCCATATTCATTGGTGTACGGATGTGAAGCCGTTCTACCTTTGGAAATCCAAATTCCATCCCTTCGGATCGCTCTTGCAACCCAGATGACGACCGAAGAACAACATCAGAAACGCCTCGAAGAACTCGAGATGCTCGATGAAAAGCGCCTGGAAGCTCAACAGCATATTGAGTTTTACCAAGCCAGAATTTCTCGAGCCTTCGACAAAAAGGTTCGACAAAGGAGTTTTAAGGAAGGGGATTTGGTCTTGACTGAAAGACGTCCTATGATCCTTAACTCCAAGAAGAAAGGCAAGTTTGAACCCAAATGGGAAGGACCGTTCGTAGTAGAAACAGTTTACTCGAACGGCGCATATCGCCTAGTCACCAAAGATGGTGACCGGCTTATGATGCCAATAAATGGCAAATTCCTGAAAAGATACTATCCTTAGTATCTTCAGAAGATTTTGATGTACCGGGAAGTTCCCGGAAGAATACCACATCGAGGTATTCTTAGGGATAACCCGGTCGCTGTAAGAGAGATGAACAAGAAATCCACATTCGAATTCCGAATGTACTTGTTTGTCAGACTCTAACTCTCACAAGCACTCTTTTACTGAGATGAGATCTAATCATTCTATGGATTAATCTTCCCTCACAAAACTTTCAGTGGTGTTTGATGACTCATAGTCTCCACCACACAATCCCTACTTGGTCAAACCTTACTATAGTTAGGACCAAAGCCAAATTCCCCTCTCGATTCCTCCAATGAACGAGAGGTCCACTTTCAAATCGAGCGATCAAACCTTCCTACGGTTAGGATCGTCTCAAACTTCCCACTTGGTCAAACCTTCCTACAGTTAGGGCCACAACCAAAATCCCCTCTCGGTTCCTCCCAGGAACGAGAGGTCCACTTTCAATTCGGATAACCAAACCTATAAAAGTTAGGGTTGTTCCTCTACTCTCACTTAGTCAAGCTTACCCTAGCCAAGACTGAGACCGAGTCACCACTTTTCGATGAATGAAAAGTTGTTTTTGCTCCTTTTTCCATCAAACCTATAAAAGTTAGGGTAGAAATCGGGCTTCTTTGGATTCAAGTGACCAAACCTATAAAAGGTACGGCCGTTTGAACCTTTCGATTCTCGGTGTGGAGATCCCACTCCTAGTTTCATCCTTCGGATCCTGGGGGTGGAAATCCCATCCCGAGTTTCCTTTCCTGCTGAAGATAGAATATAAAATTCTTCCTCTTCAGATTCAAATGACCAAACCTATAAAAGTTAGGGTCATTTGAACCTTTCGATTCTCGGAGTGGAGATCCAACTCCTAGTTTCACCCTTTCGGATCCTGGAGGTGGAGATCCCACCTCGAGTTTCCTTGCCAACTGAAGATAGAATATAAAATTCTTCCTCTTCAGCAATGGGAGATAGAATATAAAATTCTTCCTCTCCCATTGAGTCTTCTTTTCAATTGAAGATAGAATATAAAATTCTTCCTCTTTAATACTGGGAGATAGAATATAAAATTCTTCCTTTCCCACTTTTCCCCTGTCTTTGCTTTCAGAAAAGACAGAGATGAAGTCAACGCCTAACACGCGTTGCCGGGTAGTCTATTCCCGTGAGAAAGACGAAGCCTATGTATTCAACATCATAGCACTAAGTCTAAGGGAAGTAATTTTCTTAGCACAATCCTCTCCCCTTTTCCCCTGTCTTTGCTTTCAGAAAAGACAGGGATGAAGTCAACGCCTAACACGCGTTGCCGGGTAGTCTATTCCCATGAGAAAGACGAAGCCTATGTATTCAAAATCATAGCACTAAGTCTAAGAGAAGCAATTTTCTTAGCACAACGTTACATGCGGAACGGATTTAGACAAATCGCATACTAGCCCGATTCAAACGGTAATCGGTAAAGGCACATCAAACCCGTTGAGGGCTGGGGGTTTGCCAAAAACCCCAAAGTCTATACCTAACACGTATAGCCGGTTTAGTCTCTTACCGAATAAAGAAGACACCAGGGTCTAAACCTGGGGAATGTTATCCCGAAGCCTAAGAAAGGATAAGTCATCGCCTAATACGCGGTGCGGGGCGCCTTTTTCCCTATAAAAATGGTGAAGTCTATGTATTCAAAGTCATAGCATTGAGGGCTGGGGGTGTACCAAAAATCCTGTGAAAGAAGCAAATGCGGAGTCTCTAGTAATAGATCAAGCCAAAAGCATACAACAACAAGTTCGTTAGCCCGAAGGCAACTGACGACTAAGAACATGGGACTCTAAACTAGAGAGCCTGTCCATGTAGCCCTGCTCGAGTTCTGCCTGCAGGCTAGCTCGGACAGAGTCTTCAGAACTGCTTAAGACCTCCGCGGCTTCACTTTGCAGCTTCATCAATCCCTCCTGTGTCGATCCCAGCTTATCGAGCGTCCATTCACGAGAACGCTCTAATCCAGCCAGGTCCTCGGCGATAATAGTGGCGGACTCTTCGGCGCGCCCTAAAGCCTCCTTCAGCCTAGCTATCTCTTCACGGGTGGAATCTAAGGAGCTGAGTAACTCGGCTCTGCTGGCGTCCTTCCTCGCCAAGGTAGCCATCAGCTGCGCAACAGAATGCTCACGTGATCGAAGCTCGCTGCCGATGGAAGATCTCAGGTCACGCCACTGCGTCAGCCTATCCTCCATCTGAGAGGATGCAAAAGAGGAAGCTCCACCAGCCTTCAACTCCCTCAGCTCTCGGATCTCTGACTCCAGAACAACGAATTCAGCAGTGAAGGAATCGGCCAACTCCGGGTGTCCTTCTTCCCTCATCATCATCATGTGGCGAGAAAAAGAACGCCTGAACTGATCGAAACAGTACTCTCTGTGAAGAAGCTTCTCGATCATGCCGTTATAAAAGGCCGTGAAAAAGCCAAGATCCATACGGAAAACGTCTCTGTCTGGATCGGTATCGACCAAAAGAGCGTGGACACGCTCGTATAGAGGGGATCGGGATCCTACAAGCAACAAGAAGGGAAAGCTAAGGGACTATCAAATACAATCAGAAAACCCGAAGGGGAAGTTCGAGGTATACCTATGCTGGCGGAAGTCCCCTCGGGTTGAGGTCCGACAGGCTCCGAAGTAACGACAGGATTGGTCATGGAGGGTATATCAACCCCCGTGGGCAAATCAGCCGTACCACTCGGCAGAGGTAGGAAAACGCCCGAAGCTATGGTGGTATCAGGCACAGCGCCTGGTCCTATAGTTACACTTCTTTATTAGTCAAAATGGAAATTTAGACAAGTAAAGAAAAGTAGGATCGGATATATACCTGTGAATGAATCACTCCCAAAGAGTGGTCTCACAGTCCCTCCGGAAGTCTGTTCGGCCAACATGTCGGCCAATAATCCAGCATCAGGTTTCGAGAAACTGGGTACAGGAGCATGCCCCTGTCCCTCGAAACCTGTATCCGGAAAAGCTCCATCCTTAGCTGGCTTTTCCATCACGACATCTGCAAGACAACCGAAATGTTGGAAAGATGCATAAGGAAATAGGGAAGAGGGGAAAAGAAATACCTGCAGCATGAGCAGAGGATTCTCTTTCCCCAATATCAGCGCTTGGATTCGTCAGATATTCTGAAAGAAAGCAAAACGCGAAATAAGCATGAATTCCTTAACTACGGAGGAGGGTATCATCGAATGGAGATGTACCTAAATATGGGACGGTGGGCTCAACATTACTCGCCGGCTCAAGATCAATGTTTAGATCAATGCCCAAGGAGCCGTCATGAAGGACGTCGCACATCTGCTGCATGAAGCAGTCCATGTTATCAGATCCAGGAAATACTGGATCCGGTGGAAGCTCGCCCTCTTCAAAGAACCCTTCCTCTCCATCGGCAACGTCTCCTAAATCTGCTCCACAAGGATGCTGACTGACAGATGGTTTGTGAGCAGTCTTCTTCCTCTTCGAGGTACCAGTCCTCCTGGAACCAACAGGTCGGTTATGCACGGACTCGCTACACGTAGGAGCTCGGTCGTCGGGCCCCGAGCTCGTATAACGGGAAGCAAGTGGCCCATGATCGTCAATGGTCCTACCTGAAATGATAACGCTCATTTCGTTAGATGAACCAGATACTTCGTTAATACCAATTGGAGTTGAGAAAGAAAATTAAAAGATACGACAAACCTGCACCAAGTTCTGCTTGGTCGGTGTCTATATCCACATACTCCCCCTCAGAAGTCTCGTCCTCATCATCCGTAAGAAGGAGCTCTTCATCATCTTTGCTGGAGAGAGAGGGTTTGGCAGGTCTCTTCCTCTGCTTCTGAGCAAGCTTAGCCTTACGAGCAGCCATCATGGTAGCCTGGACCGAGTGATCGGACTGCAACTCTGAAAGGCTCCTCACACTTATGAATTCATAGGCAGAAAGGAACCACTTGCAGCTGAGGAAAGTAATCATCGGCTTGCGTCTATATGAAGGAAGAGCGAAGCGAGCTCCAGTGCATCCCACCATAGTCCACAGCCATGCACGTACGCCGTCAATAAGCCCTCCCTCGAACCTCAAACTTCGGCTGGGATTCCCAACATATAGTTGGTCATAGCCGAACTGACAAGCAAAATGGCAGGGGAGGTAAGGCTCTATATGGCATCGGTTCTTCACCCGGAAGACAAGATACCCGACACGGATGTTTACCAACCAACGGAAACAACCAATGTCGAGAATGGTTCGGTCACTCCTGGGTTTCTCCTCATCGGTCAACACGTCGCCATAGCGACCCGAAAACTGAGGGAAACACTTGAAGAACTCCCAGCTCTTGCGAACTTGAAGTTCTTGCTGAACATCATCGAACTTCTTCGCAAGCCATTTGCTTTTCTCCAACAGCTGCATGTATGGGACGGGGACGTCAACAACGCTGGGCGCCGACATCAAGCCCGGACGGTGGAGAACGAGCCACGCCATTAGATATGCGTAGGGAAGCTCGACCTTAGGACAGATAAGCTCAGTAGATGGCTCGGGACCCGCCTGAGTAAAACTACTGACCACGCTCCTAAGCCCGCAATGGATGCTGGCAACCATCGCTGGGAGCAGAGAAAGTTCCCTCCCATAAGCTAGCTGAACCGCGGGGAAGAGCACTTCAAGAGGTAAAGCATCCGAAGCCTGGTGCGGAACAACGCACTTCTTCAACCAGAGGGCAAGATAGCCTGCTAACAGAGACCGAGGCTCGATGGACTTCTGCGCACGGCGGAGGAACGAATGAAACTTGGTCCCTGCAGGAAAGGCTCCCTCAGCTCTGGCAATGGTATAGGACCGAGCCTCGCTCTTCTCCATCAACTCGTTAATGGCAGTGACGGTCAAGACATCTAGCTCACGGACGGGCCCGCTAGAATCACCCTCCAAATTCTGGAACAAATATGAAGCAAACTGCTTCAAGCTTACCTTTTTCTTCGTCTTGGCTGGAGGAGAACTCTGGATCAAGGAGGTGTAATAATGACAGGTGAGATCCCAGAGAGTGTCATACATATCGGGATTATCTTTCTTCAACCACCCCAACTGCTGGTTCGAAGGAAAGTACTCCTGATATGGGCAATCTCCCATCGGAAGACCGGAAACCTGATGCATCTCATGGAGGGCCAACCCTAGCTCTCCGTCGCTGGTCAGGAAGGTGTTACTATCAGGCATGTACATCTCCAACAACGCCAAGAAGTGGCGACAGCTGACTGGGAGACCATACATGGTAGCTCGAATAGGTGCATACAAGCCACTATTCTTCAGATCCTTCTCCCAGCGCCCTAAGACGTAACCGGTCATGCAGGTCCACCATCCCTTGGCTAATGAAGAAGCCCAACCATAGCACCGGTAGTCTGATAGAGGTAGCCTTCTCCCAAGGAGAGCCAGACGGTTCCTCACGGTAGAAGCAGCTACGGACACCTCGCCTGGGGGTGCAGTGTCAAGACCCATGATCCCGGGTCAAAGGCCACGAACATGATGATATCCGCCAGAACCAGGAGTCTTGCCATGAGAAGCATACCCGCAATGGACTCGCTCAGCGTCATCAGTGAGGTGCCAAGACATCCGTCGTTCCACGGCCTGTCCTTCCAGATGAGTGAAGGAATAGTGACGAGGAACAGAGGGGATGTACAAAAGAGCTCCCTCATCAAGAGTTAGCCAATGCTCCACGGTAAGAGTCAGGGTGGCGGGATCCTCAATATGGTCCCCGAATAGAAAATCTGGCTTCTTCAAAGCTTAAGTAGACGAAGAATCTGCGGTGAGGGGAGCATCGGTGATAAGTTGGCGTAAACAGTGATGCCCTCCATCACGTATCAAGCGACAGGATTCGTCTGAACGATCTCTGTCGAACTGCGGGAGCGGATCAATAGCCTGCCTAACAGAAGCCGAAGAGAAGACTTCACGGCTGCAACCGGTATTGGCGTGAGAAGGAAGGCTACCACCAGGAAACTCGACTGCAACAAGCCACAAAGCATAGGGTCAGAAAATCTATCTCATAAAGGCGAGATGAGATTATTCACGGGAAAATTGGAGAGACGATTTTGAGTATCCTACACCGAGAGGACGGTGTGCATCATCACGTAAATAGCGTGATAACACACACCGATATGTACGGTGAAAGACGACATGAGATCGCCCCAATACACCCGAAGACTTGAATTGGCTAAGCAAAACAAGTCCGTAACCTTAACCCCCACGTGAGGGGTATCGGTTCTTCTTTCATGACCCGCGAAGAGGTCAATCCGGGATGCAGAAAACATGAATTCTCACCCCCGAAGAAAGAGGCCGCTGGGGGAGATGTCGTAGGAGCCTCTTCCTCGCTATGCTGCGAGCGGGAGCGACTCCTGGAAGGTCGAGATCGACGGGGAGACATCGCGAACCTGCAATAAAAGGCAACACATCAGTGAATTTTGGTGAAATACCCAAAATACCCTTCGTGTTCAAGGCCAAATTCGGGTCAAGGACACGCATGATCTGGGTCATGGTCAACACATTCGATCATCTAGCACCCCGATATCCCATAAGTTTGGTTAAATTTTGCAAATAAGCCCTTTTGCAGAATTTAGCCAATTTTACATAAAAAACCCCTCAAACAACTCTTTGATCCTCTTGCATAAAGCACCCCCCCACATTTCTTGATCAAATGGACATGGATCCAAGCCCTAAAATTTCAGCTACATTTTTGCATAAAAGCCCCCACGAATTTTACAAATAAACCCCCCAAAGTTTCGACCATTGCCCCTTTTGCATAAAACCCCCCGAAGTATAGTGCATACGCAACCCCTAGCTTACTAAAAGCATAAAGATGCAATCTTTACAAGAAAAATGAGAGGGTTGTGAAAGGGACTTACCAAATCAAAGGGGTTTTCTTTGAGCTTGAAGATGGAGGAATAAACCCTAATTGGAGGAGATGAAGCTTTGGCCAAATGGGTATCCACCAAAAATCCGAGCTTGCTTGAGGATTGATGGGTTCTTCAATGGAGGAAAGAGGCTTGGGGAAGAAAAACACAAAACCGAAAATGGAGAGGGGGAAAGTTCGGTTTTGGAACAAAGAAAAGGGGGAAAATCTCTTTGAATTTTGAATTAAAGGGGAAAACAAGTAAGACAAAAGAGCAAGAAGACAAATGAAGAGGGGAGGGACCACAAATAGCAAAGACACCCCAAGGGTGTCTCGGCCTTGCCGAGGCACCCCGGGGTGTTTCGCCCGGGTTTTGACCCCTCGAACAATTTTTTTGACCCCCCCGAATTGTTTTCCAACCCCCCGATGTTTCTAAAAATGTCCATTCTCCGCCGACGGTTGAAAATATGTTGGTGAATTCCACAAGTCAACTTTCGACGGTTCGAAACCCCAGGGTAGACGCCGGTCAACGCGTAACCCTAGGTCAACGCCGTTCAGCGCGTTGCGACAAAAGTCAACACGTAGTGACAAAAGTCAACGCGTGACGACAAAAGTCAACCCATGCGGATCTGAAACCCTAGGGTGGACGCCGGTCAACGCGTAACCCTGGGTCAACGCCGTTCAGCGCGTTACGACAAAAGTCAACACGAGGTGACAAAAGTCAACGCGTGACGACAAAAGTCAACCCATACGGATCTGAAACCCTAGGGTGGACGCTGGTCAACGCGTAACCCTGGGTTAACGCCGTTCAGCGCGTTGCGACAAAAGTCAACACGCAGCGACAAAAGTCAACGCGTGACGACAAAAGTCAACCCAGGCGGATTTGAAACCCTGGGATAGACGCCGGTCAACGCGTAACCCTGGGTCAACGCCATTCAGCGCGTTACATCAAAAGTCAACGCCAATCAGTGCGGCATGACAAAAAGTCAACTTACAGTGATCCGAAACCCCAAGTCAACACGATGTGACAGGGATAGTAAGTTCAAAAGTCAACCAAATGACACGAGCCAAACTCAACTCACCAGCTATAGACTCGAGACTCCGACGACGGCCAGGTGATAAACGCAGCGTCGGAACAACTTCGGTTATTCGACAAAGCACCAGATAAACCGAAAATCGAAGGAGCCGAGAGTTGAAGCGAACCACAGGTCCTTTCTACCGACTGAAGGCTGGACCAATCATATCCAAAGTATTCCGGTCACTTCTATAAAAGAAACGAGTCCGAAACACTTTGGAGGGGGTATCTGTAGGCATCAAAAATTGCTGATAGGTCCCCGCAAGCAGCTCAGTGTTAACGAATGACGATGAACATCACTACCCGGTTCACAAGAGTTCAATTGACGTCGATGAGCGCCTGAAGTGAACCGACGGACTACGTGAGCCGACAGAATCTCAGAACAACGGGGATACGGACTGACCGGAAACCCCGTGATCACTACAAAAGGAGCAGCGCCCGTCGTGTCCCATTCGTCCCACTGATAATCCAACCATCGGGATCTATAGGGCTCTTCGTCAGAATTCCAACGCATCCGAAATCAATCAAATCCGAGTTCGGATGAAAAGTCAACGGTGGAACAATGGCGGACGGTCTCGGACTGAACCGAGGCACCCGCGGTGTCCCGGCGAGGTCGAAACACCCAAAGGGTGTCTTGGCAAAACCAAGACACCCCAGGGGTGTCTCGGCCACGCCAAGACACCCCCAAGGGTGTCTCAAGGCGTTTTACACGCCGAAATGTTTTTTGGGGGCGTCTCCAAGTTGTTACACGGCGAAACGCTTTTTGGGCAGCCCCTAGGCCTCCTCTTGCCTATAAATAAGACCCTTAGGCCTTCATTTTGAGGATCTGGATATTTGGAGAGCTAAGGCGAAGCCCTGCTGCAGCGACGAGAGATCAAGCCCTCTACAGCAAAGGAGTCTTCTTCTTCATTCACCTTCTCTTTTTCCTTACTGTTGCCCCTTAGCGGTGATACTAAGAAGAGCTAGTGTCTCGTTTTAGCCGAGATATACGCTTTAAAAAAAACTTCTAGATCTCACGCGGATCGATGAAGTTCTGTTTCTATATCCCTTCGCGGATAGAAGAAACTCTGCCGGATTCTTCCGGAACGGATCTGATTGACCGGTGGTCCACGGATATCTACGTCCCCGTCACAGGCTAAAGACCCACGCAAGCGAGACCGCACCAAAACGGGATCTCGTGTTTATTTTCGATAAAGTTGTAATCTTTGTTTTATTGCACAAGTAGATCTTATAAAAAGATCGACTTTTCATTTGATTTTGTTGTAACGCTTGAAGTTGTAACAGATTCGAAAGCAATGAAAACAACAACTTTTCCCGAAAACAAATATGAATAAAGAGATATATCCTAGAAAAGAGGTAATATATGCAAAGATATATAATATATGTAAGGATATATAAACTAACACAAGGGTAAAATAAACATAAACAAGATAAGAGTGATAGTGTAAATAAACAATGCAAACACACAATATGATCACGGAGTTCGGACCTTCCATCCTACGTCTCCGCTCCCCACTCCCGGGGAGAAATCCACTATCACAACCGGGTTTTCTACGCTCACCCGAATAACATTTACACCTCACAATGTCGGTTTTCAACGGTCACCGATCAACATCTACACTCCACACCTCACAATAGGGTTTTCTAGCTAACCGAAAACTCTACGACACTCTCAAATAACAACAAATGATTTGTTCTCTAATACAAGGGAGAACTCAATTAAAGCACACACTCAATTGTTATAACTCTTACCAACCCAAATATACTATGTATGAAAATACAATAAGCTCAAGTGGGTGTGTGTAAACAATGAGTAAAATAAGATCTAACTCAATTAGCAAACTAGCAATAATAAGAATATGAAAATTAATAATAAAATTGCTAGAGAAAAGAGTTAGAAAAACTTCTCTATAAACACAAAGGAGAGGATGAAGAAGATTGAGGATGAATCCCTCAATTGACAATGCAAGCTTCCTCCTTTGTAAACAAAAAACTCAAACTTAAAACAAACTAAACAAACTTTTAACCTCTTTTAAAACTTGTTTAAAACTCTCTTGGTGATGGAAATAGTTATGGTAAAGGGGTATATATAGGGTAGAAGAAAACAACCCAAAAAACCCTAAAAACCCACTAAGAAACAAAAATCAGTAAGTTATCGTTACTGTGCAACAGTAACTTCGGCGGTCGATCGTGGCGGTCGACCGTGAGAAGCAAAACTACAAAACAGCTCTTTGAACTATAGACGGTCGACCGTGGCGATTGACCATACTGTAGCACGGTCGATTGTAGCGGTCGACCGCACTGTTCACAGACAGTTTCTGTTTTTGACAGATTCTGGAATTTTGTGTATCTGACTTTGTAAAATCAATTAAAAATAGTAAATCAACTCTTAAAATTATGAAATTTTGAGAGAAGGTTCTAGACATGTAGATAAACAGGTTAGAAAAAGAATTTATGAAATATCACTTCCCAGTTGAGAGACATAATTAATTGAACATAGATATATAGTTTTTAAAAAACTGCTAAAAACATGTTTATGTAAATTCAATTGAAAGTAACAAAACAACTCCAAAATTAGTAAAACCTGGGAAAACATTTGTATATATGATGATAAACATGTAAACGAAGAAATTTTTCAAATCTCATTTCCTAATTGTGAAAATGCATCAGTTTTGCAAAAACATGCACGAACATGTGCACGAACATGAGCTTATTAAAAACATGATTTTGTAAATTTAAATAAACATAACAAATTAATTCCAAAATTGATAAAATTTTGTAAAATATTTATAAACATGGAATTGAACATATTAGAAAAAAATTCTCAAATTGAGTTTTTTATTTGTGAAAACTCATGTATTTTGCAAGTGTGTCCAAAACATGAAAATTTGATATACATGAAATTTGATGTTTTGACATAAACAATGTTTTGAAACCCTATGAAATAATTGTATAGACTTAATGAAATATGTATATAATGATTGTTAAGTTCATAAATCAAAACTTGTGTATATATATAACTATATATATAAAAACTAAATGTGTGTGTGTATATATGATTGAGCTTAAAGTACTAACACACATAATATAAAACCTAAACTAAATATACCCAAGCTCGATTGATCTTCGATGTAGCTCAACTTGGTACACTTGTGAATGAAGCTGGAACTTGGATCTTCAACGTGAATTGCATTGCTTCATTCCGCTATTCCGCCAACCTTCATTAGATTTGATCGTGAATGCTCTATTCCATCCATCCTCCAACATATTTTTTGCTTAGAATAAATATAAAACACAAACACTAGACAAACAATATTAGATGTAAATTGTTTACAAATTATCATCAAAACAAGAAGGCCAACAGAATTCTATGTTAAATTCGAACTTATAGCCAAGTTCACCAACTAATGCGCTCAGCCCACATGGACCAAGTCATCCGCTTCCGAAGAAGGTGTGTCCATGTTCGAAGCGACCTTTACCCACGTCTTCAGCAAGCTTCGCCAAGTTTATGAAGTCCACCCAAATAACTATTTCAGAGTTATTTTCGGGGGAATAACCGGTCCTCACTAACAGCTACTTTAATGGCCACTTAATCCATAATTAAGGGGACCATTAACTCTCTCTTTTAGCCTATAAAAGGAGAATAGATTATTCATAAAAAAAGGAGAGGACATGATTCAGAAGAGTCGTCACATGCATCGCACTTGCGATCTTATTGGGAGACATTGTTAAGAGAAGACTGAGCTAGCTTCCAATCAATTTAATTCTCATCGACAGCAAAAGACCCATTGTCTTGATTAGTGCGTCAACGGAGTACAAGATCGATGCTCCACCGACATATGAAAAAGAATCTTAGGAAATATAAATTTTTCCTTCATTTTGTTATAGTCTTTGAATTGTAATATGAGTCAATTATAATTCAAAGAACTCAAAACAGGATAGCAATTCTGCTGGGGACATCATTCTCCTCCGACAAGAAAATTATGTCGCACACTGACACTTAGACCCTCGGGTCTTTTGCTAAAATGCTGGTCATTGAATTTTACCAAGTGAAGTTTGAGGAATCTATTGAGATAAAATATGTGTGCATGTATTCAGGGGGGGTAAGATTCTAACTCTCTAACTCTATTTATACTATTTGTCATCATCAAAAAGGAGAGAATGTTGATCATGTATGTTTTCATGATACAAATATACTATGTGTTTGGCTAACTTAGTTATTACAGTGTCAAAAGATATATCATGCTATATCATTCAAGTTGATCAAGCAAGGCTGAAGAGAAATCAAGATAAAGTTAGACTTCATATTGTAATTTTTACTTTATCTTAGATTGTTAAAAGCCTTGATGCACACATACACAAACCATGACTTAGTTTATAAGTTCTAAGTCCCCTATTTTACTAATGATACCGCTAGCTGACTTATAAAAGAACTAATGGAAACTTAGATTTTCTGTAGTAAAAGTAATAGGTTCAGTAAAACATTAACTTTGAAAATCTCTATAAAATCATAAGAGCATTGGATTGGGATGATTTTGGATTTATCATGTAGATATTTGAAATACACATCCAAAATCACTCAATTCAGATGTCTTAGTAAGAAGTTATGTCCATTTTAGTGTACGTTGCTGATTTTGCTTTTCTGGTTAGTCGATTGGTCGCTGTAGCAGTCGACTGACTAGCCTGTAAGCTGATTTTGCTTTTCTTGTCCGTCAACTGGTCACTATAGTAATCGATCGACTAGCCTCGACCGGTTACTGTAGCAGTCGACCGACTAGCCTGTTTGCTCAAAATGAAAATCTCTCTGGCCAGTCGACTTATCCACACTTTATTCGACTTATAATGACAATTTTTGACTGTTAAGTGTTTGAATTTAGGTTAGTTTTTTACTGTTGTATTTTGGTTTTCAAATTTATTTTCAAACCCTTTAGGCCAACCTAAGATTTCTATAAATAGACATGGGTTTCTCTTTTGAAAAGATGATGAACAAGATTCATTATGCTTTGACTTTTGAAAATCTCTAAAGTTCTGAAATTCTCTCTTTTATAGTATTCTTATCAAAAATGCCCATATTTAGTGAGGCAAAATATTGAGAATTCCTATTAGCCACAGCTCAATTAAGATCGCTACACATCAAGGTTTATAGGATTATGTAGGCGTCAAAAAATGCTAATAGGTATCCCAAACATAGATAAGATCACTCAAAGAAATCCTAAGAGTTGATCTCATACTGTTTTGAGAAAATCAAGACAAGTATGAACTGTCTCGCTAGCGAGACAGGCTTTGCTATCTCGCCAGCAAGATAGTGTTTAAATAGTCAAAAAACCACCTCGATAACCACCACACACGTGTCCATTAACTGCCAAGGGACGTCGGAAACATCGTGGGCGAAAATCACGTGAATAACTGCCAAAATAACAGAGTTTGAAACGTGGGAAAGCAGTTACAGGGAGAAACTGTCATTTTCCGAGACAGTATTTACCGTCTCGCTGGGCGAGACAGTAAATTTACTGTCTCGCAGGTCGAGACAGCAAACACTGTCTCGCCCAGCGAGACAGTAAACACTGTCTCGCCGTACTAATTTATTCGGTTGTTGAGTTTTTGCAGTTGCAGACCCCGGAGGCTATAAATACCCACCTAGGGTCACTTTTGATGAGGATCGAGCATTTGTTAGAGCATTCCAGAGCAGAGAGAGCAGAGATTTCAGTTCTTGGAGCAATTCCTTGATATTCGAGCTTTGACTTGAGTTCAAGAAGAACGACTATCTTACTTTGATAAGATATCGTTTCAAATTCTCACTTCGATAAACGAGGTCAGAATCGTAAACCCCTTTCACGATCTGTGACTCGGTGGTCCACGAACCAAAGCGTTCCCGGCACAGGCAAAGAACCCACGAAAGCAGTGATCCAAACAACGATCCTGCGTTTATTTTCTCAAGAGTTTTAATCTTGCTTATTTTTCATTGTAACTTTCTATAATCGACCAAAGATTAATGGAATCTATGATGAAAGCAACTTTTTACGAAAACAAACTGGCGACCACAGTAGGAGCCAGCGGCCTCGCTGTCGAGGCCGTCGTGTCGCAGCCGATAAAGATCATCGTCAGCGAAGAGATCGAATACGAATTCGATCAGGCGAAATTCGAGGAGTACTTGTCGTCCTCGTCTTCAAGATCTTCCTCCCCGCGCAAGTGCAGGAGGACTTCCTCTTCCAGGAAAACTTTCAAGTCTGCAGTGCCAATGAAGGCTGCAGGTGAAGATTCTCACCCGACCGTTGCTAAGGAAACTGTCCGCAACGTTTCTGCTCCAAGTGACTCCGTACCAATTAAGGAGTCATTGATGAATTGCTCACCGGTGCTGACGAAGAGAGCTCGTCAGAGACAGCGCCAGCGCCATGCTCGACAATTGGCCAAGGCCATGCAACAAACCGACGGGGTCCACTACTATGCGGACCTAGAGTCGAGAAAACAGAAAATGACTCAGTTGCCTCAGTGGCAAGATAGTAGGTATCCCAAACAATGCTAATAAGTATCAAAAAATGCTAATAGGTATCCCAAACATAGATAAGATCACTCAAATAAATCACAAGAGTTGATCTCATACTGTTTTGAGAAAATCAAGACAAGTATGAATTGTCTCGCTAGCGAGACAGGCTTTGCTGTCTCGCCAGCGAGACAGGCTTTGCTGTCTCGCCAGCAAGACAGTGTTTAAATAGTCAAAAACCACCTCAATAACCACCACACACGTATCCATTAACTGCCAAGGGACGTGGGAAACATCGTGGGCGAAAATCACGTGAATAACTGCCAAAATAACAGAGTTTGAAACGTGGGAAAGTAGTTACTGGGAGAAACTGTCATTTTTCGAGACAGTATTTACTGTCTCGCTGGGCGAGATAGTAAATTTACTGTCTCGCGGGCCGAGACAGCAAACACTGTCTCGCCCAGCGAGACAGTAAACACTGTCTCGCCATACTAATTTCTTCGGTTGTTGAGTTTTTGCAGTTGCAGACCCCGGAGGCTATAAATACCCCTTAGGGTCACTTTTGACGAGGATCGAGCATTTGTTAGAGCATTCCAGCGCAGAGAGAGCAGAGACTTCAGTTCTTGGAGCAATTCCTTGACATTTGAGCTTTGACTTGAGTTCAAGAAGAACGACTATCTTACTTTGATAAGATATCGTTTCAAATTCTCACTTCGATAAACGAGATCAGAATCATAAACCCCTTTCACGATCTGTGATTCGGTGGTCCACGAACCAAAGCGTTCCCGACACAGGCAAAGAACCCACGAAAGCAGTGATCCAAACAACGATCCTGCGTTTATTTTCTCAAGAGTTGTAATTTTGCTTATTTTTCATTGTAACTTTCTGTAATCGACCAAAGATTAATGGAATCTACGATGAAAGCAACTTTTGACGAAAACAAACTGGCGACCACAGTGGGAGCCAGCGGCCTTGCTGCCGAGGCCGCAGTGTTGCCGCCGATAAAGATCATCGTCAGCGAAGAGATCGAATACGAATTCGATCAGGCGAAATTCGAGGAGTACTTGTCATCCTCGTCTTTAAGATCTTCCTCCCCGCGCAAGTGCAGGAGGACTTCCTCTTCCAGGAAAACTTTCAAGTCTGCAGTGCCAATGAAGGCTGCAGGTGAAGATTCTCACCCGACCGTTGCTAAGGAAACTATCCGCAACGTTTCTGCTCCAAGTGACTCCATACCAATTAAGGAGTCATTGATGAATTGCTCACCGGTGCTGACGAAGAGAGCTCGTCAGAGACAGCGTCAGCACCGTGCTTGACAATTGGCCAAGGCCATGCAACAAATCGACGGGGTCTACTACTATGCGGACCTAGAGTCGAGAAAATAGAAAATGACTCAGTTGCCTCAGCGACAAGATAATCATATTTCTGCAAAGCTTACGACAGAGGAATGTACCCTCGTCAAAAGGGCCCGTTCAACCCTGAAGGAACAGATACAAACTGGCGACCACAGTGGGAGCCAGTGGCCTCGCTGCCGAGGCCGCCGTGTCGTAGCCGATAAAGATCATCGTCAGCGAAGAGATCGAATACGAATTCGATCAGGCAAAATTCGAGGAGTACTTGTCATCCTCGTCTTCAAGATCTTCCTCCCCGCGCAAGTGCAGGAGGACTTCCTCTTCTAGGAAAACTTTCAAGTCTGCAGTGCCAATGAAGGCTGCAGGTGAAGATTCTCACCCGACCGTTGCTAAGGAAACTGTCCGCAACGTTTCTGCTCCAAGTGACTCCGTACCAATTAAGGAGTCATTGATAAATTGCTCACCGGTGCTGACGAAGAGAGCTCGTCAGAGACAGTGCCAGCGCCGTGCTCAACAATTGGCCAAGGCCATGCAACAAACCGACGGGGTCCACTACTATGCGGACCTAGAGTCGAGAAAACAGAAAATGACTTAGTTGCCTCAGTGGCAAGATAATCATATTTCTGCAAAGCTTACGACGGAGGAATGGACCCTCGTCAAAAGGGCTCGTTCAACCCTGAAGGAACGGATACAAAGGCGTAAGGAGAAGGCCTCCCGCGCTCGTGCTCTCGGCCAACAAGCGCAAGGAATTAAGAAGGAGTTGGTGTCTGAAAAGCCACCAAAGAACCGTAAGGTTTGGATGCCGAAGGCGCCGCAAGCATCTGTTCCGGGCCCGTCTGCTGCATCACCATTGAAGTCCTGGGTTAGCCCAGATTTATCTAAGTTTAAGATCACCATGGCAGATCGCCTTGGTCCCTCGGTCGACAATCGAGGCAAAAAACCAGTCAGAGAAAACCCAAATTCGGCAAACAAACCCTTGGTGGTTTCTTATGCAGGGGGTCGTAAACACCCTCCTGTCAGAATTGCTCAGGTCCAAGACGAGAGAATACCGGTTCATTCTCGTTTAGGACCCATGAAGACTCCACACCCGCAAAGGGGTGTGTTTAAAAATTTAGCCTTGGATCGCCCAGAAACGACAAACAATCGTCCTGTGCATGTTAACAAGGTTCACAAACTAAAGATAGGTTGCTCAAATCACGGTAGTGATGAGCTATACTATCAAAACAGTAACTCAAGAAAAAGAATTGTCCGAGAAGATGAATCGTACTGCGCATGCGAGAGACTCATCAAGGCAGTATTGACGGAATGCAGTTGCTCGCAAACTAAAGAAAAACGAGTTTCTGTATTTCAAAGACTTTCGAACGAGACGTCAAAATCTAAAGTAAGACGTTTCAATCAGAGGAAACCTACAAGGCGGCAAGATGAGTTCCCTGAGGTCACCATTAATATGACCGGAGGAGGAAAACAGCATCTAGTCAACCCTGACCCTGATTTCTCTTCAGAAGGGAGAGTTGAGCGGGGTCTTTCTCAAAGAATGGAGCGGTTACGACGGAGGGCCAACCGACGCCGAGACTACAAAAGGATGCATGAAGGTTTATCGTCAGAAGACGAGCTGTCAGATACTTGTTCCGCTATCGCTTCAGACGATGCCGCGTCCAGTGTGGGGCGAGCGAGAGAATCATTCGCCATCACGCCAGACCAGTTAGCTCAGATACTGCAAGAAGCGTTGGCCAAACAACGCGAGGAGATCAGAGCTGAAATCAAAACGGAGATGGAGTTGACAATGCAGCATGTACGAGATTTGCAAGCTCAACAAAGTCAACCGGAATCGAGCCAAAAGGCAGAATCCAGCAAACACAATGCCAGACTTGTACATACAGCTGAGGACGATGACAAAGAAGACGAGAATATCTTCGCTGATCCTCCTCCTGATAAAGACAATTCTGGAAGTGGTCCGATCAAATCAACTACCCAACCTCCTCAAGATTATCTGAAGAAGGCTGAGGAAGAAGACAAGAAAATGCAGGATCTTGAGAGCAAAGTCAATGCTCTGATGACGGCTCAAGAAGTGAAGAAAACGGGCATTCCATACCCGTACCCGAGCGAGTGGGATCTCATTCCTTATCCCCCAAAATTTAATTTGATTAACTTTACTCCTTTTGATGGCAGGGGTTCACCAACTCAGCACTTGATTTATTTCAAGTCACATCTCGGCGCGATATCAGGAAATGAAGCCCTGATGGTTCGGTCATTCGTAGGAACCCTCCGTGGGCCTGCCTTCGATTGGTACCGACGCTTAAAACCCGGAAGCATCACTGGCTGGGGAGATATGGAAGAACTGTTTCTCACCAATTTCTTCGACGACGACACGGAGGTCTCTATTGGCACGTTATTGGATGAGAAGCAGAAGAATGGGAAGTCGGTTGACGTGTTTGTCAAACGATTCCGGAACAAAGCAGTGAACTACAGAGATCCACTCACAGAAGAATTCATCTTACAGACATGTCATAACAACCTGTCTTTGGATGTATTAGAGGTTATTGGAGTTGTACCCTCTAAAACCTGGAAAGAGTTGAAAGTTAGAGGTGAGCAAGCTGAACGGTTTCTCAAGAGAAGGAACTTAGAGAGGGGTCAGCCACCAGCTAACAATCAAAACCAGAAACAGAACTTCAATCCTCGAGGCAGAGGAAGGGGGTCCGTAGCCGCTGTGGACGCACACCAAATGTCACAACAGCCGCCGCAACAACAACCGCAGCAGTCGTCATTCCAGTTGGCGCCAAATCAGAATCAACAGTCTCAGAAGCAGTTCAAAACCTCTGAGCCCAGATTCCCTAAGGAGTATTCATTTAAAGATAATGAAGTTTCGGTTATCTTCAAATACCTGATGGAAAACAATAAGATCAAGCTTCCACCGGTCACTAACCAAGAGGAAGCAAAGAAGATTAATGACCCAAAATATTGTGCATATCACAGGAGGGTCCACCATCCCACTAAGGCGTGTTATGTCTTAAAAGACAAAATACAAACCTTAATTGATATTGGTATTGTGACACCGAAGCCAAAGGAGAAGAAGGTGGGTGCAAACGCAGTCTCCATTAGCTTCGGATCGGTTCCTTTGTCCTGGTTTCAAGCCGAGCCAGTGTCGAAGGTCAAGATGCAAACCATCAATGATGACCCTCATGGACAGCGCCAAAAAGGGCTAGTGTCACACACGACCCCTAACGACGAAATCCTTTGGGTTCATCCGGATTTGCTTGAAGATGAACAGTGGACAACATCCACGTCAAAGAAGAAATCGAAAGGTAAAGGAAAGGAGAAGTCCTGTTATGGAGCCTCGGCGATTCCGGAGAAAGACGACGAGGAGATAGCAGCTCTGCCATTTTCTGATGAAGAACAAGAAGTTTTCGCTACAAGGGGTGGAAATGAATACCATTACCAATATCCGGAAACTTCTAATCCAAATGCTAAAACTCTTTCAGAACTAGGGGTAGTTGCGACTCCTCCTGTGACTGTTGAGAAGCCTCAGAAGGTTGTTAAGCAGAAAGAGAAAGAACCTCAACCCAAAGAAGCTCAACTTCCGAAGCAGCCTCGTTTCAATCGACCTATTGGACAAGACAAACCGGAAAGTTCAAATACTCCGTTCCGCTTCGACGTCATGACTCAATTAGCTAATATCCCAGCAAGGATCACGCTATACGAGTTGCTTCGCCTTTCGAAAGAAACCAGGGAAGCTTTACAAGAAGCCTTGGCTGATTCTGAGGTATTCCTCACTCAGATCAAGCCAACTCCTAAAGAGCCAGAGTCGTCGGTGCAGCATTACAATCTGGCAGCCACCAAATTTCCTTGCATTGCTTTCATGAAAGAAGATATGCAAGTCAGGAATTCAAAGCATGATAGACCGTTATATTTTACAGAATATATCGGTTCGAGCATGGTCAACCAGATTCAAGTCGATCCGGGTTCCGCTGTTAGCATCATGCCACTTCGGTTGATGTACCATCTCAGAATTCCCGCCAGCAAGTTAGCCTCCACAGGAACGGTCATCTACGGGTTCAATACTAGTGGATCAAGACCGTTGGGAAAAATCCGAGTGAAGTGTCAACTCGGAGATTTGAAATCTGAAGTTACCTGCTATGTGATAGATGCAGAGACTTCCTATAACTTATTGTTGGGTCGCCCATGGATCCACGGTAATCTTATAGTTCCCTCCACCCTCCATCAGTGTTTGAAGTATGTCGACACTAATGAGGAGGTCAAGACGGTGGTCGCGGATAAGCAACCATTCAAGGGGTTAGAAAATTATTTTACTGACTCCCTTTTGTATGGTGCTGAGTCCGATACTGAACCATCGGCCCATGGCACGGACAGCGGTGAAGAAGCTGATACCGAAGTCGGGCTCGATTATAGTGAAGGTCTTGTACTAAACGACATTGAACCTCTTGTAATCGATCTTGACGGTGATGAATCGTCGGACGAAAGTTGTAACTGATAACTTGCCGACGAAATAATAAAGGATGATTTAGAGTACTCGCCTTGTCTTGATAATGTAATGCAGGAATTGTATGATAATCCTAATCTACACATGCCACTTCGCTCGTCCTGCACGACGATGAAGTATCTGCAAAATTCAGACAGGGGGTGAGAAAGAAATAATCTTTGGAAAAGGGGATCCATCCCCAGCTCCTGATCTTTTCTTGGACAGCAACTCAGATGAGGAAAAGCCTGGGTGGCATTTCTCTCGATATAGTTCACAAGCAAATAATTACATGACGAGGTAAGGCTATGACCTCTTGCTCGGTGAAGGTCTTTATTTTGGTCAAGGAGTCAGGGTTCCACCCCGTTCTACTTATGTACCAAAAGGAAAACCAGATAATTATTATAGCCATAATAGAGGTCTAGGTTATGCTTCGTCATCTGATGACGAGTATTGCCAGCAGATCATTAGCCAACTGAGAAATAAAAGCGGGCATTCATCCGATACTTCAATGTGGGACTCTGACACGAGCATCGGAGAGAGATTCAAAGCCCTAATGTCGAACATGGCGACAGTTGATCCTTCCACAACTGAATAGGACGATCAATTGCCTATTTGGGAAGACCCATGGATGCATTACATGAATATCCAATTTGGCGATCGATTTGAACAAAGAGAACCTCCTACAGAGGATAAGGTAATCCAAATTAATATGGGTGACGAAGCTAATCCGAAACCTATATTTATCAGCGGTGATCTTCCACCGGACGAGAAAGAAGAACTAATCGCCCTCGTTAGAGAGTATATCGACGTTTTCGTTTGGAATTACGAAGATATGTCGGGACTCGACCCAAATGTAGCGATGCATACTCTTAACATAAAATCGGATGCTAAACCTGTCAAGCAACAACAAAGACGGTTTCGTCCGCAAATTATGGAGGCAATAGAAGCTGAAGTCAAAAAACTGATCGATTCAGGTTTTGTCAGGGAAGAACAACATCCTGAATGGTTGGCTAATATTGTTCCAGTCCTTAAAAAGAATGGAAAAATCAGAATCTGTATTGACATCAGAGATCTGAATACCGCCTGTCCTAAAGACGACTTCCCTTTACCAATTACGGACGTTATCATCGACAATACATGCGGGTTTGAGAGAATGTCATCTATGGATGGATTCTCAGGATATAATCAGATTAAGATGCATCCGGATGATGAAAAGCATACAGCTTTCAGAACACCCCTTGGTGTATTCTGTTATACTGTTATGCCGTTCGGGTTGAAGAACGCTGGCGCTACATACCAACGAGCAATGACGAAGATCTTTCAAGAACACCTTCGGAAGACTGTCGAATGCTACGTTGATGACCTGGTCGTGAAGAGCCGTGACAAAAACGATCATATTAAAGATTTGAAGACGATGTTCGATCTTATGAGAAGTCATCAGCTAAAGATGAACCCGACTAAATCCTTCCTTGGAATGTCGAGCGGTAAATTTCTTGGATTTGTCGTCACTACGAAAGGTATTCACATCGATCCTGACAAAGTGAAGGCGATACATGAGCTACAACCTCCGAGAAATCTTAAAGAACTCAGAGGATTGCAAGGTCGATTGGCATATATCCGTCGGTTTATATCAAATCTGTCCGGAAAATGTCAGCCATTCTCCAAACTCACAAATAAGGGTATGTCGTTCATTTGGGATGAAGCATGCCAAAAGGCGTTCGAAGATATTAAAACATATCTGGCGAACCCACCTATTCTCATTGCACCGAAATCAGGTAGACCGTTTTTGATTTATGTCAAAGCGACGAGCCATTCGTTAAGTGCATTACTTGCACAAGACGATGATAACGGTCACGAACAAGCAGTATATTACCTGAGTCGCACACTAGTAGGAGCCGAATCTCGTTATCCAATGATCGAGAAGGAATGCCTTGCATTGGTATTTGCAATCCAGAAAATGCGACATTACTTAGTCGGACAGACAATTTATGTCATTTCCAACAAAAACCCAATACGCGTATTCATGACCCAGCCGGCCTCCATGAGTTGGCGTCTAGCTAGATGGGCTCTACTCTTATCGCAATACAACTTGTACTTTAAACAACAAAAATCAGTTAAAGGACGAGCTATTTGCGATCTTCTGGCGGAAAACCCTACGATGGATATAGTCGAATTGTACGACGATCTGCCAGATGAAACCCACGAAGTTAATACCACCTCACATCAACAAGTGTGGCAGTTATACTTCGATGGGGCCTCACGCGCAACCAATGTAGCAAGCGCACCCGGATGTTCTAAAATCTCCTCAGGAGTGGGGGTCGTTTTAGTTTCCCCGGAAAAGCATGTCTTGCCTAGAGCATACTCGTTGACCGGACCATGTTCTAATAATGTGGCCGAGTACAATGCATTGATAATCGGACTCAATTTTGCCAAAGAGCTGGGGGTCGAATACCTTGAAGCTTTTGGGGACTCTCAACTGATAATTAATCAAATACGAGGAGAGTATGAAGTCAGAAGTCGAGACCTGATTCCATACCACCAGGTGGCCATCGAGATGGCAAACTCGTTTGAAGGATTTTTCATCGAGTACATTCCACGTCTCCAGAACACGTATGCAGACGCATTGGCGGCATTGTCGGTTCCTTGGCTCAACCTCCCGAAACAGAGCAATTAATTACAGTGAAGACCCACTAGCTTATCGTTCCAATCTACGACTCGGATGTTAAAGAAGCATACTCAACAGCAGTTGAGCCCGAAGTTCGAGATTGGCGTTTTCCCATTATCGACTACGTTCTACATGGTATATTGCCTGAAGATGTAAGAGAAAGGGAATCGATTCGGCGAAGAGCACCGAGATTTTATTACAACGCCACGGCACAAATGTTGTATCGACGATCGTACGATGGTCTTCTACTCCGTTGCTTATCTGGCAAAGAAGCGGAACAAGCACTCAAAGAGGCGCATGATGGAATATGCGGTGCGCATCAGCCCGGTCCTAAACTCTGTGACCGACTTAGGAGAATCGGGTATTATTGGCCAACTATGGTAAAAGACGCAGTTGACTACGCACGGCGATATGAAGTGTGCCAGTTACATGCAAATTATATGCACCAGCCGCCTGAATATTTACACCCGTCGGCGACATCGTGGCCATTCGAAACTTAAGGAATGGATATAGTAGGTCCTATTTTTCCGCCTTCGGTTAAAGGGGACCGTTTCATTCTGGCAATCACTGATTACTTCTCGAAATGGGCAGAAGCAGTTCCACTTAGAGAAGTAAAGACGAGTGATGTTATCAAGTTTATCAAACATCATATCATATATCGGTATGGTGTTCCAAGGCGAATAGTACACGATAATGGTCCTCAATTCGTCAGCAACGCATTCATCAAATTTTGCGGTAAATTCGGGATTATGGACGTTTCATCGACAGCTTATAATCCCACAGCTAACGGATTGGTCGAAGCTTTTAACAAGACCATCATCAAAATTCTGGAAAAATTGGTGAAAACCAATAAATGAGATTGGGACGACAAACTCGGCGAAGCCCTGTGAGCTTATCGTACAACTATCCGTACGCCAACCGGAACAACCCCATATGCCTTAACATATGGATGTGAAGCTGTTCTCCCATTGGAAATACAGATTCCTTCACTCCGTATCGCTCTCGCAATGGGAATGACGACGGAAGAACATCATCAGAAACGACTCGAGGAGTTAGAGATGTTAGATGAGAAGCGTTTGGAAGCTCAGCAACAAATTGAGTTTTATCAAGCTAGAATTTCTCGGACTTTTGATAAAAGGGTCCGACGACGAAGTTTTAAAGAAGGGGATCTAGTTCTTGCTGTCCGAAGACCTATGATTCTCACTTCTAAGAAGAAGGGAAAATTTGAACCTAAATGGGAAGGGCCGTTCGTGATAGAAACAGTCTATTCGAACGGTGCATATCGCCTGGTTACCCAGGATGACAATAAATTAATGATGCCAATAAATGGGAAGTTCCTGAAAAAGTATTACCCGTAATACGTTCATGATAACCTATGTAAAACGGGAAGTTCTTAGAGAGTCCTATACAGGATATTTCAGGATAACCTGTTATCAGTTGATTATTCTCAATGGAAAATGATCATGTGAATAATCCATTCTTAATTATGATGAAAATGATTAAGACCCTCTTATTACTTTTGTTGAGATGAGATTTAATGACAGTTAATCTTTCCTCACAAAACCTTGTAATGCGATCATGGAAGGGAAAACTCGATGATTCGTAACCCCGCACCATGAAACCCCCACCGGTCAGATCGACCAATGGTCATCGGTCTGTATCAGTCGACAAGTTATTTCATGTCAAATTCTTATGTTTGAAATCAAAATTTCCCACCGAGTAGTTCATGCAAATCAACAAACTCATTGTTATTTGTACCCTACTCCTATTCATCACTTGGTCAAACCTTACTACAGTTAGGACCAAAGCCAAAATCCCCTCTCGATTCGTTCCATGAACGAGAGGTCCACAAATTAAGTGATCAAATTTTTAAACAGTTAGGATCATCTCAAAACCCCCACTTGGTCAAACATTCCTACAGTTAGGACCACAAACAAAATCCCCTCTCGATTCGTTCAATGAACGAGAGGTCCACAAACTGAATAATCAAACCTTATGACAGTTAGGATTATTCAAACCAATCCGGATTCCCTAAGTGGAGATCCCACTTTGAGTTTCCTTTGCATCAGGAGATAGAATATAAAATTCTTCCTCTCCAATTCTGGGTTTATCTCTACCAACAAACAAGAGACCAAGAGACGGAATATGAAACTATTCCTCTCCAATTCGGGGTTTATCTCTACCAACAAACAAGAGATCAGGAGTCGGAATATAAAATTATTCCTCTCTAATTCTGGGTTTATCTCTACCAACAAACAAGAGACCAGGAGTTGGAATATGAAATTATTCCTCTCCTATTCTGGGTTGATCTCTACCAACAAACAAGAGACGGGGAGATGGAATATGAAATTATTCCTTTCCAAATCTGGGTTTTTTCTCTACCAACAAACAAGAGACTCTGAACTGGAATATCCAAGTTCTTTCTTCACAAACTTAGGTTCGTTTTCATACATAGAGAACGCGACCTATCTACACTTCAAGATCCATGTCATTCACGCATGGGGATGTTATCTCTATCCCTTATTAGAGATAAGTCTACATCTAACACATGTAGCCTACACATTCAATACTGTAGTTTAAAGTCTAAAAGAGTTTAAGTCTTTTAGCCCAACGTTATATGTGAAACGGACTTAGATAATTCACATACTAGCCCGATTCAAACGGTAGTCGGTAAAAGCATATCAAATCCGTCGATGGCTGAGGATTTGCCAAAAATCTTATAAGTATTGTGGTTATTTATTCTAAACAAGAATGAGTAATCACAATAAAATCTCAATGAGCAAAAAGAGTTCATTAAATTGACTGAAAATGTTCAAACAAAGATAAAAATACGTGTTTTTCAATTACAAAAGTTTATATTGACGAATTTGATCTTCTAGCTTTGAAAGCTCTATCGCATAAGCCTGTTCAAGCTCAGCGGTCAGCTTAACTTTGAAAGCTTCTTCGTCAACACTCTGAAGTTCAGCGATCTCTTGCTCTTTCTCAGCAAGCCTCTTATCCTGAATATCCAATTGTTGGTACAAGTTTTCTTCAATTCGAGTTGTCTTCGTCAACTCAGACTTTAGAATTTCACGAGCATCCTTGGCGTTTGCAAGTTGTTCTTCTAGGCGGTTTATCTCAGCTTGGTTCGACTCTAAATCCCGTTGTAGATCGACCTTAGCCTGTATTCTCTTGGCGACATGCACCCTAAGCCGATGACTGTGGGCTCTTAGCTTTTGGAGCTCGGAGTTAGCAGATTTTTGGGAGTCGCGCCACGCCTGCACCCTGGAATCCATGTGAGAGGCGATATAGGAGGGTACGCCTTTGGTGCGAAAATCCTTCAGAAGTTCAACATGTTGTTTCAAATCAACCGAATAAGCGTTGATCGAATCGGCTAATTCATTATATCCTTCCTCTCGGATCCCTGATATATAACGCTCAAGAGGTCTCTTAAAGTTCTCAAAGTGCGATCCCTTGGAGAGAATACGATCAACCATAGAATTCAAAAAGGAGAGAAAGCCCTGGAGATCAGAGCAAACGCCAGCCTTATCCGGATCCTCGTCTGCTAACAAAGCTTGGATACGACTTGATAATGATAAATGAGCTGTGATGAGAGCAAATAAGTCAGCACAGAACATATATATGTATACACAACAACGAGTTGAAGCATGCTAAATTTAACAGAAGAACCTTCAGCAAGACCCGGCTTGTCCACTGAGGGTAGTCTAGTTTCCTGAACAGTTGAAGCTGGTTCAGGGATAGCAGCTTTTGATGCACCAGCTATGTCAGAAGATTCTTTAATTTCAACCTTAGAAGACTTTGGGTCTAAGTCGAGAGATTGCTCGGGAGAAGATTCTACAAACAAAAAAGATCGCAATGAGCATAATGGAGTGTTAAACAGAAATTTGAGACGAATGAGGGGTAAAACTCACCAATTCCAGGTATAACATCAGCCGATGTACCAACTTCTTCAGTTGGTCTCGCTTTTGTGGCAACTGGACTGATTTGGGGGGTGACACTGACCTCTAGCATCATGGGATCTGCAGGAGTAGTAGGTTGGGATTCAGGAATATATGATTGAAAACCAACTTCGATTCCTACCCATGATGAGAGATCACGACTCCCAGGTTGATCGTAAGCTCCAGCGATTATAGCTGTATCAGTTCCGACGGCTGGTCCTATAATTCGAACATTTATAAGATTAATTAAGTAAGAAAATATATGATGAGAAGTTTGCAGAACAGAAGCCTTACTCTCAGAAGGACCTGCTTCTTATGAACCAACTCCAACAGCGAGTTCTGTGGCTGCACCAGTAATTTTCCCCGATAACAAATCGGAGATTTCCTGATGATCGCCCTCTGAAATATCAATATTATAGTCGAAATCAGTGAAGTCGTCGACTTTAGGGGTATGGGTGATTTCTCCTTCTGTTGGTTCGCTCATTATGACATCTACAGGAAGCGTTGAGTCATAAATAACATGTGAATTTAGATGAACTTGCTCAAGACGAAGATTAATTTTACCTTTGTTCGTCGGGACGAGTTCAGGAGCCTCGCTACTTGCGCCAACTTCTTTTAGTTTAACTAAAAGAATAAAAAGCGCACAGGTCATTAGAGGAGGCACACGGTCCGACTCATTCATTTCTCGGATTTCTCTTCCGAGGGGAGACAGATCAGTACCTGTGTCCGTAGCTGTTGGATCAATGTCAGGAGTTGGCGGAACACCAGCTGGTCCTTCTTTCAGAGCGTCCTACATTTGTTGGACAAAGCTGGTCTCCTCAGTCTCCATGCCTCCTGGAGAAGCAGCATCAGCTGGCAATTCTCCTTCTTCTTGACTCCCTACAGAAGTTAAGTATGGAATAAATTCGAACGTCAGGAAGCATGAGAGCAATAAAAACGAATTATTACCCTGTTCTTTTGAAGAAGTACTACGGGCAGACGTTTCCTCTAAAGCGGGAAGATGAACACGCGGCTTGGAGGCGGATTTCTTCTGTCTTTTCAATGGACGCGCTTCATCCCCAACTCTAGGCCCCTCATGACGATGCTTAGTGCGTAATTCAGCTTTAGGAGAGACCTGAGTTTGAGCAGAAGGTCGAGATCTCTGCCGAAGAGCAAGAGGCACTGTATCTTCCTCATCCTCTTCATCTCCACTGAGGACTTCCACCGTCATCTGGTTCGGATAAGTCATAACGAGTCTCTCTCTCGTTCTTTTTGGAACATCCGGTGGCTGAGTAGGCGCAGCAGACGGGCGCATAAGTCCCCTTTCGAAGAAAGAATCAGGGAGACCAGCTGCTTCATCAGAACTCGAGCCAGTCTCACCCGCCTCCTCAGAAGTCTCCGTCTCCTCAGAGTCGAATTCTTTTTCACTACCAGCTGAGCGAGCCGGTTCTTTTCCCTTCCTTGATGATTCGACAGCCTCTTTCTTTTGGGGTGAAGTCATAACTTCACGTGTCGCTCTGCTTGAGCGCCGCGGGGCTGTCTCTTCGTCTAAGTCCGGCATTCTCCTGTATCGGGTGACAATATTGGCGGCTATCAGCCACTTGCAATACAAAAAGGTCATCCGTAGAGGTGCCACTTCTAGAGGAAGATCGAACTCAGCATTTGTGCAACCGGCAATGCTCCAAAACCAGGCTCTTGCGCCATCAATAAGTCCTCCTCGGAAGCTAAGATGACGATTCGGGTTGCCGACATATATTTGGTCATAGCCGAATTGACGAGCAAATCGACATGGAAGATAGGGTTCGATATGACAAACGTCCTTTACCCGAAATAATAAGTAACCAGGTCGAATGTTTATCAACCATCTGAAGCACCCGACATCCAAGATGGTGCGATTCTGCCTTGGATCTTCGGCATCCAGTAAAGTGGTGTTGTAGGTACTGGAGAACCGAGGGAAGCAGGGGAAGAATTCCCAACACTTGTGAATTTTGAACTGCCTTGTTATGTCCGGCCATCGATGTTTGATCCATTTGTAAGCCTCAAGATTCTGCAACAAAGGAAGGCTGGGATCTACCGCCTCAGGAGCTTCCATTAAATCTGGCCGGTGAAGCACTAACCAGGCCATTAGATAAGTATATGGCAACTCCAGCTTCGGAACTGATAGGCTGGCGGAAGGTTTCTTTTTCTCCTGGGTAAACACAGAGATTAATTGCCGTAATCCACTGTGAATAGCAGCCACCATAGCGGGAAGCAAGGATAATTTGCGACCTGTAACTAGCTGAACGGCTGGATACAATACTTCCATTGGCATTGCATCAGAGGACTGGTGGGGAACTACGCATCTCTTTAGCCATATAGCCAGGAAACCAGCTAGCAGAGCAGTAGGGCTAATTAGAACACCAGCTTGCCACAGATAAGAACGGAATTTAGTACCATACGGAAATCCGTCTTCTGAGTGAGAGGTGTAAGTCTGTGCATTTGTTTTCTCCAACAGCCGATTGATTTCACCCGGGTTCAAAGGAGATAATCCACGTACATCTTCCGAGCGGTTGTCCAAGTTCTTGAACAGATAATCGGCGAACTGTTTTAAGCTAATTTGGGGAGATTTCTTTCTAGATTTGATCTCCATCTCAGCCATGGCTATGTGGTAATGACAGGTCAATTCCCATAAAGTGTCATGGGTTACAGTAGACCGATCCTTCATCTTGTTCAGCTGATTAGTAGTTGGGAAGAACTCTTGATATGGAACATCGCCCATGGGCAAACCAGACACCTTCATCATTTCATGCAGTGATAGTCCGAGCTCCCTATTATTGGTAAAGAATGTATTAGTGTCTGGGTTGTAGATCTCGAACAGACAAAGGAAATGGCCTACACTAATCTGCAGACCGTTCATAGTAGCACGGATCGGGACCGCCAACCCTAGTTCTGCTAACTCTCGCCCCCAACGGTTCAACACATAGAGAGTCATTCTGGTCCACCACCACTTGTCTCCAAAATAATGTACCCATCCATAACATCTAAAAGTCTCTCTGGGTAATACTTTTCCTGCTGCCGCTAACCGGTTCTTCACGGTATTGGCCTGCGCTGTCGTCTCATTTTGAGGTATACTGTCTTGACCTAAAACACCTGGATGAAGCCCTCGTACTGAAGCTCTTTCACTGGAACCTGGAGTAGCTTCTTTCCCAATAAAACCACAGTGTATGCGCTCGTGATTTTTAGTTAATCTCCAGAACATTTCACAGTTAACGGATAAATTCCTGAACTGTAAGAGCGAGTGTTCTCGAGGAATCCAAGGTAAATATAGAAATAACGAGCCGCTCTCATGCAACCACTGTGCAGGCTTGCAGAATGCAATCTCCGGATCCTTTATGGAGTCGTCAAATAAAAAATCCGGCTTCCTTATACATTGATTCGAGTCTTGTTCTGAAATCAAGGGTGTATCCGTGATTAACCGTCGTAGAACACGACAACTACCCCGCCGGATCAACTCTCTAGCCTCTTCACTATAGTCAGATTTGAACTGGGGAGAGGACTCTATTAATGGTAACCCCTCATAATAAGAATGAGTGGTGCTGCTCTGACCCGTAACTTCATCAACGGTGAAGATCGTGGAAGGGAAATGGACTGATAAAAGAAATACACATAAATCGTGTAAGGATGGTCCTAAAATTTTAGAGAAAGCGGTATATCTTACTTTATAAGATATAGTCGCTATCTCGTAACAGGTGTGACGATTTTTCATCTACCACATGTATAAAGGAGATATGCGTTACTATGCACGTGCATTATAATGGCATACCAAAACCTTTCAACACATGTAGGATGATATAAAATCGCCCCTGTGTGTTCTGAAGTGCGTTTTGTCCAAGCAAAACAAACACTTTTAAGCGTTGATCCCCTCAAAGGAGGATGCCGGCTCTTCTCGAGGGTATCTCAAAGGATACAAACGAGGATCTGCATACAAACACAGGTATATATATATGAAATTGACGGAATACAATATTTAAATTCGTGAAAGGGTAAAAGAGATGTACCCCCATGCGAAGCGGCAACAGGAGCAGCCCCCTCAGGAGACTGAACAGTCTGACGGCCTCGAGGAGCGCGAGATCTACGTGGCGACATGATGGAAATATGCTACCTGTCAAAATCCAGAGAGAAAGTTAGGGTTTCAGGTTTAAAATCAGCAAGGATAACACCAAAGAGATCCTAAAGACCGACTGCATGGGCCAAAGACAGTAAAATTTTAAAGACAGAGGGGAAAAAACAAATGTACCAAATCCGAATCCAAAGGAAATCTCCCCAAACGAAAGCTCCACACAAATCAGAAACGAAGAGAAGAAGAAGAGGTGAAGAACTGGTTGAAAATCGCTCGAAAATCGCCCAAGAATCGCCCAGAAGTCGACGTAAAAAACCCTAAAAAACCCTAAGTTCACGATTTTATACCCACTGTCTCGCTGTGCGAGACAGTAAATACTGTCTCGCAGTGCGAGACAGCAAATACTGTCTCGCAACGCGAGACAGTAAACACTGTCTCGCATCATGAGACAGCAAACACTGTTTCCCACAGCGAGACAATAAACACTATCTTACAGTATGAGATAGCAGACATTCTCTTAGTCAAAAGCCAAATGCGATACAGATGGATACTCCAATGGGTACACGAGTCTAAACTGTTTCCCTACCCTCAACAGGAAGTTCCTGGAGAATATTAATCTGAATATTCTTAAGGATATCCTGATGAACTCTCAGCGGATGTATCAATTCAGTGACAAAAGCTGAACCCACAAGAACAAATACCAGCTTTGATTCAAGATCTCGACAACGGTCAAGCGATAAACGCGACACCGGGAGAATATTAGCTATTCTACAAAGAACTGAATAGACTAAAAGAAGAAGAGATCAAGGGTTGAAGCCATTTACAAGTCCTGCTACACGATCTACTCAACCAAGCATTGAAGGGATCGTAAGTAAAATCTATCTTATCCAAAGTATCCCAGACTCTTCTATAAAAGAATACGTCTGGAATACTTTGGAGGGGGTATCTGTAGGCGTCAAAAAATGCTAATAGGTATCCCAAACATAGATAAGATCACTCAAAGAAATCACAAGAGTTGATCTCATACTATTTTGAGAAAATCAAGACAAGTATGAACTGTCTCGCCAGTGAGACAGACTTTGTTGTCTCACCAGCGAGACAGGCTTTGCTGTCTCGCCAGCAAGACAGTGTTTAAATAGTCAAAAACCACCTCGATAACCACCACACACGTGTCCATTAACTGCCAAGGGACGTGGGAAACATTGTGGACGAAAATCACGTGAATAACTGCCAAAATAACAGAGTTTGAAATGTAGGAAAGCAGTTACAGGGAGAAACTGTCATTTTCCGAGACAATATTTACTGTCTCGCTGGGCGAGACAGTAAATTTACTGTCTCGCGGGCAGAGACAGCAAACACTGTCTCGCCCAGCGAGACAGTAAACACTGTCTCGCCGTACTAATTTCTTCGGTTGTTGAGTTTTTGCAGTTGCAGACCCCGGAGGCTATAAATACCCCCCTAGGGTCACTTTTGACGAGGATCGAGCATTTGTTAGAGCATTCCAGAGCAGAGAGAGCAGAGATTTCAGTTCTTGGAGCAATTCCTTGACATTCGAGCTTTGACTTGAGTTCAAGAAGAACGACTATCTTACTTTGATAAGATATCGTTTCAAATTCTCACTTTGATAAACGAGGTCAGAATCATAAACCCCTTTCACGATCTGTGATTCGGTGGTCCACGAACCAAAGCGTTCCCGGCACAGGCAAAGAACCCACGAAAGCAGTGATCCAAACAACGATCCTGCGTTTATTTTCTCAAGAGTTGTAATTTTGCTTATTTTTCATTGTAACTTTCTGTAATCGACCAAAGATTAATGGAATCTACGATGAAAGCAACTTTTGACAAAAACAGATTGTTGTAATCTTCATCAAGGAAAGGTTCTCTCTGGTTTGAGGGAAGGAAAGTCTTACTCTGATTTGAGAAAGAGTGTGCAAATTGACAAGGAGATTATCAAGTTTGTGCAAGGATTATTCTTGTAAGGAAATTCAAGAATAGTGGAAAATCTCAACTTAGGGACTGGATGTAGGTCTGGAGGACCGAATCAGGATAAATCTCTGTGTTTGCGATTGTTCATTTCTGGTTTGAGGATTTTATTTCCATATTTTGTTGATTATAGTTTAATTTCACATGAAATTTGTATTAAGCGTTATTCACCCCCTAGTGCTTTGAGCATTGCATACAGGATCTAACAGAATCTATTTCCATGAATAAAATTTTTACAACAATGACTGTACATAGTTGTCGTAGAATTCGTCGTAGTGTGAATCTTGGGTCTAAAACAACCCCTGCATGTGAAAAGGCTATCTTCGCCGAAGGCAGTTTGAGCTTAGCTGAAAGCCAAACAAACTTCACCAAGAGCAAAGAAATTTCGATTCTCGCCTTGAGCGAAGATCAATATATTACCACATCTAATCTTGGGCTTCAGTCCTCGACTCCTTTAGGAGTTCGATTTAAATCATCTCGTGATGCTCTCTATGCTTCCTCGATAGAACCAAAGAATGGGGGTCACTCCTCATCTAAATTCCCTTAAGGGAATACTATTATCATTGATGATTCCTTATACCACCGGGTAATCCAATACAAACTAGTTTTATTCACCTGAAATTCGGGAGGAGAAACGATCACCTTGATGTACCACTTACAAAATCCTAATGTCATGTAATAGTTGGGGAAGTGTTGGGGAAGCCAGAATTGAGCTCCTATAGCCCCTGCAACAAAGTGGTACCAAGCACGAGCTCCGTTTACCAAGCTTCATATTTGTAGGAATCCTAGATTCGGATTCCCGACGTACAGCTGATTGTAGCCAAATTAGCTGGAAAATCTACACGGCAAATAGGGTTCGATGTAGCACTCCGCACCATTCAACCTAGTGATGAGGTGACCTGGTCGAATGTTAACCAACCAGCTGAAACACCCACTAGGCAAGCAAGTGAATCGATTGCTGTCATGTCATCTTCAAACTCGTCCCCAAGACTAACACCATCAATTGAGGGAAAGCAACATTAAAGATGATAATGGTTATTGTTCTGAAGAACTCTACGGACTACGACAGGGTACTTAACCTGCCACTTCGAACATTCATACCTTTAAAGCAAGGCAATGTTCCCACCACCAGGCATAGCAGCTGACATCAGCCAAGGACAGTGCTGAGTGATCATATTACCATATAGGTATATGGTAACTCCACCGTAGAATTAGGCACTTGATTCCTTAGGCAATTATCTCCCTGCTTTAAACGTTTAGTGGTCATTTCCCTTAGGCCGTGATGTATGCAGCTCACCATCGCCGGTAGAAGAGCTAAACTGTACCAAGAGGCTAACAACAAAGCAGAGTATAATACCTTAATCGAGATGCGATCTTTCGACCGAGAAGGCGTGACACAACCCTGTTAGACCCTAGAGGGGGGGTGATTAGGGTCTTATGCTAATCTAATCCGATTAAATGCCAATTAAAATTAATTAACAAGTTATCCTAGCAAGTATGAAATACAACAAGATATGTAAGCTAGGATAAACAATATGAACAAGATATATCCTAACAAGAATAGATATACAATATGATATATGCAAGGATATATAAACAATAAGATATATCCCAACAAAGAGATATAGACAATAAAATTAACACAAGGGTGAATTAATCATAAACTAGATAGAGGGAAAAACAACAATGAGCAATTGACAAAGGCAATATGAATAATAAGCACGAATGTAAAAGTACGCCAATGCAAT
>BQKN01064306.1:0-30228 GCA_022839385.1 Asparagus kiusianus
GGTATAAATCGTCTCGCCTAATTAACAAGCACCTTTTCTTCTTTTTTTTGCTTAGAAACCCATATGGATATATTATGTATGATATCCCCATTTTGTTCTCCTTAGTGAGGCAATCGGGAAGAGCCGTCACTCTCCTTCGTGAGTGTGACCGCTTCATAGCCGTGTTTTGCTTGGTCGAAGCATGCCTTAATTAATTTGGGGTGATTTCCATGGTATATAGCCATCACTCTTCTTTGTGGGTGTGGCCACTTCATAGCTGTGTTTTGCTTAGTCGAAGCACGCCTACATTAATTTGGGGCAATTTCAACGGCATAGAGCCGTCACTCTTCTTCGTGGGTGTGGCCGCTTCATAGCCGTGTTTTGCTTGGTCGAAGCACGCCTACATTAATTTGGGGCGATTTCAACGGTATAGAGCCGTCACTCTCCTTCGTGGGTGTGACCGCTTCATAGCCGTGTTTTTGCTTGGTCGAAGCACGCCTTAATTAATTTGGGGCGATTTCTACGGTATAGAGCCGTCACTCTCCTTCGTGGGCAAGATGATCGACAAACTCCTCCGTAGTGGGGCTTCTTTCCGTCAGTTCAAGCCACTTCTCGATCTCAAATTGGTCCCAATAGAGAAAATCGGATCGTTACACTTGGCGCAGGCTATTGCTAATGACTTGAATCGTCTGGAACGTGATTTTCAAAAACTTCAAGAGTTTCGAGATAGATGTGCTCCTTCATATATAGCTACTCAGATGGAATCTCGGCTACGAACATGGCGTGATGCCCAGGCATTGGTTGAACCTAAGGTCCAAATGCGCCAAAGTAAAGTAGATAAAATGAAAGTCGTCCTTGATGACAAGTTACAAACCCAAGGCTAAAGAAGAGGTTGATAAGATGTTGGCTGCCAATGAAGAGTCCATGAAGGCAACGTTGCAGGGTGAGCTCGAGCAAGCTTATGTGGAAGAGTTGTCGAAGTTAGAACAACAAGTTCTTAGCCAGAAGCTTCATGTAGATTGACTGTGAATTTTGTACCTGCAAACTCAATTTTCATCAATAGAAGATATTTCTTTTTTTTATTATACCTCTTTTATTATGATGTCCTATTCTGTTTGGAATAATTAACCATAATATTTATAGGATTTTTGGCAAACTCTCAGCCTTCAACGGGTTTGATAAGCCTTTACCGACTATCGTTTGAGTCGGGCTAGCATGCGGATTATTTTGGTCCGTTTCGCATGTAACATTGTGCTAAGAGAATTAATTTACTTAGACTTAATGTTATGACTTTGAGTATATAGACTTCACCATTTCTTACGGAAATATGGCATTCGACAACGCATGTTAGGCGTAGACTTAGGATTTTTAGCAAACCCCCAGCCTTTAACAGGTTTGATGTGTCTTTACTGATTACCATTTGAATCGGGCTAGCATGTGAATTATTAAAACCCGTTTCACATGTAACGTTGTGCTAAGAGAGTTAATTCTCCTAGACTTGATGCTATGATTTTGAATACATAGACTTCACAATTTCTTACGGAAATATGGTACCCGGTAACACGTGTTAGGCCTTAACTCATCCCTACTTAGGATTCGGGATAAAAGTCCCCAGACTTAGATTCTGGTGTCTTTTTCACTCGGCGAAAGACTAAACCGACAACGCGTGTTAGGCGTAGGCTTATCCCTATTTAGGAATCAAGATAAAATACCCTGTGCATGAAGTGCACAAATTGGAAGTTGAGAATTGTGTCTTTTCTTAGGGTAAAGACAAACCCGATGCTGGAGAGAAAGAATTTTATATTCTGTCCCCAGGTCTTGTTTAGGATAAAGACGTACCCAAAAAAAAGAAATAGAAGAGGAAGAATTTTATATTCAGTCTCCCAACACTGAAGAGGAAGAATTTTATATTCTATCTCTAGTTGGAAAGGAAACTCGAGATGGGATCTCCACCTCCAGAATCCGGAAAGATAAAACTAGGAGTGGGATCTTCACTCCGAAAATCGGAAAGATTCAAGCAACCCTAACTTTTAAAGGATTTGTTGCCTTATCCAAGAAAATAGTTCCTCATTTATTGAGGGGAAATTCCAATTTGGACCCTAACTTTTATAGGTTTGGCTGAAAAGGAAAAGATGGAAGTCTTTCATTTATCGAAAGGGATGACTCGATCTTAGTCCTAACTATCTGCAGGTTTGACTAAGTGAGGTCGGAGACAATCCTAACATTTATAGGTTTGATTGTTCAAATTGAAAGTGGACCTCTTGATCATGGAAGGAATCGAGAGGGGAATCTGGTTTTGGCCCTAACTTTTATAGGTTTGACCTGAAAGCAAAGAGAGTGGAATACAGGTAGCAGTAGAAATACTGGCTTGTACTAGCCACTCGATGGAGGATTTTGATGTTAAGTGATTAGGACTTAACATGTCAAGATTTGAAAATTACTATGAATTGGCGGATAGAAATTTTGGTGGGCCCACCGTCAATTGACTTGATCAGTAGGGGATTTTGTGAGGAAATATTGATCTGTCAAAAAGGTCAAATCTCACTTCAACAAAAAAAATTATGAGAATGGGTGAATTCGATATCAATAATAAAATACGCTTCAATTTTGAATACATTCGGAGTCCAAGTGTGGATCTCTTTATTCATTATTTTCATAGCAACTGGGTTATCCCTAAGAATACCACATGCAATATTCTTCTGGGAACTTCCTGATACATTGATTATCCTAAATATACTAAGGGTAGTATATTTTTTAAAAACTTATTGTTATCGGCATCATAAGCCGGTCGCCTTCCTTGGTGATAAGGCGATATGCGCCACTCGAGTAGACTGTCTCTACTACGAACGACCCTTCCCATTTGGGTTCGATTAATTGAGAATCACCAAAAACTTTGTGATATTCGACCCTAGCTCTTTGGTGAGACTGGTTCAATAAGCAATGTCTTATTTCCAACCCCTTTTTATTGATGTCGGGTTATCCTCAAGAATATCACGTATAATATTCTCCAGGAACTTCCCGTTGGATACAAAGGAAACAGTTTATACTCATATACCTGTTGGAGTTTTGAAAGAAGCAGTTTATACTCGTATACTTTTCGGAGTGTGATGGTCATTCTCATTCGGTTTGTTCTGCCATTGAGACGTCGGCTTCAACTAAGACCTGTATTGTATTTTTGAGAGTGATACAAGTCTTGGTGAGATGATGGACCCTCCTGTGGTACTCACAATATTTTGGGTCTGAATTCCCGTTAGCTTCCTCCTGACTTTTAATAGGTGGGAGCTTGATTTTGTCATTTTTTTAGGAGGTACTTGAGGATGGCTGGAACCTCATCATCCTTGAAAGAGTATCGTTGTATCTGAAGCGACTGTTGTGGCAATTTCTCTTTTGGTTGTCACTGTAATATTTGATTAATATCAACAACAAACCTGGGTATGAACTCCGGTTGGCTTCCCTCAACTTTCTTTCTTTTGGGATAGCGCCTGATGCGGGTGGTGACAGATCTATGGTTCCCAACTTGTTTGGAGATTCGATCACTTCGTTAGATCAATCTTTCCTCACAAAACTCCCATTGGTGTTTGACGACTCACGGTCTTCCACCACAGAATCTCCCACCGATCAGACTAATTGACGGTGAGACCACCAAAATTCCTTTCGGTTAAATCCATTTAAACTTTTGATGTATCGGTGCACTCAACATCCTCATTGTTAGAGTCTGGACATGGTACTCGGAATTTTAATGTCTTAATCCTTGACGAATTGTCAAACTCCTTCGTGTTAAGTTCTTATCACTTGACACCAAGAATCCCCATTGAGTAATCGGTACAAGTCAACACTCCTACTGTGATTTGTACTCCCACTCCCACTATGGTCGCCAGCTTGTTTCTGTCGAAAATTATTTTCTTCTTTGTATAACTCATTACAACTTCGATCGTTACAATAAGTTCAAAAAGATCGGTCTTTTTATAAGACCTTTACACAATGAAAATAAAAGATACAATTCTCGTTCAAACAAAACGCAGAGGACGTTTATCACCCGTTGCTTTGCGTGGGATCTTTGCCTGTGTTGAGGTTTATTCGTGGACGACCGTCGATCAGATCTGGTTGTTAAAAATTCGACAAAGCTCCGCCTTCGCCGAGGAAGTATTTTATTTGAAGCGCTGAGATCGACCAAGAGAAATCAGAACTCTTCTCGAGATCAAGACCAAGCCTGATCTCAAGGAAATAAGGGAAACGGGCATCAGATCTCTCGAACTCTCCTTCATTATGCCGAAGAGCTCGACAAGATCTGTCAACCCTCGCTGAAATTCGTGCTCCTTTGACTCCTCAATCCAGCAGCACCTCCTCATCTTGATAATAAATCCCCCCGCTGAAACGAGCCCCTAGGCCTGTATTTATAGGCTTTGGTTGGGGGGTTTTTGGATCAGAATGGATGATTAATATCAACAACAAATCTATGGTCGCCAGCTTGTTTGATCGGAAAATTGATTTCTTTGATTAGTCCATTACAACTTTGAACGCTTACAATAAACTCAAAAAAAGATAGCCTTTTTATAAGACTTTAAATCAAAAATTACAATTTTCTCTCAAACTACATGTAATAGAAGTTTATCGCCTATTGCTTTTGAGGGATCATTGCCGATGCCGAGGTTTATCCGTGGATCGCCTACGGATCAGATCCGGTTAGCAGAAGTTGGATAATTAATGCTCTCACTTCACGAAGGAAGTAATTGCAGTAGCGGTGATTTTGACTAAGCAAAATCAAGGCTCATCTCGAGATTTAAGACTAAGCTTAAATCCTGAGGAATAGGGAATAAGTCTCAGGTCTCTTGAACTCTCACTTTGTTGAAGAACTCCGCCAAGATCTGCTAACTCTCTGAAATTCGTGCTCCAATCTTCAATTTGACAGCACTTCATCCTCTTGATTTCCAGATCGATAAAGTGGAGGCATTTGGTTCATATTTATAGGCCTCGGATGCGGTTATTTAGATGAGACTGATGGATTTCTTTGTATCTTTAGTTAACAACTGTACAACCACAATATCAGATCAATTGGAATGCCTAGGAACACTCAAATCCCAAAGAATCCATAAAAAGAACCGAAAAAACTGATTTTTGGCCGAACTTCCGTTTGGTGGCTCAACCATCGTCGAGCCACCAAATGGTGGCTCGACCACCGAGCCACCAAATGGTGGCTCAGCCGATGGCCAAGCCACTAGCTCAACTTGATCGTTTCGACGCGATCCGGCCGCTAGAGGCTTTCTTAGGTTTGACTCGTTCCATCGTTTATGTGTATTTCATTGTTTCGATGACTGGTGCACTTCCTCGATTCGCTTCATGCATTTCATGAACACGCAGATCGCTTGACAATGGCTAGTGAGTGTGCGGAATTGTCGGTGAGCGTACGGGACGTTTGGTTCGCCGTTCCGGTGACCATTGAGCGTACGGGCTACTTGATGGTGGCCGATGAATACGCGGGCCACTCAGATAAACCTTCTCGACTTGGATGATGACATTTATTGCCTCCTCTTCATCTCGAGCCGTATTCGGGAACCTACAGGCATTTTTAGACGCCTACAATGTTTTCCCCTCGTTTCTTTCTCATGTATGAACTTTTTTATACTCAAACCACTTGCTACCATACACATACCCCATTAATGATATTTATCACGATAAATATCCACTTATCACAATTAATCACATCTCAAATTTTTTAGGGTTTTATAAACAATCTGATACATATTCCTCTGGTTTCCTCCTCAAGAATAAAATTACACTTTATGGCATGTGTGCAAGGGATTCCTGTCAACTCCCATACCCTACAAGAACATGTCCTCTTGCATGTGTCAAGTTTATGGCTTACATGTTTATGGATCACTTCAAAACCATCCTCATTTTGTTAGCCATTCCAACATACTTGACAATTAATCTGATCATTATAAGCCTCTTCCAATTTTTTTATGCACTCTAGGGGCTATTCTGAAAGTAACCTAGAGGCGGTGAATAGGGCAATTGCTAATCTAATCTGATATCGATGCCAAATTAAAACTAATAATGCAAAGTTCTTAACAATATAATATGCAAGAGGATATGCAAGGATAAACAATTATACAATAGGTGATATAAACAATAAGCACAAGATATAAAGAGAAATAGTATGCCAAAAACACAATCACAAATAACAAGAATTGATCACGGAGTTCAGTCTAACACTCGACCTACATCTCCGCTCCTCACCTCGAGGAGATCTCCACTATATCATAAATACTACACAATAATGATTTTTAAAGATCACCGATAACTTTTACAATACACACGCTGTCAATCCCACAAGCCATACTCCTTAAAGTGTTGGATTACCCGTGTTGCCTTCCTCAAGTGTTTGGATTTACAACCTCTTCTAGGCTATACTACCAACCCACTCCTCTTAAAATTAACCCCGGTCTCTCTCCAACCACTCCTCTTAGTGTTCTTATGTATTACAATGTGTTTTCACAATGAGTGCGAATAAATATTTTGTTCTCTAAACAAGTGAGAACGAATTGTAAGCTTTCTCAATGAAACACTATCATAACTTAAATATAGAATATGTGAAATACTTAAGCTTAAGTAGTTGTGTGTGTAAACAATGAGTAAAATGAAATCAAACTCAATTAAATTTAGCTTATATATGATAATAAAAATATAAATTACCTAGATAATGAGTTTAAAAAACTTTCTCCAAAAAAAAAGAGATGTAGATATAGTGTAACATTCCAAATTTTTTTTCCTTGCATTGATCGGATACAGTTACCGATACCAATCCATAAATTAGTAGATTCTTTTCTTTATTGCTACTCATATAATCTTTTAGTATGAGAATTTAAACTTAGCTAATTCTCATATTGTGATCTAGTTAACTAAGTCATAGCATGCATACAAACTTAGCATGTAAACCTAAGTTAACCATGCTTTAAACCTTAATTAGAGATAACTAAATCATTAAATACCTAATTTGAACACTCTAATTAAGATAATTGTTTAATTTTGGTCAGCCATGTTAGTGGGAGTATTTTACATTTTAAACCCTCATCATTGGCCAAATTGAAGATTTCTCTTCACATGGGCTTATATATATGTGCCCTCCACCTCTCATTTTGCCATTCTAAAGAAAAAAAAACTCTCCAAACCCTCATCCCTCTCCTCTGGCCAACCAAACCCCAGCCCCTCTCCTCTTGCAAAAAAAAAATAGAAGAAAAATAAATAGATTCCATAAGCTCCAAACATTGAAGAAGAAGGAGAGGAGAAAGGAGTTAGTTGAGGATTTTGGAGGAGGAAGTGAAGCAAGACTCAATACTAGGTATAATTCTCTTTTGCATGTTGTTGTTAAGAACATTAGACTGAGATTATAAGATTTAATTTGGTTTTAGTCTTGCATGTAATATTTTAGGGCTTGCATGTCAATGTTATCTTGAAACAGAAATTTCGTGCAGAAATTTCTAGCAAGATACACTACCACAAAACAGATCATAACTTTCTTTGTATATATCCAAATGAAGAAATTCTTTCTGTTATAGAAACAACACTCTCTTGGCTTTCATTTGAGATCCTATTTGTTTAATTCTGAGATCATTTACTTATTTTAAAGTATGGTTTAACTTAGTGCATGTGTCTGAAACTGTCTGCCTGAGTTATGTCCTTTGTAAAGAGTATATATCTCAACATATACCATGCATGCATAAAATTCTTTTTGTTATAGAAACTACACTTTCTTGGCTTTCATTTGAGATCCTGTTTGTTTAATTCTGAGATCATTTACTTGTTTGAAAGTATGGTTTAACTCAGTACATATGTCTGAAACTGCCTGCCTGAGTTATGTCCTTTGTAAAGAGCATATATCTCAACATATGCAATGCATGCACAAAATTCTTTCTATTCCTAAAACAAGACTCAATTGTCTTTCTGTTGATGAAAGTTTTAATTAATTTGAGTAACGTTTGGTAAGTCTAAACCTAGTTCTAATACCTAGTAAATGTACTGGCAATTCCAGTCTACCCCCTTGTGTTGTTTTGCATGTAACATGCATTATAAAATTGAAAGTTTGATGAAACTAATTGGACTTGGAATCTAACCCATCATATCACTTATATACCAAATATGAGCTCATTTGTATAGTGTTAAATACCCAAAGTGAATTATTCATTTCAGATAGTAACCTATATTTTTCTGCTACAGTTTGATATGTATAGTTTGCTGAGAGCATAACTCTTACTATACACCATGCATTGATGTAAAAGTTTTATATTCTGAAATTAGACTCATAATGGAGTCATTTGGTACTAGTTTCATACATTTTGGACATCAATTGTTGTACCATCTATTCACCTAAATCTGCTGCATGTACACTACTTATGTTGCTGTGCATATTAGAGATATTAGATGCAATCATCTAGGGTGTAGCTTATACCATGATATAAGTTTTAAGTTAAAGTTTTAAAAGACATAGTGTCTAGAATTTCATGTGGGTATACATGTATATATAGGACAGAGAATCTTGGATTCATTCGTTGGCCGAGAGGATCCCGGCATAATCGGTAGGTAACCTTTTATTGTTTCCTCTCAAGTCTTTGAGAGTTCGATTGATTACTTTCTTAAAGTTCCTGCGAGTTAGTTTCCCATGCTAATTGTATATCTTATCATTTTCATTATATTCCTATTTGATTCACCTCATGCATGGGCTCGTTGTTGATTGGTTAATCATTGCTATCCTAATGTTGTTTATTTCAGTTTTATACCTTCGATATCCTTGAATGATTTCATTGCAACAATTCGAATTGATTCGATGGTTTAATTATTGATAATGATAGTATTCCTCTCTTCGTTGATGATTGATTGTCTATATTCATGGATTATGCCCTGTGTAAAGTAAGCTTCACCGGTGGGTGGTAATGTTATAGTGTCCCGGTGGGACAATGCCCTGTGCGAGGACGCTCACCGGTGGGTGTATAAAGGCATGCACGGTTTATTGATTATCCCATGATTGGGGAGTTTGGAATCCTGAATATTAGACCTTGATTATTCATCTTTACATGTTATTTCACTTCGGTCAATGATTACGATATAAGAATGGCAACTTAATGTTGAGACCCCGTTGTTCAAATTTGATATCTATGTCTATCATTTTCATTTGTTCCCTTGGATTGTACCCGAGATTTTTATGGTTACCTATTAGGCCTTAGGCTCACCCCTATTGTTTCTGAATCCACTCGCAGGTCATACAACTGGCAAGGATAAGGGCATTGCAGACCCTGAATTTGAAGATTAGCTCCAGAGGAAAATCTTAATAGGGGTTAATTTATGTTCACTTTTGTAGTACCTTTGACTTATAAAACATGTATTAATGTTGTAGCCACTGCTATTATTGTAATATTTTGTATTACCCTTTAGTTCTCTTCCATTTTGGTATTCTATGGACTCTGCTGTCAACCTCGTGATCTTGGGTATTGCATATGCATTTCCACTGCTTTATTTTTCGCCCCTCAGTATATCTATGTTGTGATGTGCATAAAGATTTAGCAGGTCGACCCTTCTTATTACAGATAGGTCATGCTCAAATTTTTATGTACCTCCCAGAGGAGGGGCGTTTCATATAGAGATTTGAGGTTGAACGCCTCAAAACCGAAATTAAGATCCTTCTCTTTGTGAAATTTTCTTCACACAAACAAACACCCTTAAACATAGAAACAAATGGTGAAACAATCTTGTAAAGCTCTTAGTGAAAAACCATGTCTTGAGGGCTATTTATAGCCTTTCAAACAAAACAGTCAAAACTAGACGTTACAGTAAAATGGCCATTGATCGGTCGATTGATAAATTGTATCGGTTGACTGATAGACTATAACAGAAGGCTAAAAACTACTACTAGTCGGTCGATCAGTTTCTTTAATCGATCGACTGAGAACATGATATTTCAGATACTTTGTTTTTCTTGAAGAGTTGATTTTCTAAATTCAAATTAAAATAGGAAATCAACTCCAAAAATTGTAAAACTTGAGAAAATATTTATATATATGAAAATAAACATGTTAGAAAAGAAATTTCTAAAATATAAATTCCTATTTGTGAAAACTCAATATTTTGTAAAATCGTTAAAAATACAAACTCGTTAAAAACTTGATTTTGATGAAATCCTTTCAAACAAGTTCTGAGATTTTTTTAATGGATTGATAGACTTTAGAAAAGATATAAAATATTTTTATTTAGTCAATAATCCAAAAACACAATATATTCTCAAAATTGATAAACATGAAACAATGTGTATGTGTGTGATTTGAGCTCTAAGTATAAGCACATGAAGTATACAACTAAACTCAAAACACTATACCCAAGGCAAATAATCTGTATGAAGCTTGATCTTTGGTGATCCTCATCTTGATAGTAGGGATGAAGCATGATTTCATATTTGACTTGAATTGCGATGGCTTCATTCTAATTTTTCTTCCAACCTCCTTGACTATCATCGTTAGCGCTCAATTCCATCCAACCTCCAACCTGGATTCATGTTGGAGGAAAACATAAATACTAGAAAATAAGATTAAAAATTATTTGTTAATCATCAAAACTAGATTAGAAAGTAGGCTCATAAACATGAGTCCTAACATATTCCACCAACAAATTTATATAATAGCATCTGTTTTTTGGTGCAGCCTCTCCATCAAAGATAGCCTAATATCCTCTAACATAGATACTATAGGATAAAATATGTCAAGTAAAATGAAGGAGTTGAAAGTTTCAGACATGTTGTTATCTAGGGAGTCACATTAGCTATGGGCCTTGAAATGAGACTTACAAAATGTATGAGGGTCCCTATCCATAAAATCATCATATGCATTCTCTGAAAGAGCCCTTAGCTTGGATGTTTCATATTGATGCTCAATATCAAACAGCCAATTAATTCAGTAGAGGATTGTTGCGGGGTGGTGAAGGATGATGGAGGGTCTGTTCCCTTTTCCAGCTTTACACTTAGTTCTTGAATGAGGATCTGATGTCCATGCTACTCAGACAGAAATAACTCGTGAGAGGGCGGGGACCGGTTCTCCCGTGAAAACTATTGATGCTCGATATCAAACAACCAATTAATCCAGAAGAGGGTTGTTGTAGGGTGGTGAAGGATGATGGAGGGTCTGTTCCCTTCTCTAACTTTACGCCTAGTTCTTGAATGAGGATCTAATATCCGCGCTACACAGGCAGAAATAACTCGTGAGAGGGAGGGGATCGGTTCTCCCGTGGTTCTTCCAACGATCAAGTCAGTTAGTAAACATGAGCTTGAGTGGAGTTTAGAACTATGCGTTCTTATGCTATGTGCATTAGAGATTATCATCTCTCAGATTGGATGGACTAGAAGAGTTAGATTGTTATTTATTTTCTTGCCTTGATTTCATGGGGGGGCTCTCCCTTTTTTGGCGGTGAACAATATCCATATATAGCATGGATGACCATGGTAGATTGATCATTCTGGTCATACAGAATGATGATGACAAAGCGTGAGCTGGAAGATGAGTCATCCCTCTCTTTACAAGTGTCAGCTAGCGACTGGAAGGAAATTTATTACAGCATGGGAGATGGCATCTCCTTCCATTTTTGGGATCTGGATCAAGAAGTTATCTTTTGATTCCGGATCTGGTTTTGAAATAAAATCGAGGAATTTTTGGATCTATTTTGTTTGGTCGTCGGTTCTCGTGCTCCTCGCCGGCGAAGTATCGCTGGCGGCCTCGCTTTCGACTCCGACGATGACGGTGGCGTTAGGAAACGCTAGGGTTTCAACCTTGGGTGCAAGAGCATTGGTGGCGGCGGTTTCAGAATGAAACCCTAAGGGTTCGTGCGTGAAAACGTGCGGGGATTAAGGAGGTGGTTACCTCAAATTTTGGCGAGGCTTGAAAGCTTCAAACGAACTTCGCGTTCGTTCTAAGGTGAGCCTCGCGCTCAATTCAAACGAACTTCGCATTTGTTCTAAGGTGAGCCTCACGCTCAATTCAAACGAACTTCGCGTTCATTCTAAGGTGAGCCTCGCGCTCAATCAAAGTCGAACCTCACCTTCAATTCAAGTCGAACCTCGCGTTCGTAATCAAGTCGAACCTCGCATTCGTTATCAAGTCAAACTCCACATTCATCCTTAGGCGAGCCCTGTGCTCAATCCAAATGAACCTTGCGTTCATTCTCAAGTTGAACATCACGTTCATTTTTTCAAACGAACCTCGCGTTGTTCTTAGGTGAGTCTTGTACTCAATACAGACAAACCACGCGTTCGAAGTTAAGCGAACTTCGTGTTCACTATGGTTAAGCCTCAGCTTTTCATATTAAATTATGGGTCCACTTTGGTATACTTAATTTATTAAATTAAGTTATGGGCCCTAATTAAGCTATGGAAAATTCGTCTAATTCAAATTAAGTTGTTTAATTTGAATTAATTTTGGTAGTTAATCAATTATTCAAATAATATGACGCTAAGATATTAAGTTGTCTCTCATTCCATATGACTAATTGAAACAAGATGTTGCCAAAGTAACCTCTCTTATGTAGATTGTTCATGAGGGATGTTAGATGTTTGTGTGTATGTTTTCGTGTAAATATTTAATCGGCCCAAAGGAAGGTTAATATTTATTTAGACTGCATACACATCTGTGATGATAAACATGTGATAATTATAAGGCTTACATGTGGATAGTGAATCGATCCAAAGATAGTTTTATTATTTGACATGTGTTATTATCAGTGTTTGATTATTGCAATAATATATCACTTGCAATTAATATTACTGTCCAAAGACTTGATATTAATGTTGTATCGGATATCTTGGATGGAATTTGTCATTATTTGAATTTTATTGATTACTAATTATGGTTATTAAAGTGAGCATTTTTTGTTTTATTTCAGCTAATACATCTGCTGTAACAATTTCTGCTAACATCAACTCAATTCCCATGCTAAATGGGACAAATTTCAAGGTTTGGAAAGAGAACATTTTGATTGTTCTTGGCTGCATGGATCTAGACCTTGCATTAAGGTTTGAACAACCCTAACTTCTCACTGCGGAAAGCACTCCTGATGCAAAGAAGGAGTATGAGAAGTGGGAGCGTTCAAATTAGCATGAGTCTTATGATCATTAAGCGCGGCGTTCCAGAAGCCTTCAGGGGCATAGAATCCGAAGTGATTACTAAGGGTAAAGATTTCCTTACCGAAATTGAGAAACATTTTGTGAAAAACAATAAGGTAGAAACAAGCACGTTTTTAGCTCACTTGATTTCAATGAAGTATAAGGGCAAAGGAAATATCAGGGAGTACATTATGGAAATTCTCATATTGCTTCAAAGCTTAAGGCACTTAAACTCGATCTTTGTGATGAGTTATTGGTACATCTGGTTTTGTTGTTTCTTCATGCATAATTCAATCAGTTTAAGGCCAGTTATAACTGCCAAAAGGAGACATGAACTCTAAATGAGCTCATTTCATACTATGTGTAAGAAGAAGACAGGTTGAAGCAAGATAAGACTGAAAGTGCTCATTTGGCCTATGCCTCTAAGGATAAGGGCAAGAAAAAAAAGAATGATAATGAAGCTGCTAATGGTCCAGTTCAGAAGAAACAACATAAGGATAATCAGGGTTGTTTCTTCTGTAACAAGCCTGGACACGTAAAGAATGATTGTACCAAATATCACGTCTGGCGTGCTAATAAGGGTATGTTCTTTACTTTGGTCTGTTCTGAGGTTAATTTAGCTTTAATACCTAGAAACACTTGCTGGTTAGACTCTGGTGCTACTACTCACATAAATGTTTCTATTTAGGGTTGCCTGAGCTACTGAAAGCCAAGTGATGTTGAAAGACACATCTTTGTGGGCGACGGTCAATCGGTAGATGTGGAAGCAATTGGGCATTTTAGGTTGCTATTAGGAACTAATTCTTATTTGGACTTAAAAGATACTTTTGTAGTACCGTCTTTTAGACGGAATTTAATTTATGTTTTTGTATTGGACAAATCAGGTTATTCTTGTTCATTTGGAAACAATCAATTCAGTTTATCTTTTAATTCAAATGTTGTGGGAACTGGTTACTTGAGTACTTATGACAACCTATATTTGCTTGATACAATTGCTTCTTATAATAAAACATTGCATGCGGAATCGTGTGGTACTAAGCGTAAATTAAATAAGAAAAATTCAGCGATATTATGGTATAAGCGCTTGGGTTATATCTCAAAAGGTAGAGTTGAGCGTCTTGTGTCTGATGGCATTTTGGATTCCCTACATTTTTCAGATTTCAATGTATGTGTTGAATATATCAAGGGAAAACATACCAAAGTTAAGAGATTAGGTGCCAAAAGATCTTCAGACGTCTTAGAATTGATACATACAGATATTTATGGACCATTCCCTACTTCATCTTGGAATGGTCAACAATATTTTATATCCTTCATAGACGCGCCAAAAACTTGATGCGGCATAAACATGTACCAAAAATGTTACAAGTGCACAACAGTGTCAAGTTATAGTATAAAAAGTTATCGACCCCACGAGGAAGGTGTTTTGCAGGAGAAAATATAAATTCGATTCTTATGTTGTATACGTGACAAATAGGAGTAAAGAGTAAGTGTGATTGTGGGAGATTTAGAGAGTGAAAATGATTGTGTAAATGAATGTGTTTGAGAGTGGATGTGATAAAAATGTGATCAACAAGGCAAGAAAGAAAAATTAATAAAATCAAGAAACAAATAAAAATCAAGAATTCAAGAAAGTAAAGATAATGGATTCAATTAAAGATATGGGTAATCTAAAATTGAACCCACTTCTTAGAAAAAAGTGATTCCCTAGAGGGTTCTAGCCTAAAGGCGAATCAAAGAAAATAAAAAAAAAAAAAAAACTAAACCCAAGAGGGTTATACCCTCAAGGTGAATAGTGTAAGAAATTAAAATCTAACTATAAAATAAATTATAAAATCTAAACTACAAAATAAATTGTAAAAATTAAATGCAAGAAAATAAATCTAATCTATAAGCATGAAATAAATCTAATCTATAAGCATGAAATAAATCTAAGATAAGAGGGTTCTAGCCTCTTGGCTATTTAACAAGAAAATAAAATCTAACTACAAACATAGAAATAAATCTAAACTAATAAGCAATAAAAAAGAAATAAAAGAGAAAAAGAAATGCAAACCTCTAAATAATTCTTCATCTCCATCTTCATCATCCAACAAAGAGAAGAAATATTTAAAGTAGTAAAAAAATTATTTTATTAATTGTAACAAAAGTTACAAATTTGGAAGGCTTTCTCAATTAAGAGTGGCCCTTCTCTCCAAATGGAGTTACAAAAATTTTCACACCCTCAAAATTTTTACACCTTTAACCCCTCACTCTCTATCCTTATTTATAGTAAACAACAATGAATGAGAGCCCTTGGATGAAGACTTAAGCCCTAAGGAATCATTTTTAGCCTTTGAGCTTTTGGGCTTGAATTCTTGGGCCTTTTGCTTGTTTTCTTCATTAATTCAATGGGCTTTTGTTGAAAGAATAGATCTTGAGCTTTATTCTTTATTAACCTTCAAATTCTTCCCATAATTACTTCTCCAGCACAGAAATTCAGATTGTGCTTCTTTGTACGAATATTTGTCCATTATATGCTCCGATTTCAGAGATATCATAAATACAAAAGTTATAGATCTTATTCTTAGCTTTCCATAGAATGTTTATTTAGCCAATTCCGAGTTGATACGAGGGAGATATGGCCAAAATACCAAACATTACCGAGATATCCAGATTGCATGATTTGTTTCCTTTTTCACAAAACTTCTTCATTTGTTCCTTGATGGTATATTTATTTTTCTTGGGGTTTTGGGCTTGGACTTTTGGACATTTTCTTGACATTTTGGGCTTCAATGCTTCATTAAATATTAAAAGATATTATTTAGCTTCATGGGCTTTATTCTTTTGCTTTTGGCTTTGGGCTTTGGTGTTAAATCAAGGGGCCTTTGTTGAGAGATGGGATTTTTAGGCTTTATTCTTCATTAACCTGTAATTAAAGATAAAAACAATTATTAGTGATGAATTTAGTCATATAAACTAGATAACGAGGGTATAAAATTATAATAAAATATGATTATCAATTACTCACGTTATGGGTACCTATATCTTATTCATGAGAAATCTGAGTCTCTGGACATGTTCAAAGCCTATAAAGGTGAAGTTGAGAATCAACTCAACAAAAAAATTAAAACCATTAGATCTGATCGTAGTGGTGAGTACTACGACAGATATGATGGTTCAGGTGAACAACGTCCAAGGCCATTTGCTAGATACCTAGAGGAATACGGTATCGTCCCACAGTACATAATGTCAGGTTCACCTAGCATGAATGGTGTAGCTGAAAGACGAAACATGATTCTTAATGATATGGTAAGAAGTATGATTGCTCATTCTTCTTTACCAGAGTCACTCTGGGGAGAAGCACTAAAGACAGCAGCTTACATTCTGAATAGAGTACCAAGTAAAACAGTTGCTAAAACACCTTATGAGCTTTGGGCTGGTCGAAAGCCCAATTTAAAGCACTTACATATTTGGGGATGTCCAGCTGAGGTAAGGCCTTATAGGCCAAATGAAAAGAAATTGGACTCAAAAACAGTTAGCAGCTACTTTATTGGATACTCTGAACGCTCTAGGGGCTATAAGTTTTATGATCCCACACTCAGGAATATTTTTGAGACGGGAACAGCAATATTCTTTGAGGATGTTGAGTTTGGAGGAGAAATAAGATTAGAGACATTGCTTTTGAGGAGGAATTGGCTTCAGATCCAATCCATACAGTTACTTTTGATAATATTCAGGTTACTATACCTGTTGTTGCTCAAGAAGTAAATCCGGAAGCTCAAGATTACAATGTTGAACAACTCCCTGTCCAGAAGAACAAACTCAACAGCCTCAAGAACCAATGTCATTAAGGAGATCTACAAGAGAAAAGAGAAACGGATGATTTTACTGTATTTCTCCAAGAACATGAGGAAAGTAATGGAATGTTGGAAGATGATCCAATCAACTTTTCTCAGGCCATGAAAAGTTCTAACTTTTAACAGTGGATTGATGTCATGAATGAAGAGTACAAGTCTATGCAAAACAATAAGATTTGGGAACTTATCCCATTGCTAGAAGATGCAAAACCAATTGGTTGTAAATGGATTTTTAAAACCAAGCGGGATGCAAACGGTAATGTGGAGAGGTATAAGGCACGTCTTGTAGCTAAAAGCTTTACTCAAAAGGAAGACATTGATTATACAGAGACTTTCTCTCCGATTTCATCGAAAAACTCATTCAGAACAATCATGGTACTTGTTGCTCATTATGATCTTGAGTTATATTAGATGGATATTAAGACTACATTTCTCAATGACGACATTGATGAGATAATTTATATGGTGCAACCAGAAAACTTTGTGTTAGGAGACCCAAAGAATATGGTTTGCAAATTAAGGAAATCCATCTATGGACTCAAGCAAGCTCCGCGTCAATGGTATTACAAGTTTTAACAAATAATTATCTCGTTTGGTTTTGAGATGAACATTATTGATGACTGTGTATATCACAAGTTCAGTGGGAGTAAGTATATATTTCTGGTTCTGTATGTCGATGACATATTGCTTGCCACTAATGATATAGGCATGTTACACGAAACTAAGAGATTTCTATGAAAGAATTTTGAGATAAAAGATCTTAGGGACACCTCTTTTATATTAGGAATCCAAATACATCGAGATCGTTCTCGGGGTATTCTTGGATTATCACAAAAGAGCTATATCGATAAAGTACTTAAAATATTTGGCATGCAAGACTGCAGACCAGGAGACACCCCTGTGGCTAAAGGAGACAAGTTTAGTCTCAATCAGTGCCCTAAAGGCAACCTTAAAATTCAAGAAATATAGAAGATTCCTTATGCTTCAGTTGTAGGAAGTCTAATGTATGCTCAGGTATGTACGCGTCCGGATATTGCGTATATTATTAGGATGCTAGGCAGATACTTAAGCAACCCTGGTATGGATTATTGGATAGCAGTCAGAAGGGTTATGAGAGCATCTCCAACAGCTTCCCCATTTTCCACTTTTGAAGAATTTAGTTAGGTTTTTGGTCCAACAGATTCCCCATCTCATTCTCCAAAATAGGGATGGAGGAGAAAAAATGGTGAAGCTTCCCCAAATCTGCAGCATTCTCCAAATTTTTAGAGGAAAAAAGGGATTCTTCGAAATGGGGAAGCTGTTGGAGTTGGTGTAAAAATTAGTTGGAGAATATGACTTTTGCTTCCACATTTTGGAGAAAATTTTGGAGAAGCTGTTGGAGATGCCCTGAGATATCTTCAGAAAACAAAAGATTATATGCTCACATACAGAAAATCAGAACAGCTGGACGTTATTGGGTACTCTGATTATGATTTTACTGGATGCCAAGATAGCAGAATGTCTATATTAGGCTACATTTATATGTTAGCAGGAGGAGCTATATCATAGAAAAATGTTAAACAGACACTTGTAGCTTCCTCTACTATGGCAGCAGAATTTTTAGCTTGCTATGAGGCATCCAATCAGGGAATATGGCTGCGAAATTTTATCATTGGACTGCGTATTTTAGAAAATGTAGAAAGACCACTAAGGTTATATTGTGACAATAAATCTGTAGTAATGTATTCCAATAATAATAGGAGCTCAACTAAGTCAAAATATATTAACATTAAGTTCCTGGTTGTGAAAGAAATGGTACATAGTAGACAGATATCCATAGAGCACATTGAGACAAACTCTATGATAGCTGATCCTCTTACTAAGGGATTAACATTCAAGGTCTTTCATGAGCACACTGCTCATATGGGTGTGGTGTTATTCGAGGATATCATGATTTAGTGGGAGTTTATAAATTTTAGTGCTTTGTGTTTGATTGTATTGTCTGGTTAGAATAAAGTATTCAGTTAAGATACTCTGTTACATTATGTTTGGTTTTGACCTCACTAAAGTAGAACCAGTTAAAAATAGACATGTACTGATCACATTGCATGTAATTTTTATGTTGCACATCCATGATTGATCTATGTCGTTTGATTGTATTGGTATATGTGACCATTGATGGGTCGAGTCATGATAAATGTGACGAAGGCCGCTTTGATCCTATATTAATATAGTCAATGGACGAGATTATTCGGAAATACCTTTTCAGTGATAGCAATTTTGAGCTCATAAGGTATACACACCTTAAGGAGTCATATGGTGCCTAAGTGGGAGATTGTTGGATTTAAATCTAATTAAATCTATTCGTTATTCGTGGGCACATATGATTAATCTGTGTTTATTGCTATCCTTCAGGATAACCCACTAAAGTGATCAATTAATTTGGGTTAATGGGTATTTAAATAAATCATGGGGTTATATGTACAGATACCAGGTTGTAATTGTAATTTGACGAGGGACCAAATTACAAATGTACAACACCTATATATATGGGGTTATGGTCCCGAATCTAGGGTTAGCTACTCTCATTCTCTTATCCCCATCTAAAAAGATCTTATGGAGAGAAACCCTAAGATTAGAAGATCCAAAACCCAACTCAAGTCCAATCCATGAATTCAAGTATAAGCTTCCACTCTTAATGTTTAATCTCTATGATGTAATCATGTTTATATCTAACACAACCACCCTCTCTCTACTTCCCTCAAATTCGCACAACAGCTCCATCGTCAAACCTCTCTCTCTCTCTCTCTCTCTCTCTCTGTCTTTGAACTCCCCCAAGTTCTTCATTATCACCGTTGCAGGTTCGATCAAGATCACTTCTTTCAATTCTCCTTTACTAAGCAAAGAGTAAAGCGACCTCATATCCCAACCTTCAGTCCTTCGCAGCTTCCTTTCTGATTTGCTAACCAAATGAAAATCTCAATCACTTCACCAATTTGATCTCCGACGATCTCTAAACCGCCGCTGCTGCCTCTATAACCGCCACCATTGATCTAGACCTTGATCGGTGAAACTGATACAATAATGGTGGTGTTGGTGTCGAATAGTGATCGCGCTCCTTCTGGTGGCATCAATCGTGAATGTCGGCGTTGGACAAAAGTGTGGAAGCAGTGGAGTAGATCAATGAGATTAAAAAGCTAAATTATGAGCAAGGCAAAAGTAGGCTTCTACCATTTTTGCTATTGTTTTATTTGTAACAATTCCTTTGCATCAAAGAGCGTACGAAGCAACCATAAATTATGATCTAGAAAACTGGGCAAATTCTACATTTCCTAGTTATTAAGTTTTGTGACACTAGAGTTTTACTTGTGACCTTTAATCCTGGCTTGTGACCTTTGAGCACTACCAGCCGCATTCCAATATCTACTATGGCTGTTAACTGTTGTTTGTGATTTGCAGCTATTGTTTGATACTTATGACATTTTTTTGTTATAGATGTGATTATGTCATTTCAGATGTGTGCCTGATCTTTCAATAGTTGGATTCGAGTGGCTAGAATACTTCCCATCTGTAATACGGTACATCATATTAGTCTGTAAAATATATAGAAAGGATGATACTTGGCACGGGATGGCACCAAAATGGAATAACTATATATGTCCTTAAGGGAAAATATTTTTGTAAGAAAAATGTAAGAAGGGGAATAATCTTGATAATTGGCAGCTCAACTCTTGATGTCTCACAAAATATGCATATGTTGTGCTTAGATGCGTTACGCATAGCATGTAAACATGTACATGCTGCTATTAACTATATCCACGTTTCCTAGCAGATAAAGGACGGTTTTGAGACTTCTAGCTATTATGTGTTACTTTTGGTGGATATGGAACTGTTTTGGGACTTCTAGCTAGTATATGTTAATTTCTCCTATTATTTGCGACACTTAGTTGTTAAATGTTACAATACATATTTTTGTGTGATAATTGTCGACTTTTATAGTTTTGGATTCTGTATGCGACTCTTAAAATTTACGTGTGATTCTTCCAAATTCTCTGAGACATATAATTGTAAGATAAGTGTACAAACTATAATGAGTTGGTTGAGGAATATTTTCTCTGCTACAACGCTACAAATTTTTAATAAGAAAATCCTATACTATAAACAAAATATGCCATGTTATAGCAAAAATAATAATTTCCATTTAACACTCACTCATTTTTTTTATTACATTTGATAATGTAGCAGCATTCTAACAAAAAATAACTTATATAAGGTTCACTATAATTTAAATAAAGTTCCATTTTTTTCTAATAAAATGCAACTAAAAAGTAAAAGAAAAAGCACAATTATTTACCCATTACAAAATTTCAAAATAGAAAGAGAAATAAATTCAATTTTCTTCTTCAAAACATCAAACACTCTAAACCCATTAAGTCCTATCCTTTAAAAACACATACATCAATCAAAGAAAAAGATACAAAAAAGGTTTGCAGCGCCTAGAGCATTCAAAAGACAACAGAATTTCTTGTTTAATGTACCATAGAGAAGATAGGAAGTCACTATGGCAGGACCTCCATAACTTCAAATCATCAGTAAACTGTCCTTGGTTAGTTGGGGGAGACTTCAATGCAATTCTCAGTGATGAGGAAAAACTGGGTGGCAAGCCAATTTCTGAGGCAGATACTGAGGATTTTCAGAATTTCATCTCCTCTAGTCAGCTGACACATATCAAGACCACGGGGTGCTTCTACACTTGGAATAATAAACAAGGGACTGATACTAGAATATGGAGCAGATTAGATAGGGTATTGGTCAATGAATTTTGGATCTTACAATATACATCAAGCCAAGTAGAGTTCTTGCAACCAGCTTGTTCTGACCATTCTCCAGCACTTTTGATAATTGAAGATGAGATTTTCCAGGGGAAAAAACCTTTCAAGTTTTTCAAGATGTGGACAAAACACCCAGAGTTTCTCTCTACTGTCAAGTCTGCTTGGGATAAGGAGATACAGGGATATTACATGTATAAGATACATTCAAAGCTCAAACTTCTCAAGCCTATGTTAAAGGAGCTAAATAAAAGGAACTTCATGAATATTAGTGAGCAGGTGTTAAGAGCCAAGCATGAGCTTACTGATACACAGTATAAGTTGAGTACTGACATGTTCAACTCTCATCTTATACTCAAGGAAAAGGAATGCTTAAAGAAATATTCAACTCTACTACAATGTGAGGAATCTTTTTACAGACAGAAAGCAAGTATCAATTGGGCTGTGCATGGTGATAAATCTACTCAATTCTTCCACTCAATCATGAAAGCCAGGAGACATCATAATAGGGTGTTATCCCTCTATACTGAGAATGGTACTAGAACTTCTGATATGCCTACAATCATTAATGAACTAACTGAGTATTATAAAAGTCTTCTAGGTTCTTCTGGTAACTGTGATGAGCCTGACCCAAATGTCATTGCAAATGGTCCTATTTTATCTGCAAATCAAAGGAGTTTGCTAGCAGCTCCTGTCACAAGGGAGGAGATTAAACAGGCTGTATTTACAATGTCAGATGACAAAAGCCCTAGGCCCGATGGATTCAGTGCTTCTTTTTTCAAAGCATCTTGGAATATCATTGAAGATGAAATATGCAAAGCCATAGAGTAATTTTTCCATACTGGTAAACTTCTTGGTGCCTTCAACTCCACCTCCATTACTCTAGTACCTAAAATACTCAACCCCAGTTCACCAGCTGATTATAGGCCTATCTCATGCTGCAACTGTATATACAAGATTATTTCCAAAATCATTACTGCAAGAATACAGAAAGTGATTGGGTACTTGATTGATAATGCACAGAGTGCATTTGTAAAGGGAAGACTCATCTCCAATAATATACTGTTGGCTCATGAACTTCTCAAACACTATGGAAGAAGACATAATTCTCCAAGAGCTGTTCTTAATGTTGATCTGAGGAAAGCTTTTGACATGATAAACTGGGGGTTCATCAGATATATGCTTACAGGGCTGGGATTTCCTAGCAATATGATCAAGTGGGTAATGGAATGCATTTCAACTCCTAGATTTTCATTATCAATAAATGGTTCCTTGCATGGATACTTTGAGGGAGCTAGAGGACTAAGACAAGGGGATCCATTATCTCCATTTTTATTTGTTATAAGTATGGAATATCTATCTAGAAAACTGAAAACCCTCAGCTCAGACAGAGGATTCAAGTACCACCCAAAATGTGCTAGAATGAATATTACTCACTTGACATTTGCCGATGATCTGCTGCTTTTTTGTAGAGCTGATTTGGACTCAATAGCTAAGTTACATAGTTGTTTTCAAGAATTCAGCAATGTCTCAGGGCTGGAGATTAATTCTAGTAAAAGCTCAATCCTCATGAGTGGTATCGATGATAACACAAAGATGCAAATATGCACATTCTTAAACTTCACAGAGGGCTCCTTGCCAATGAGATATTTGGGCATGCCACTGATCTCTAAGAGGCTCTCCTTTCTTGATTGCTCTCCTTTAATATCTAAAGTCTCTGATCAACTCCAATCTTGGCAGAGCAGGAGACATTTGTCATATGCGGGGAGAATCCAACTAATAAAATCTGTTATTATGGGAATTCAAATCTATTGGACAAGCAACTATATCCTTCCGATAAGGGTTTTGGAAAAGATTGATAAAATGTGTTCTGCTTTCCTATGGTGGAACAAAATACATCTAGTTTCCTGGTCAGAAGTATGCAAGGATAAAGAACATGGAGGATTGAGTCTCTTCACTGCCAGGTACTGGAATTATTCAGCAGGTATTAAACTACTATGGATGATACATGCTAAAAAGGATTTACTGTGGATTAAATGGGTCCATGAGAACTATTTACAAAATCAGAGTATTTGGCAAATTCAACCGAGGAAAAATGACTCTTGGATGTGGCGCCAACTCCTAAAAGTGAGAGATTTGGTGATCAACAGACTTGGAAGTATGGGGAATATTCAAGGTGTTCTTGATAGCTGTCTCAAAGATGGTAACATTCAAATCTCTTCAATATACAATGCTATTTCTTACTCTTCAGCTACTGTAAACTGGTCGAAGACAGTTTGGGGGGGGGCTTGCACTATCCCAAGCACTCTTTGATAATGTGGCTTGCCATCCTCTCGAGGCTGCTGACTAAAGATAGGCTATATCACATGAAGATCTTGGAAGCTAATCAGAATCAATGTGTATTGTGCACAGGCTCTGCTAACAGGCCTGAATCAAAAAAACACCTCTTCTTCGAGTGTCAATACTCAGCTTCAGTCTGGAATGAAATGATGGAATGGTTGGGCTTTACTTGGAGATCATGTGATTGGGATTGTGTGATGAATTGGTTTAATAACAACCTGAAGGGTTTAGGATTTATGAAGAAGATGAAGAGAATGGTGCTGACAGCAACAATATATTGGATATGGAAGGAGAGGAACTCAAGAATTTTTCAGCAAAAGTGTAGAAGGTCCGATCAACTTGTGAGGGAGGTGAAGATTTCTGTCCTTATGAAAGTGCTGCAGGAAAAAGTTCCAGACCATTTGAGAGAAAGAATAAATAGATTGTAAATAAGTTAGTTTATTGTTCTTGGTTGCCAGACCATTCTGGTTCTTGCTGTGCTCTCATTTCAAAAATTGGAAAATGAATAAAATTTTTTCATTTACCAAAAAAAAAAGAGAGAAATTTGAGAGAAACCTACTTGGGTCTTTAACAAAATACGTTAAAATTATAAAAATTTCAGTGAGCAAAGTGAGGTCTAAACTCAAACAGAACCGTGAAAACTTAGCCTATTAATATTAGGGGGAAATAGAAATTATTATAAATTTTATTTTTTTGCTACAACTAAAGACATATTCAGTTCAATGTGCGGGTAGCAAGAAGAAGGCGGTGATGGTCTTGATGAGAGCGTTGGGACGCCTAAAGATATTTTTAGTTTAATATGATTTTATTTATTTTAGTTGAGAGAAGAAGAAAAGAATGAAAGGTGGAGAAAGAGAAGATGTGGGCACAAAGGGCAAAAAGGGAAGACGAAAATAAGTGTGAGCTGGAAAGTTGTTTGAAGGGAGTAAATGAACGTATCTTTAGGTCTTGGCCGTTTTAATACTTTTTTGACTTTTTTCAAAGGGGTTGGATGCATAGCATTTTATTGTTTGCTCTCTACAAACAATTTTCCCTTTATTTACTGGTGCCACACTTTTCACTGATTTCTACTTAGGGGGCTGTTTGTTTGCCTAAAAAAAGAGGGAAATTAAAGAAAAGAAAACCTATTTCTGAGAAAAATAGATTTTGGGATTGTTTGGTTGGCTAAAGAAAGAAGGAAATTAAAGAAATTGAGTTGAGATGAGATGAGTTGTCACCTTATTATAGGATGATGTGAGTGATTTTTTAAGAAAATTTGTTTTGATATTATTTGGTTGGCGGAAAAAAATAAGAAAATGAATTATAAGAAACATATTTCTTGTAATATGTTGTTTTCTTTTGTTTGGTTATTTCTTAAAAATAAGAAAATAGATGAGATGAGATGAGTTGTCATTATATTATTGGATGATGTGACCCACACTTAAGGAAATTGTTTTCCTAGTTTTTTGGGAGGAAAACAAAGAAATGAAATGTTAATGAGATGAGATGAGTTATCACAATCTTATTGGATGATGTGAGTGATTTTTAAATATGAGATGAGATGAGTTGAGTGATGTTGTGGATGAAAATAATATTTTATTAGATATGGTGGATGTGATGGATGAGTTGTTGGATGAAAATAATATTTTATTAGATATGGTGGATGAGTTGTTGGATAAAAATAATATTTTATTAGATGTTGTGGGTGAGTTTTAGGGATGGAAATATGTGAAATTGTACTTTTTGAGATTTCTTGGTTTTCATTTCTATTTTTTGGTTTTTTAGGAAATAACCAAACTTTCCCAAATACTTTTACCATAGCATGTGCCAATCACGTGTTTCTTAACTACTCGCTCCCTTAACCAAATTTTACCCGTGATTCTCCCTAAGGGGGCTTAGTCACCTAGAATTTAAAATTAGAACCGGTATAATTTGTGGGATAAATTTGTAAGGTGTTAGTCACAGAGAACTAAAACTAGAACAAAATTTTACAGTGTTAGTCAAGTAGAACTCTAACAAAACTAGAATTGGGATAATGGTACAAAATTATCCCACTTTTTTTTATTTTTCTATACAAAAATGAGAGTTCTAGTCTCTCAAATTATTCCAAGTTTTAGCTTGGAACTAGAGGTGGTAAAAATATAGAACTCAAATTTATTTTGTTATTTTATATTTTTTATATTTCTTTTTTTCTTTACTTCTTTCCTATTATGGTTATCACCATTATTAGACAATCATTATAATAATAATTGTCAATATCTTATAGTCTAACCAAAATTTATTTAATAGTAAAGAACATTCTTGTAAGCAATTATCAATCAATAATAGTAAGTTTAAAATACATAAATAGTATTTATATCTTCAAAATACATAAATATATATTTCATGATTATAAAAAATTTAACCCACGTTATTTTATCAAAATATCCCGCTTCACAAAATTGTTCCTATTTATCCCACTAAAATATCCCACTAACAAAAAATTATTCTACTTTAACAATTATCTCATTTTGTATGAAAATGTCCCAATTGACTAACACCCCCTAATTAAATTTTCAAAAATTAAATGTTAGAAAGCTAAACACGCTTTCTTCCTCTTGTTCCCCCCAAATCCCTAATCTCGTTGTTTCCTAAAGTAATAAGCAAGTAGTTGAAATAAAGTAAGTAGATAATACTTATGCTACATTCGAGCAAAAAAAAAACAAATTTGTTTCTTTAAAAACCTACTTTCAATACCTCCTTAAATACTAATGTGACGCCTACGTGTCATTCTTACTTCCTAAATATTTTTTTGCACATCAAGACTTAGAAGTAGTCCAGAAGTAAGTGAAATGTGCATTGATTATAAATAATTTTTCTTATTAATACTTTCTTTATTAGTTACTTCCTAACAACATTTTATTGCTATCCGAACAAAAAAAGAGAATGAAGAATAATAAGTGTTATTTCCACTACTTTTAAAGAGCATGTGAAACAAATAAAAAATTAGTACTTTCACTATTTTCTACTTCATAAATTTAGAAATTAGTCATTTGATCTATTTCCTACTTTTCACTACTCATGTCAAACCAAACGGGCCCTTAAAACTAGGGCATAATTTAGTGGATGGGAATAGAGATGAGGGAAGAGAGAAGCACGTGATTTACACATGCAAATGTTGGGAACATGGTTGATGTTACAATATCTCTTGTATTTTGATGATAACAAATCATTATTTATCTAACATATTTTACTGCAGATTTAAGATATACATCTCAAAGCAACAATCAAATTATCAAGGCTATTTCGAAGATCAAAAGATGAAGATGTAAAATTTTATCTTTTCTTTTAGAATTTTTGTACAAGCCTTGATCATACACACAACACACACTATTTACTTAGAAAATCATAAAAAATATTCTAAGTATAATCCTAATTTTAATCAACATATAAATAAGTTATTAAACTATTGAAAATATCAAAAATATGGTTTCTGGCCGACCAAAGATAGGTCTGGTCGACCAGATAGATCAGCCAGAAACAAAGATTTAGAAAAATCTCTGTCTGATCGACCAGATATGGACCTGGTCGACCAGAGGCTCCAGATTCGACCAGGAAATTTTCCAGAAAGCATTTCTGGTTGACCAGGCCTCAATCTGGTCGACCAGACAGTGCTTCTAACAGCTATATTTTTCAAATAAATATGAACGTTTTGTGAACGTTTTTGGCAGTTATTTTTGAATGTTTTGAACGAAAATTATACCTATAAATAGGTGTTAAGTTCTGAAATTTCATTACTCAATTCCTTTATATAAACTTGAGTTTTTCTTGACTTCTTAAGATCATTTTGAAGAGAAAAACTGCATGAAAATTTTAGTTTTGTTCTTGATAAAAGTTTCACTACTCTAGAACAAAAATCATCCCTATAGCCTATTGTAATTCACTCACATGTACACATCAAGGCTTATAGGAAGAGAAAGTTGTACCATCTTGTTTTCGATTTGATAATCTCTTGGAAGAAGAGATTGTTGTGGCATTGGCAATTGAAGATTGTCAAAGTTGAACGGTTTGTTTGCGGGTTGCAAGTGCTTGCTGTTTTTGCAAGTGGAAATAGTGGAGAAATCTCAAGCGAGGCTTGGGGACTGGATGTAGGTCTGGAGGACCGAACCAGTATAAATCCTTGTGTTTGCGTTTGTAATTTTCTGTGATTGTCTACATATTGGTTTGATCCTTCTTACTCTTTGTGATATTATTTTATTGAAATTTAAAGTTTCCGCATTAGATTTCATAAACACTATTTAACCCCCCTTCTAGTATTTGAGTGCCATTGCAGCGATCCTACAATTGGTATCAGAGCCAAGTTGATCAAGGATAACAATGGCTACATCATCTACATCACAGTTCAAGGAAGGACACTCTACTCAAAGACCACCACTTTTCGATGGTTCCAACTATAACTACTGGAAGTGTAGGATGAAGATCCACATTCAATCAATAGGATTCGATCTCTGGAACATAGTGGAGTCTGATTACAACAAGCCTACTACTCCATACTCTGAATGGACATTGGTGGAAAGGACAAATGCGAATCTTGACGCCAAGGCAATGAATGCATTGTTTTGCGCAATGGATAAGAATGAATTCAACCGCGTGTCTACTTCCAACACCGCACATCAAATCTGGCACACACTTTAGGTAACCCACGAAGGAACTTCTAAGGTTAAAGACTCAAAAATTTCTGTTTTAGTGCACAGGTTTGAAATGTTCAAGATGAAAGACAAGGAGACAATTGGTGAAATGTTCACAAGGTTCACCGACATCATCAACTCCCTAATTGCATTAGGAAAGGTCTACACACAAGTAGAGATGGTTAGGAAAATTCTCCGGGCTCTTACTCTGGATTGGGAGAAGAAGACTACCGCGATAGAGGAAGCCAACGATCTCTCCATATTGACAGTAGAAAATTTGATAGGGAATTTGATGGCATACGAGGTACAACTTGAAGATCGGAAAAAGGATAATGAAGAAAAGAACAAGAAGGTTCTTGTTTTCCAAGCATCTACTGATGATGAGGATTCGATGACGAAGAAGAGTTTGCAATGATCACACGCAAATTCAGAAAATTCTTGAAGAAAGGTAAGTTCTCTTCTAGTAAATTCAAAGATACTAACAAAGTCACTTGTTTTGGTTGTAATAAGCCAGGACACTACAAGAAAGATTGTCCCCTACAACAAAAGTTAAAGTCGAAGTCTTCTAATAATTTCAACGGATTCACAAAGAACAAGAATGAACAAGTGAAGAACAAAAAGAAGAAGGCTTTGTCGATAACATGGGATGATAGTGACCAGTCATCTTCAGATGAAGAAGAGGAAAAAGAAGATCATCAAGCGAATATGTGCTTTATGGCAAATGAATCTGATGATGATCAAGTAAGTAATCATGATGAGTTACTTGACGCATTTAACGAATTATTTTTGAAATACAAGCAACTAAATTCTTCTTTTAAAATATTAAAAAATGAAAATGAAAATTTGAATAACACTTTAGTCTCTCCTTATGCTTCACAAATAGAAGATCTTAAAGAGAAGAATAAAGAGTTATTTTCTAAAAATTACAAGTTATCTAGTAACAATCAACTTCTTAAAAAAGAATGTGATTTCTTTAAAGTTCGTATTTCAAATTTGAATGATGATGTTAATAGTCTTAAAACCAAATATGAAACTATATCAATGAATGTAGGTAAATTTAACAAAGGAAAAGAGAATCTAGATAATCTACTTTCTTATCAATTACCTGCTAAGAGTAAACAAGGATTAGGATATGTTTCTAACTCCAGTAATGAGAAAATATACTCTTCTATGCAAAAGAAAAATCATGCTTATTTATATTCTAAATTTGTGAAAAGTAATTATCATGCACATAGTGATACATCTATGCATGTTAGTTCTAAGGTATTTTCACATAATGATAGAAAAATGCATATGAAGAAAGTTGCAAGTAAGAATATTTTAAAATCCAACTACATTTGGGTTCCTAAAAATGCATGTTTAAGTGATAGAAAGATATACATATCAAATTACAAAAAGGATATTTGTGATTCTGAAAACTATCTTTCATACAATGTAGGTAAACCAAATTCTTATTGGGTTTGGTTTCCTAAATGCTAATCTCA
>BQKN01064307.1:0-28619 GCA_022839385.1 Asparagus kiusianus
TATTCTAGTTTATAGACTTAACAATCATAATATACATCTTCTATTAAGTCTATAAAATCAGTTTATGAAGTTTAAAAACATGGTGTAGTCAAAATGTCAAAACAAGTATGTTTACATTTTCATGTTTTGGACTATTTTGTAAAATGAAGAGATTTAATTTAGGAGGTGATTTTTGAAAACTAGTTTTTGTAGCATGTGTATTATCACGTCTACAATCATTTTCTAAAGTTTTACAATTTTCTAAATTTGTTTGCTATTTTTAAAAGTAGTTTAAAAATTAGGTTTCTGCTTTATACAGGTTGTATACTTGTTATCAGTCGACTAATCAGTCGACTGATGAAAGTGCCTGTAGTTGCCAAATAGTTTCTGTTTTGTTTTTGTCGACTGACCAGTCGACTGATGAGATATCAGTCGATTGATAATATCGTTAGTCGACTGATGAGCTCAAAAATGCCTACAACGGTCAGTCCATAGTCGACTGATAAAACCCGTCAGTAGACTGACGGCACAACAGCTAGTTTTTCCAGCCTTCTGTTTTTTGTATTTTTGCTGGATTTGTTTGGGTTTTGTGCCTTGGTTTTCTTTTTATATAAACTCCTATTATTCTTATCAGAAAATAGTTTTGAAAAGAGGGTTTTTAACAAGGGTTTTAAATGTTTAAAAGTTTGTTTCTCAAGTTTAAGTTTGGTGTTTGAGTGTACAAAGAGGAGGCTTGAATTTTCAATTGACGAATTCATCCTCAATCTTCTTCAACCTTTTTGTGATTATAGAGAAGTTTTTCTAACTCTTTTCTCTAATGATTTTATTATTGATTTTCATATTCTTATTATTGCTAGTTTGTTAATTGAGTTAGATTTTATTTATACTCATTTTATCACACACACCCTATTTGAGCTTGTAGCATTTCATACATCATATATTGGGTTGTGGGATTATGATTTGTGAGATTGAGCTTACATTAAGTTCTCACCTATTGTAGAGAATATTTTATTGTATTTTGCTTAATTATGAGTTACACATTGTATCACACTTGTACACCGAGAGGAGTGTGTGGTGAGAGATGGAGTTATCCCAAGAGGAGTGGCGTCAGTTGTAATGCCTAGAGGTAGGTCGTAATTCCGAGCACTTGAGGGAAACATGGGCTAGAGACTAACACTTAGAGGGTGTAGAGTGTGAGTGCAATTGTGTGTGTTGCAAAGTTTTTGGTGAACTAGAAAACCGAATTGTGTGGTGTAAACGTTGTTCGGGTGAGCGTAGAAAACCTAGTTGTGATAGTGGAGTTCTTCCCGGGAGTGGGGAGCGGAGACGTAGGACGGAAGGTCCGAACTCCGTGATCATTTCTTGTGTTTGTATTTGTCTTTGCGTACTATCACTTGTTTATTTATTCTTGTTCATATATCCTTGCATATATCAAATTGAATATCAATATTGTTAGGGTATATTTGTTAAATAATTTTAATCAGTATTAATATCTAATAAGATTATCAATAACTCTATTCAACCCCCTCTAGGGTTCCTTCCTAGTGGCATTAGGGTGCTTTCACTTCTCACCGTATCAGTATGGTCGCTCTCCAACCGTTATTTGTAGATTAAAAATTAAATGCATAGCGATCCTCTTAAAACATCCTGGAAAAGTAATGTCTAAACAGGAGATTATATATTCATACTTATGCATGGGTTACATTAGTATCAAAGTTATATTACGGTTGCTCGCAATTTTAATCTTCCTATTTTAGGGTTAGATCTTTTTTTCACATCTAGTGGTTGTATAGAATAGATCTAATTTCTTGATTGTGTTTTTGGTCATTGGAATGAACAAAGTTAAGATTTTTATTAAAAAAATTTATTTTTTATTAAAATATTAAAATTTTGGTGTAAAAAAATTTGACTTTTGACATCTAGCATGTCAAGTCTATAATAAAAATTTAACTTTTATGAACTAGTGGACAATTATAATTAATCAGTGATTTATTAAATTTTTCTAAGATCTAAAAATATTTTTTATTTTTTTTGATATTTTCAAAATTTTTTGAATTCCTTCAAAAAGGAAAAAAACCAAGATCCCCATCGCCGGTGCCAGGGGCGCTGACGATAGCAGTAATAAAGGTAGATTGCTCCGACGCTGGGTACCAGAGGCCCACCACCAACCATCGCCGACGATGGTTGTTAAAAAAAAGGGTTTTAATTCTAGCCGCCACTGCCATGCAACGGTGGAGGCTGTCGAAAAAGGGCCTAATGCTAGGTGTCAGGGACTGCCCTCCCATCACCGCTGGTAGTGTGTGTTGGCAGGGTTTCTTTAAAAAACCAAGGGCAACTGCAGCAATGGCCAATAGGAGGCAGCGGTGCTGGGTCGCCGCTACCGCCTGTGACACGGCGGAGCCTAGTTTTGAGCCTCAATAAGGGATCGACACAACACTGTAGGGCAGCACCCTAGCCGCTACTTTATCAGTAGTCCCTAGGGTTTGTCAAACCCTAGAGGCATATTCATAAACATATTTTTTTTTGTTTTTCTTAAATTTGAAAATTATGTAAAAAGTGTTTTTAAATCAGAAAGTTTTTTAAAAATAATAAAACATCTAAAATTTTTTGGGAAAATTTTAGAAAATGTTTTTATTTTTTTCTTTAGAAATTTATGAAAATTTTGATGTGGGGTGTACTGCGTTTCATAATAAAGTTATTTATCAGATTTTTGAAAAGTAACTTAAATTTAGAAAAAAATATTTTATACACCAAAAAATTTAGTTCTTGAATCGTAATAAAATATTAAAATTTTTCATGGGTAGCTATTCTACGGGGAGCTCCTAGGGAATGTACTAATTTCACGAGAAATAGAAAACCATAACAAAATTGACAAGATAAATTAGATAGTTAACTGTAAAAGTGAAATTGTTTGTTTAAGTTTATCATGCCACATATTCAAACACATACTGGAATATATAAACAAATAATTTTGTGGCGTCCCTGATTTTACACAAGGCTGCAGTCTAAGATGAACCCAAGAATATCAAACTTGCCATGCACTTAATACTGTGCAATAACATGTTTCACCATCACATAACATCTCTCCAGTGGAAGTCAAGCAATGATCAAGTGTAGGTGCAAAGCAGATAGGATAAAGTTAATAATGCAATGAACACAATATAGAGAAGATCCAATAATAAATATAAACGTGTTCCAACAAAAACAAAGAAGTATTACACATGATAAGTCTGAAATAAGAATAATAAATCTCTAACACAAGAATCAACTGAATGCAGTACTAAGGCACTCAGCCTTCAATATGAAATACATCTCTAAAAGAAAACTAAACTCATAAATATCAATTTTGGAGCACTAAATATCTAGTAAATAAATGGCGGTGAGCTAAACTGTATCTCCATCAACTTGTGACTCTCCAGACTCCTGACTCGCTGTCTGAAAAGAGGAGAAACAATGGGCATCAAAGCGCTAGCGAAAACATCTCCATCACCCTAGGGGGAAGGGGTTAGGAGTACAAAAATACAAGTTAGTACATATTGATATATAAATTATCTATCCTGAATTAAGAGGAATTAAGATTTAGAAATCCATAACACGAGAATGAGTACATCAAACGAAACAATCCAAATGAGGAAACCGTCATTTATATACCCATGTATCTCAAATTGTGAATCGCTAAATCCCAACTCGAAGATCTTATGAATACAATAATTAATAAAAGAAATACACTACCTAGCCTCATCCAAACCAAGTCATATAAAAATACCTTACATTACCCTTCGGTTTGTGGCACAGTAACAATGATAAAAATCCAGTAAAATAATCTCGTATAGTATACATCGTGTATGACAACCTCAGTCTTATACCCTATGATTGGATTCTATATCATGGGAACATTAATACAAATCTATGTGATTCTCTATACAAAAAAATTGATGTTGAGTAAAGCACTCACAATATCATATGGCTTACTACCTTACCCACTCGCTGTAAAACCCCAAAAATTTAAATATTATGTGATAAAAAATGATGAATATGTTATATATGATAAATAACATATTTTGATGTTTGAGTAAGCTAGGAATTGATTTGAGATTAATTCAATATATATGTGTGAATATATGAAGGCAAATGCACAAATCATGCACGAAGAAGAAATCTGGAAAAAATATCAATTAAGAGTTTATATATTTTACATGCCGATATATTTAGAATATAGAAAATGTCAAAAGAACAAATTTGTAGGTCTCTTCTATAGCTTTCCTTAAAATCTTAGATCATCTCATTCCGAGGTCGGATATGAAAGTTACAGTCAAGATATAGAAGACCATTTTTCCAAACAGACTGAATCTTTGTTGTTAGTAGTCTACTACTAAGCATAGTAGTCGACTACTAAAGCTATTAGTCAACTACTAAGGCTATTAGTCGACTACTAAGGCCATTAGTTGACTAATCAAGCTGATTTTTAGATTTCTATTGGGTTTTGGGTTGATTTTAGTTTATATTCGAACCTAGGTTTAACCCTAAGTATATAAACATGTTTAGACCCTTTTTCCTGAGATTTTTCATGTGAATTACCAGCCACCATCTTCTCTAAAACCCTAGAGCTTGTTTTTAGTGTTCCTCGAGGAGATTCGAGGCGAATCGTTGAGCGAAGGGCCAGATCCCATGCTTTTGAGCGAGGAGGGATCTAGCACGTGTGTCTAGAGACTCGACACAATGTTTGAGGTAAGATCTCCTGAATCCAAACTCATCCCTTTAGTTAATAAATTAATTAAAGTATTTAATTGGATGTTTTGCATGCTTAACTATAACCCGATGTATTAAAAATAAGGTTTTTGATGATAAATCTCAATAAAGTGCTAGATCTAATGTTTTATCTTGCTGTTTATGATGGAGATTTGATCAGGATCATTAGGGTGATAATTATTTTCGTTTTTAACTTGTTAATATGGTTTAATTCTTATGCTAACCCTATTTGTTGCTTAATTGAGATTTCATGTCCATTAATCTATGCTTAATCCTAGGTTGGTGATATCTATGAGATATGAACGAATTTAAATCATTTTATATCTGCTCTAGGAGTTGTTGCAAGCATCCTTATGTTGATCATACTAAGAAATCATGTTTTAAATCGAGGTATTTGATTAATAAGGATTTTAAACCCTAATTAGAACAAATTAAAAGTGTGGTTTTACATTCATGACGTTTTCGAATGAGTATCGTATGTTTCATTCATGTCAAGCCTCTTGATAAGCACATGATGAAGGAAAAGAACTGTTGTACATGTTAGAATGTATGGAATTGCAGGGTAGTCGACTACAAGGCTTAGTAATCGACTACTCATGTCCAGTATTGAATTACAGAAACTGTTTGGTTACAAATTAGTTGACTAATATGCTTAATAGTCGACTATTGATATTGATATGAGTTTTTACAAAGTCTGGATGGACCTAGGGTAGTCAATTACTAAGCATAGTAGTCGACTACTAAGGCTGATTTCCTGAATATCATGTTGTTTTGATTCGAGATACGATCGTGTTGTTTGAGCCGCATGATAGTACATGTATAGGCATGATCATTCATGGATAGTATCATAGTACATGTGTTAGTACCCTAAAGAGGGGATTCTAACAAGTATTATTCAAATACACTTTTTTTCTTCCTTGAGATTGTATCCACACAATGGTGCAATGAGGTTTGTGAACCTATGTTATCGTATCCACATGAGTATACGTTGAGGTTTGTGAACCTGTGTTATTGTATCCATACGAGTGTACACTAAGGTTTGTGAACCTTTGTTATCATATTCACACGAGTGGGCGCTGAGGTCTGTGAACCTATATTATCATATCCGCACAAGTGTGCACTCAGGTCGGTGAACCTATGTTGTTGTTCCCACTTTAAGGTGCAAAGAGGTTGATGAACCTATGTGTTTTTTTCCGCATGATTATGCATAGAGGTTGATATGACTATTTGTTGTTTTGCACGAGGCACGATTAGTTGAGAATTTTAGAAAAGTGATGACTTTTATAACTTGATAGCCGAGTATTTGGGAGATGCTAAATGAGACATGACTCATTGTTGAGATAATTGATGACTAAAATGTTATGTTATGTGAGTGCATGAGATACATATGCTGACGTTGGTTATGAGGCTTTACTTTCCAGTATTTCTTGCTTTCAATTCTAGTTTGGGATTAATATTTAGTTATCTACTATTTGAGACATATGGTATATACATGAGGGTTTGCTTGTTTGGATTACTTCGCTCGACATACTACATCTCATATTTTAGATTTCTAAGTATTAATTCTATTAGATACGGGGAAAATGATTTAGGTAGACTATGCTTAATAGATAGAGCCTCCACTACATGTAGTAGCTCTTCCCATGGGGGTGGATAGAGGTGATTTTGATTTAGTGCTCTGACATTTTTGTTGTTCTTCTTTTTATTTTATTTTCCTTTTGGTCGGTTCCAAGCATCGGAGAGCCGCATAATAACAGAGTTATTACATAGTCGTCGTCACATGAGTTACAAGTTGAGACTCCACAGTAGAGTTCATTTTTATTCAGACATTAGAGTTTCAATATCACATTTTATAAAGGCAATGAGCCTTAATTACATTTTCAATTTAATTCATGTTGAGATATATTTATTTATTTTAGATATCAAATGTATTACAAATTATTTGTTGAGACATGATATTTTTTATGAGATACTCATTTCTTATCATGTCTATTGCACTTACTTCCTTTCTTTTGCATGTTTAGTACATGCACCTTGTTTTGATTCCACTAGAGGATATTGCTGTGATTGGTGAAACTTGTTATTACACTGTGTGGGTGCATGGCAGGTTTAACATCTCTGGGTTCACCTTGGATTGTAGCCATATATGAAAGCAGGGGCGTCACAATTGGTATCAGAGCTCTTGTTCCAGTATCCTTAGGATCATCCTGTGTTGAGTCATGGAGCTAGAATAGAGTTTCTTAGAATTCATGTATAGAGTCTGCCAAAAATCCTAGAATGAGTGAGGACGATATAAACGTATATCTTAAAATTTCAGAATTTTTTTATAACAACTATTTTATGTTGATTTAAAGTATTTGCATGGATACTATGTGTTATGAATACGTTATGTATATATATATCACTTATTTGTTAGAATTTTCCGGAGCAGTGAATATCACTTATTTGTGAGAATTTTGATTACTTCTTTGACAAGTAGTTAGAACTAGTCCGATTAAAGCTGGAAGATATGCTTGTAGTTAATTATGAAACCAAGACCAGCAGGATGACAATGATAAGGGCAAGATGCCTATTGCAGGATCTAGAGGACCCAACAGCGGAGTAATGATTTATTTTTTATCACCAGTAACAAAGACAGTATAAGAAGAGAGCACAACATGATTCGAGAGCGCCGTAGCAGCGTAGGATTCGGGATACATGTTACAATTGTAACAAGATCGGAAATAGGATGAATGATTGTCATAGTACACCAGTAGAAAACCAGCTTAACGGAGGTCAGGGTTAGTAGTCTCAGGGCCGCGGTTACGGCCAACAACGGAGGATAGAGGCACTACATGTTATTCCGAGGATTGAGGGGCTAGTAGGCCAAAATTACGTTATTCATAGTATTCCTCAGGATCAGATGGACCCATATGTTTCACTGTCAGTAGTGCAGCAGGCGCCAGCCACTGGCAGAGTTTATGTAGTCATACCGTGTGATCATAGTGGAGCAGAGTTTTTGTAATAAATTCTTTTCTAACTCAAACCTTGTTTGATTCAGGAGCTTTGCATTCTTTTATATCTCATACCTTCATGGATAAGCTTCTGTTAGTTGCACATTCCTTAGATGTTACGTTATAAGTCTCTACACCACTAGGGGACGTGTCCCTATTAGAAAGTATCTGTAGGAGATATGTTATCAGTTTAGATGACTCTGAGTTCATCTTTGACCTGATCATTTTGCGAATGTCGGATTTCGACGTTGTTCTTGGTATGGATTGGTTATCATCCTACCATGTCTGTATCGACTGTTTTGTTAAAACAGTCAGCTTGTGAACAATCGTTGGGTTTGTATAGATAGTAGCAACCTCATAGGGTAACCAGAATGCAGAGTCATTACTGGCATACATAGAGGAGGTTATTGTCCGGGATCAGAGGTAGATTTGAACGAGACCGGAGTTGTCTCAGAGTATCAGATGTCTTTCAAGACATACCTAGATTTCCTCCAGTGAGAGAGATTGTTTTCCTACATCGAGTTGTAGCAGGCACCATACCGATATTCCGAACACCCTATCATATGGTACATGGGGAGATGAGGGAGCTACAGACTTAGCTTGATGAGATGTTATCTAAGAGTTTCATTCTCCGAAGTCTGCTATGGGAGCACCGGTCCCCTTCGTGGAGAAGAAGGACGGTAGCATATGATTATGTATAGATTATCGCGAGATGAACAAGGTAACTATCCGAATTAGGTATCCACTATCGAGGATTTATGATTTGTTCGACTAGCTATAGGGAGCACAGTATTTTTTAAAGATTGATTTTCATCTGGTTTTCATCGGTTGCGGGTTCGGGAGATGGACATTTTGAAGACCGTCATTCTGACTGTGTTTTGAGTCTTTTTAGTTTCTTATCATGAGATTTGGGCTGGACAATGCATCCTCGGTATTCATGGACTTGATGAACTGGGTTTTTCATCCGTACTTGGACTAGTGTGTGATCGTGTTTATTGATGATATTCTTATTTATTCGAGATCGGAGGCATAATACGAGTAGAGTCTTTGTCTGGCTTTAAAGGTTCTACAGGAGTACCAGCTATACGCTAAGCTCAACAAATGTGAGTTTTGTCTATCTGAGGTTAGATTTCTTGGCCACATCCTTAGTAGAGAGGGCATTGCGGTGGATCCAGCTAAGGTTGCAGCAGTACTTGTTTGGGAGCCACCAACTATAGTTACCGAGATTTGTAGTTTCTTAGGTTTGGCTGATTAGTATAGGAAGTTCATTCAGGACTTCTCGAAGTATTCGACACAACTTACACGCCTTACGCAGAAAGGGAAAATAGTTTGTTTGGGGCACGAAGAGACAAGTGGCTTTTGAGATATTAAAGGATATGTTGACCAAAGAGCCGGTGTTAACTACTCCGAGCAAATATAGGACGTTTGTCACAGATGCATCATTAGAGAGTCTAGGATGCATTTTGATGCAGACCCAGAGAGTAGAGACGTATATTTCTTGTCAGTTGAGAACCCATGAGCAGAACTATTCCACGCACGACTTGAAGTTAACAGCAGTAGTCTTCGTACTAAAGACATAGAGACACTATCTGTATGGAGTACAGATCGAGTTGTTCACCGACCATTAGAGTTTGAAGTATCTCTTCTCTCAAAAAGAACTTAATTAGAGACAGAGACAATGGGTCGAGTTCATCTAAGATTACGAGTTTGCGATTCAGTATCATCCGGGGAAGGCTAATGTTGTAGTAGACGCATTGAGCAAGAAGCGTCGGTATCAGATTACAGTTTTGAGGAGCTCGTTGTGTCAAGATCTTCACACTCTTAGCCAATTTGAATTTAGGCTAGAGATTGGCGAGAGCAGCACATATTTGGGAGCAGTATTAATACAGCCATCTTGGAGTGATAAAGTAGTTAGAGCACAACTAGAGGAGTCTTCGATTCAAACTCAAAAGGAGGAGATTTCTAAAGAGTCCAAGACAAATTGGTCCGTTGGAGCAGATAAAGGCCTTCGAATGAAAGGCCGATTAGTGATACTAGCTAATACATAGCTGAAGAAAGATTTATTTAATGAGGCACATCGCACCAGGTATACAATGCATCCAGGCACAAGTAAAATGTATAAGGATCTAAACAGACACTTTTGTTGGAGCAGTATGAATAGGGAGATCGCAGATTATGTGGCTAAATACTTTACTTGCCACTAGTTGAAGGCAAAACACCAGAGACCGACAGTAACCCGACAACCTTTACCCATTCCAGAGTGAAAATGGGCAGATACTACTATAGACTTCATTGTAGGATTATCAAGATCGAAGAAGGGGAATGATTCAGTTTGGGTTATAGTTGATCGGCTAACGAAGTCATCACACTTATTACTAGTTAAGACCACCTATAAAGCAGAGACTTATGCGAAGATTTTTATCCAGAAGATCGTGAGATTGCACGAAGTCCCAGAGATGATTGTATCAGAATGGTACCCAATTATTTACTTCATATTTCTGGAGGAGTTTCCAGAATTCGTTTGGCAGTCAGCTATCTTATTCTATTATTTTCCATCCGTAGATGGATGGATAGACGGAGAGAGTTAACCAAGTGTAAGAAGACACGCTGCGTGCATGTATTATTGATTTCTAGGATAGTTGGGAGGATCACATTCTATTGATTGAGTTCACTTATAACAACAGCTATCAAGTGATAATTGGTATGACTCTATGATGCCCCCGGGTTCACACAAGGCTGCAGTCCAATATGAAACCAAGGATGTCAAACCTGCTATGCACCTATATTGTGCAATGACATGTTTCACCATAACAGAAATATCTCTCTAGTGGAAAGAATAAGACAATACATGTACAACTAGATATAAAAGAGATGAAGCCAAGAAATAGAACACTGAAATATTTGATAAATCTCTAAATAATCATGTCTCAACAGATATATAAAAATACGTCCAACAATCTTAAATAAATAATACAAAATCTTAACTACAAGAGTCAATTGAAAAGTACATAAGCTCTCTTAGCTCTCAAAATGTAATATAAATCTAAACATCAACTAGAAATATAAACTAAACATATGTGGAGCAGAACTACTAAACATATATGATGGCGATTATGCTGAAAATCTGTCAACCTGTGGTTCTTCAAAACTCTGATCTGATGCCTAAAAAGAAGTAAAAACCACATCATTAGAGCGCTAGCAAGATCATCTCCATCCACCCCCAGGGGAAGGGCTACTAGGTTTGATGGAGGCTCTACCTATAAGTGCATAGTCTACCTAGTTCATTTACCCTGTACTAAACTGGGTTAGTACTTAGAAAATCACAACACGAGACTGGTAAATCGAACAAAATAATCTAAACAATGAAACCTTCATATATATATAAAATATGTCTCAAATTGTGAATCGCTAAATATTAACTTCAAACTAAGAATAAATGAATACAAGAAAGATAATACAGGAAATACCACATCATACATCTCCAAAAATATCATATCAACTCCTCATACTACCCTTAGTAGGTAAAACAAATATTGACACACTCGTGTATCGAAGTTGTGAAATACTTTCATAATGGATCATATCTGTAGGGATCGAAAATTACCTATAGGTCTCCACGAACGGCTCAGTGCTAACGTCACTATCCAAGTCGTAGAAGCTTAATCGACATTGACGAATGATTGAAGTGAATCGACGGACTACATGAAGCAACGGAGTTTTGGAATAATGAGGATACGGACTGATCGGGAGCCCCGTGACGTTTACAAAAGGCACAATGCCCCTCGTGTCTCATTTATTCTACAGATGATCCAATCATTGGAGCTTATAGAACTCCTTGTCGGCTTTCCAACGCACTTTGAATCACTCAAATCCGAGTTCAGATAAAGAAGTTACGGAGGAAATGGATAAGTGCGCAAAACGGACTGTTTCAGCCTAAGCTGAGACACCCAAGGGTGTCTCCACCCGGGCAAGGGTGTCTCCACCCGAACAAAGGTGTCTCCACCCGGGCAAGGGTATCTCCACCCGAACAAAAGTGTCTCCACCCGAGCAAGGGTGTCTCCACACGAACAAAGGTGTCTCCACCCGGGCAAGGGTGTCTCCACCCGAACAAAGGTGTCTCCACCCGGGCAAGGGTGTCTACACCCAAACAAAGGTGTCTCCATCCGAGCAACGGTGTCTCCACCCGAACAAAGGTGTCTCCACCCGGGCAAGGGTGTCTCCACTCGAACAAAGGCGTCTCCACCCGAGCAGGGGTGTCTCCACCCGAGTAGGGGTGTCTCCACCCGAACAAGGGTGTCTCCACCCGAACTTCCTGGAGCCTATAATTACAGCCCCAGGGCCTTCATTTTTTTGGATCTGGAATTTTGGAGAATTGGCGAAGCCCTGCCGGACTGAAGAGTGATCGAGTTCTTCAAACGAGAAAGAGATTCTTCTGATCTGCATCACCCGCATCCATTCCTTAGGATTATCCTGTTGCGATAATCCTAAAAAGAGCAATTATCTCACCGTTGCCGAGATAAGCGCTTCTGCTTCTAGATTCCTTCGCGGATCGACGAAGTTCCAGATCTGATCTGATTGTCAGGTAGTCCACGGATATCGACGTCCCCGTCACCGGCTAAAGACCCACGCAAGCAAGAGACGACGAACGGATCTTGCGTTATTTTCAAAAAGTTGTAATCTTTCATTCTTTATTTTTGAATACTTTGAATTCTTTGTAAGCAATCTATATTATAATGAATTCGACAATGAAGGAAACTTTCTCCGAAAACAAACTGGCGACCACAGTGGGAGCCAACAACCTCGCTGCCGAGGCTGTCGTGACGCAACCGACTTTCAAGATCCGGGTGAATGAAGAGATCGAATATGAGTTCGATCAACAGAAGTTTGAAGAGTATCTCTCTTCCTCCTCCTCCAGATCTGCCTCTCCAAGCAGGCGTAGGAAGGCATCCTCTTACGGAAATGCTCGCGGGACCTCCGACTTGAAGATCCGAGATCCCCTCATCGTTGCTGCACTTACTCCCCGTGACGCCCCTACGACGTCCAACGTGGTCGAAGCTACAGATCCGAATCTTCCCTCTGCCATGAAGACAAATGCTGAAGGCACTCCAAACTTGTCGAAGAGGGCGCGCCAAAGACGGCGTCAACGCCTTGCGTGGCAATTAGCCAATGCTTCGGAATCAATGGATGGGATCCGCTATAATGAGGATCTAAAATCCAGGCAGCGCCGGGAACAACAACGGCGAACAACCAACTCCTCCTCCAAGACAGAAACGAACGAATGGGTTCGTGTCAAGAGGACCCGCTCCACCCTCGAGGAGCGAATCAAGAAGCGACGCGCGTTGCTCGCGCATGCCCAGCTCCTTTTGCAGAAAGCAGAAGAAATGCAGAAGGAAGAAGCAGTGAAGAAACCACCTAAGCGCAAACAAGTGTGGAGGCCAAAGGCAAAGCCAGTGCTTAAGGCAAAAGTGAATGAGCCAGATCCCGTTTCCCCTCCCCCCACAACTCCGATGAAGCCAGGAGGTAGCGTGGATCTCCCCAAATCCAGAGTCCCTTTGAAGGGTCGCCTCGGTTCTCTACCTGAAGATCGAGGTAAAGCACCCGTCAAGGAGCGATTGGGACCGTTGAAAGGTCCCCAAACAACAATCCAGGTTGGGGGTCGTACCAATCCCCCTAGGAAGGATGATAAAGGGAAAGCCCCTATTACCGACCGCATTGGGTTGCGGGTCGAAGTTCAAGAGCCCGTTAGGTTTTCACGCTCGCAAAGGCGCAAACCTGAACGAGCGACTTTTGGAGACGCCAACAAAGCGTCGCATCCCTAGAGGGAAACACATCTGTCTGATAATGATGATATTATACCTGGGAAGGCATGCCAACACTCTATGAGTTGCTCCAGTTATCAAACTGACGAGTTGTACTATAGGGGTGGGGGTACGAATAAGTCCCGGAAGAGAAATATTCGAGACACGGATCCTCATTGTTCGTGCGCCAACATAATCAAGGCAGTATTATCAGAATGCTGCTATCCTAAAACCCCAAAAAGAGTCTCAGTGTTTGAGAGAATCTCTACCAGGACGTTCGAGACCAAACCAAGGCGTTTCCGCAAGAGGAAGCCCATTCACCAAGATGATGAACTTCCAAAAGTGTCCATCAATATGACCAGGAGAGGGAAGTCAACGCGACATTTTAGTCCGGAACAACTTGCCGCGGTGTCCCAACGTATGACTCGATTACGATCAGGGACCAGTAGGCGGAGGTATTACTAAAGAATGCAGAAAGGACTCCCTTCAGATGACGAAGCTTCGGAGGTTTGCTCAGATGCTTGCTCAGCGATGGCTTCCGATGATACCGCGTCGAGTGCGGGATAGCCATACGAATCACTCATGATTAGCGCCGAGCAGGTGGCTAAAATACTTGAGGACGCCTTGACTAAGCAGAAAGAAAGCTTCAAATTTGAAATGGAAATGACCATGCAGCAGATGAGAGAAATGCATGACCAGCATTTTGCGGCACTGGCAACTCATCAAGGAGAGTCTAGTCGTCGCAATAATACTAACCAAGGTGATGATGAATGGGAAGTAGAGGATAATGCCAACATGAACACCCCTCCCGTCAACAACAATAATGAAAGTGGCCCTTCAGATGATAATAACACGAAGGAGGATAACATTACTTCTCCCCGAAACCACTCGAAGACAGATACGAGTGAAGATAAGAAAATGAGAGACTTGGAGAGCAAGATCAATGCATTGATGAATGCTCAAGAAGTGAAGAGGTCCGGGATACCATGTCCATACCCAAGAGAATGGGAATCAATTCCATATCCGACGAAATTCAGTTTGATCAATTTCACGTCGTTTGATGGAAAGGGTTCACCTACCCAGCACCTGTAGGCGTATAAAACTGCTTATAGGTCCCTTAACACAGCTCGACATAGTGATTCGACAAACCCACAAACCATCGAGCGATGAATCCAAGAATGATCGTTGAACCACAATATCGAAGCCAAGTGAGACGCAATGAAGCGGATTAACGAGGCGACGAGGTTAATGAATCGCACGCAAACAACTGAATACTTCCAATCGCGTGCTTAATCGAGCTAACGGGTCGATGAATCAACGAATCATCCAACCGTAGAGTCCACCACATCAATCAAGATCGGGAATGGACTCGAACAAATCAAGATCAAATCAAGATCGGATCCGAACTCAAACTCGAACACCGAAGCGGATTTACTGCCAAATTAGGATCCGGACTGCCAAATCAGGATTCAGTTCAAAAAATCAGAGTCCAGATCAACAATGAGGTTCGGATTAGCTGCAAAATCGGAAAACGGGCGAAGAGGTAAAACATCAAACACCTGGAAGGCTCGACAAAAACCAAGTCACCAAGGTGGCTCGACAACCGAGCCACCTCTAGGTGGCTCGGCAACCGAGCCACCTCTAGGTGGCTCGGCCGAGCCACCTCCTGGTGGCTCGGTGGCCAAGCCACCACCTGGTTGCTCGGCCAAAGCCGAGCCACCAGGAGGTGGCTCGGTGCCTCGGCCACCTTCTGATGGCTAGGTGGTTCGGCCACCTGTGCCAGGGCACAGTGAAGAGTGCCTATAAATAGGCTAGGGGGGCTCATTTATTAGAGGTTGGAAAATTTTGGAGGCAAAGCTCTGCTGGATTCAAGGCTCAAAACTAAAAAAGATTGAAGCTTTGGGACTTTGAGGACTTGCTCTTTCAGATCCGGTGCTCGGCGATCGTCCACGCCAAATAAGGCAGGAGTTCGAGAGAGATCAGATCTGAGATCTACATGGTGTTCCTCCGGATCAAAGCTTGGCCTTTGATCCCGAGAAGAGTCTCGAATTCGCTTGGTCGATTTCGATAACTTGGGCTATTATTTCCTTGGCGAAATAATCCCCTCAGCTGTTATTTCCTTCGTGAGATAACACCTGCCATACTGTGTAGATCTGACCGGACCAAGATCGCGCGGTGGTCCATGGATTAACCCCGGCGCAGGCAAAGAACCCACGAAAGCGAGAGACCACAAAACAGGATCTCGTGATTCGTTCGGCATAAAAGGAAAGTTGTAATTTTTTATTTTCTTTTTTGATTTTGTTGTAACCAGATCTTATAGAAAGACCGGATCTTTTGTAATCGATAAACTATTACTTGAGAAAGCAATGAATTCAATGAAGGCAACTTTCACCGCGAACAGCACCTAATATACTTTAAGTCTCACCTAGGAATAATCTTTGGGAATGAACCTCTTATGGTGCGGTCATTCGTCGGCACTCTTCGCGGAGCAGCCTTCGATTGGTATCACCGTCTTAAGCCAGGAAGTATCAGCAGTTGGGACAACATGGAAGATATGTTTCTGACGAACTTCTTTGACGACGACACAGAGATCTCAATCGGCACATTATTCGACGAAAAACAGAAGAATGGTGAGACGGTTGAAAACTTCGTCAAAAGATTCCGGAATAAAGCAATGAACTGCAGGGATCCAGTCAGTGAAGACTTCATTCTCGAAACCTGCCATAATAATCTTTCATTGGACATTCTCGAAGCATGGGAATGGCACCACCAAAGACCTGGAAGGACTTGAATGTGCGAGGAGAACGAGCCGAACGATTCCTTAAAAGGAAGAAGGCTGAAAGAGGTCAAACGGCACATAATCCTCCACCACAGAATTTTGTCCCTAAAGGTAAGGGAATGGCACAAGCGAATGTAGTGGACGCGAACCAGACGTTCGAAGTGCAAGCGCAGCCGCAACAGCAGCAACAGAAGGCGCCCCAACAGTCAAGGTGGCAACAACAGCCCTAGAAGCAAAAGGCCTCAGAGCCAAAGTTTCCGAAGGTATATTCATTCAAAGAAGATGAAGTTCCTGGTATTTTTAAATACCTTATCGAGAACAACAAGATCAAGTTGCCTCCGGTCTAGGATCAGGAAGATGCTAAAAGAGTTAATGATCTGAAATACTGCGCGTTTCACCGAGCGGTGCACTATCCTACCAAGGCATGCTACGCCCTTAAAGATAAGATCCAAGCTCTAATCGATGTCAGGGTCATCACCATGAAGCAACCTAAGGAGAAGAAAGTGGGTGCGAATGCAGTGTCGATTAGCTTCGGTTCTGTTCCTTTGGATTGGTTCCGGCATGAACCGGTAATAAATGCAGCAGTGAAGACGGTGAACGATGATCCTCACAAACAGCGCCAGAAAGGACTTGTGCCACACACAACCCCGAATGGTAAGATTCTTTGGGTTCATCCAGATTTGATTGGAGATGAACAATGGACTGGAACCTCTTCCAAGAAAAGGTCAAAAGGAAAAGGTAAGTCTTGTTATGGAGCTTCTGCTATTCCAGGGGAAGATGACGATAGAATTCCGGCCTTTCCGCTTTCCGAAGATGAACAGGAGGCTTTGGTAACCCGGAGCGGGAACGAGTATCACTTCAAGTATCTAGATGCTTCTGAGCAATTGGCTAAGCAGGGGGTAACCAAGACCGTTCCTTCCAAGACATTAACGGAAATGGGAATTGTCGCAACTCCCTCAACACCTATGGCTACAGAGAAAGTCCAACAAAAAGAGAAAGGGAAAGAGCCTCTACGCCAGGAAGTCCAAAACCCGAGGTAGTCTCGATTCAATCATCCGATTGGGAGAGACAAACCGGGAAATGCAAGCTCTCCACCCCATTTCGACATCATGGCGCAGTTAGCTAATATACCGACTAGGATAACCCTATATGAACTACTGCGTCTTTCAAAGGACACGAGGAAAGCATTACAAGAAGCCTTGAGTGACTCTGAAGCTTTCCTGACTCGAATCAAGCCATTTCCTAGAGAACCAGAGCCGTCAGTTCAACACTGCAATCTAGCGGCACACTATTTTCCCTGCATTTCCTTCACCAAAGAAGACATGCAGACGAAGAACTCAAAGCACGATCGACCGTTGTACTTCATCGGGTACATTGGCTCCAGCGTGGTCAACCGGATCCAAGTCGATCCGGGTTCCGCTGTCAGCATCATGCTGCTCTGATTGATGTATAGTCTCAGAATACCGGCAAGTAAGCTAGCTTCCACGGGCACTACGATCTACAAATTCAACACCAGCGGGTCCAGACCCTTGGGAAAGATTCGAATCAAATGCCAGATCGGGGATTTGAAGTCAGAAGTTACCTGTTACGTGATTGACACGAAAACATCCTATAACTTACTGTTGGGTCGACCTTGGATCCACGGTAATGTTATAGTCCCGTCAACTCTTCATCAGTGCCTCAAATACATGGACACTAATAATGAAGTCAAGATGGTGGTCGCGGATAAGCAACCGTTTAAGGGATTGGAGAACTATTTTACCGATTTTTTTCTATACGGTGCCGAATCCGATACTGAACCATCGGCCTAAGAAACGGATAGCGGGGATGAAGCTGATACCGAAGCTGGGTTTGATTATGATGGTGGTTTTGTACTTAATGACATTGTACCCATTGTAATCAATCTTGACGATGATAAATCATCGGAAAGTAGTTGTAACTGGCAACTTACCGAAGAGATATCAATAAATGAAGATTTAGAGTACTCGTCGTGTCTCGATAATATCACTAAAGAACTGTATGATAACCCTGACTTGTACATGCCACTTCAATCATTTTGCATGACTAAAAAACAGGTACAGGATCCATTCGGAACGACGCTTGTCATTCCTGCGAAGACAGGAGGTGAAAAGGAAGTCGTCTACGGTAAAGGAAGGGAATCTCCGTCACCAGACCACTTCTTGGATGAGGAAGACGATGATGATAAACCTGCCCCTCATCTATTCAGATATAATGCAAAAGCGCGCGATCTCATGGAGAAGTATGGATATGACTTCACGCTCGGAGAAGGTCTTTGCTTTGGTCGAGGTCCGCGAGTTCCACCTCGAATGGCCTATGTACCAAAAGGAAAGCCCGATGATTATTATCGTCACAGAAGAGGCTTAGGCTATGTCTCCTCATCTGATGACGAATGTTGCTGGCAAGTTATTGATCAAATTGCTAACAAAGCTAAAAACGGGTACTCTTCTGATTCTTCAGCTTGGGATTCCGACACTAGTCTTGGAGAAATGTTCAAAAAGCTGATGTCGAACATGACTACGGTCGATCCTGCGACAATAGAGGAAGACGATCAGATGCCAACTTGGGAAGATCCTTGGGTTCATCACCTAAACATGCAGTACGGCGATAGGTTTGAACAAAGAGAACCTCCTACCGAAGATCAAGTGGTCCAAGTGAATATGGGTAACGAAGATAATCCGAAACCAATATTCATTAGCGATAGCCTCCCGTCGGAAGAGAAAGAAGAGTTAATCTCTCTTATCAGGAAATACATTGATGTGTTCGCGTGGAACTATGAAGACATGCCAGGACTCGATCCAAACGTAGCAGTGCATCGCCTTAATATTAAGCCGGATGTCAAACCTATCAAACAACAACAAAGACGGTTTCGTCCGCAGATGATGGAGGCAATCGAGGCAGAAGTTAAAAAGCTTATTGACTCGGGCTTCGTTAGGGAAGAGCATCATCCCGAGTGGCTTACCAATATTATCCCGGTCCTTAAGAAGAACGGGAAAATCAGGGTTTGTATTGACTTTAGAGACCTCAACGCTGCCTGTCCAAAAGATGATTTCCCCCTACCCATCACAGATGTCATCATCGACAATACGTGTGGGTTCGAGAAGATGTCTTTCATGGATGGTTTCTCTGGTTATAACCAAATAAAGATGCATCCAGATGATGAAAAGCATACCGCATTTAGAACGCCCCTCGGCGTTTTCTGCTACACGGTTATGCCCTTCGGCTTAAAGAATGCAGGTGCTACATATCAGAGAGCTATGTCAAAGATCTTTCAGGAGCATCTCCAAAAGACTGTCGAATGCTACGTAGATGATCTGGTTGTGAAAAGTCGTGATAAGAATGATCATATTAAAGACTTAAGGACCATGTTCAATCTGATGCGGACCCATCAATTGAAGATGAATCCTACCAATTCTTTTCTCGGGATGTCCAGTGGTAAATTCCTTAGATTCGTAGTCACTACTAAAGGTATTCACATCGACCCCGATAAAGTAAAGGCAATTAATGAGTTGCAACCTCTAAGAAACCTTAAGGAACTCAGAGGTTTACAAGGGTGGTTAGCGTATATCCGACGTTTCATCTCGAACCTCTCAGGAAAATGTCAACCATTTTCCAAACTCACAAAGAAAGGTGTGTCGTTCATATGGGATGATGCTTGTCAGAAGGCGTTCGAGAGTATTAAAGAATACCTCTCGAAACCTCCTGTACTTGTTGCACCGAAATCGGGCAAATCGTTCTTGATTTATGTCAAGGTGACGAGCCACTCATTAAGTGCACTACTCGCACAAGATGACGATAATGGTCACGAACAGGCAGTATATTACCTGAGTCGGAACTTGGTAGGTGCCGAATCCCGATATCCCATAATCGAAAGGGAATGTCTCGCCCTGGTGTTCGCAATTCAGAAGATGCGGCATTACCTGGTAGGACAGACTATATATGTAATCTCTAAAGTTAACCCAATCCGAGTATTCATGACACAACCAGCTTTCATGAATTGGCGGTTAGCAAAATGGGCCTTGCTCTTGTCCCAATACGACTTACATTTTAAACAACAGAAGTCAGTAAAAGGACAGGCTATCTGCGATCTCCTGGCAGCTAATCCAACTACGGATGCCGCCGAGATATATGACGACCTACCCGATGAAACCCACGAAGTCAACGCAACTTCGCACCAACAAGTATGGCGTTTGTACTTCGATGGCGATTCCTGAGCAACTATTGTGACAGGTACTCCTGGATGTTCTAAGGTCTCCTCCGGAGTTGGAGTTGTTTTAGTTTCCCCAGGAAAACATGTGATGCCTCGAGCCTACTCGTTAACCGAGCCATGCTCGAATAATGTAGCTGAATATAACGCACTGATTATAGGACTCAATTTCGCTAAAGAGCTAGGGGTTGAGTATCTTGAAGCTTTCGGTGATTCTCAACTGATAGTTAAGCAAGTCCAAGGGGAGTATGAAGTCCGAAGTCAGGATTTAATACCATATCACAAGATGGCAGTGGAAATAGCGGAATCATTTGAAGGATTCTTCATCGAACACGTTCTGCGATTACAGAACACCTACGCAGATGCTTTAGCAGCATTAGCCGTATCTCTGGCACAGCCTCCCGGAACGGAACAGTTTGTTATGGTAAGAACCCACAAGCTCTTAGTGCCACTCTACGATGAAGATGACAAAGAAGAAGAGGTTCAAGAGGTGTACGCAACTCAGGTCGAGTTCGAACCCCAAGATTGGCGTTTCCCTATCATCGATTACGTTTTGCATGGAATTTTACCAGAAGACGTGAAGGAAAGGGATTCGATTCGACGAAGAGCATCAAGGTTCTACTATAATACGAAGAATCGAACGCTATACCGCAGGGGGTATGATGGCCTGCTGTTGCGTTGCTTATCGACAAAAGAAGCTGAAGAAGTCCTTAAGGAAGCACACGAAGGGATTTGTGGTGCGCACCAACCCGGTCCCAAGCTTTATGATCGCATCAGAAGAATGGGATACTTTTGGCCTCTTATGATGAGTGAAGCAGTCGCATATGCCCGAAAGTATCATGCGTGTCAAGTACACACGAATTATATGCACCAACCTCCGGAGCATCTGCATCCTTCGGTTACGTCATGGCTGTTCGAGACTTGGGGAATGGATATCGTCGGTCCTATAAATCCCCCTTCGGTCAAAGGTGATCGATTCATCCTGGCAATTACTGACTATTTCTCCAAATGGGCTGAAGCCATTCCGCTCAGAGAAGTTAAAACCAGCAACGTCATTGCATTCATCAAACACCATATTATCTACCGGCATGGTGTACCAAGACGAATCATACATAACAACGGTCCTCAATTTGTTAGCAACGCCTTCATCAGGTTTTGCGAGAAGTTCAAAATTCAGGACGTCTCATCGACGGCTTACAATCCCACAACAAATGGATTGGCTGAAGCCTTCAACAAGACTATCATAAAGCTTTTGTCAAAACTCATGAAGAATAATAAACGGGATTGGGATGACAAGCTTGGTGCGGCTCTATGGGCCTATCGTACTACGGTACGCACACCGACCGGCGCAACCCCGTATTCCTTGGTGTACGGGTGTGAAGCCGTCCTCCCGTTAGAAATACAAATTCCATCTCTTCGGATCGCTCTTGCAACCCAGATGACGACTGAAGAACAACATCAAAAACGTCTCGAAGAACTCAAGATGCTCGATGAAAAGCGCCTAGAAGCTCAACAGTATATTGAGTTTTACCAAGCCAGAATCTCTCGAGCTTTCGACAAAAAGGTCCGACAACGGAGTTTTAAAGAAGGAGATTTGGTCTTAACTGAAAAACGGCCTATGATCCTTAACTCCAAGAAGAAGGGCAAGTTCGAACCCAAATGGGAAGGGCCATTCGTAGTAGAGACAGTTTACTCGAATGGCGCATATCGCCTAGTCACCAAGGATGGTGACCGGCTTATGATGCCAATAAATGGCAAATTCCTGAAAAAATACTATCCTTAGTACTTTCAGGATAACCAATGTATCGGGAAGTTCCCGGAAGAACACCACATGTGGTATTCTTAGGGATAACCCAATCACTGTAAAAGTGATAAATAAGATATCCACATTCAAGCTCCATGTCAAGATGTTTCCTTCTGTTGTTATCAAATCCTCTAACTCTTGTGAGTTATTTGGTGAGGTGAGATTCAATCTTCTGACAGATTAACAACTCCTCACAAAATCCCCCATTGATCAAATCAACTGACAGTGGGTCCACTAAAATTTCAGTCCGCCAATTCATGGTAATTTCCAAAGCTTGACGTGTTAAGTCCTGATCACTTAACATCAAAATCCTCCATTGAGTGGCTAGTACAAACCAGTGTTTCTACTGCTACTTGTATTCCACTCCCTTTGCTTTCAGGTCAAACCTATAAAAGTTAGGGCCAAAGCCAAATTCTCCTCTTGATTCCTTCCATGAACGAGAGGTCCACTTTTAATTTGAGCAATCAAACCTATAAAAGTTAGGATTGTTTCCAACTCTACTTAGTCAAACCTGCAGATAGTTAGGACTAAGATTGAGTTATCTCTTTCAATAAACGAAAAGCTTTCATCTTTTCCATTTTCAGCCAAACCTATAAAAGTTAGGGTCGAAATCAGAATTTCACTTTAATAAATGAGGAACTCTTTTGGATCAAGAAACCAATCCTATAAAAGTTAGGGTTACTTTAATCTTACCGATTCTCGGAGTGGAGATCCTACTCTTAGTCTCATCTTTTTTGGATTCTAGGGGTGGAGATCCCACCTCGAGTTTCCCCTTTCCTACTGAAGAAAGAATATAAAATTCTTCCTCTTCAGTACTGGGAGATAGAATATAAAATTCTTCCTCTTCCATCTTTCGGTCCGTCTTTACCCTGAGAAAAGACACGATTTTCAACCTCAAATCCGCACATTCTATGTGCGGGGAACTCTGTCTCGACTCCTAAATAGAGATAAGCCTACGCCTAACACGCGTTGCCGGTTTAGTCTTTCGCCGATTGAAAAAGACACCAGAGTCTAACTCTGGGGAAGTTTATCCCGAATCCTAAGAAGGGATAAGTCATCGCCTAACACGCGTTGCTGGGTACCTTTTCCCATAAGAAATGGTGAAGTCTATGTATTCAAAATCATAGCACCAAGTCTAAAAGGAGTAATTCTTTTAGCACAACGTTACATGTGAAACGGATTTTAAAATTTATATGCTAGCCCGATTCAAACGGTAATCGGTAAAGGCATGTCAAACCCGTTGATGGCTGGGGGTTTGCCAAAAATCCTATAAGCATTGTGTCCACTGGGTTCACAATCAATAAAGAATACCATAATGAAAGCAAATGTTGGGTCTCTATTAATAGTTTAAGTCAAAGTATACAATAGAAAGATCATCAGCCCGAAGGCAGTCGGCGATTAAGAACATGAGATTCTAATTTAGAAAGCCTATCTGTATAACTCTGCTCAAGTTCTGCTTGCAGATCAGCTCGGATAGATTCTTCAGAATCGCTCAAGATCTTCACGGCGTTATTTTTCAGCTTCATCAATCTCTCCTGCGTAGGTCCTAATCTCTCAAGCATCTATCCGCGACACCTCTCTAGTCCGACCAACTCCTCTGTCATGATAACAATGGACTCCTCGGCATACTTCAAAGCCTTCTTCAACCTGTCTACTTCTTCACGGCTGGAGTCTATAGAACTAAGTAATGCAGCTCTGTCAGTATCCTTTCTCACAATACCAACCATCAGCTGTGTGACAGAATGCTCATGGGACTGAAACTCACTGCCGATGGAGGATCTCAGATCACGCCACTGTGACAACCTATGCTCCAACTGAGAAGACACGAAAGAAGAAGCTCTGTTAGCCTTTAGCTCCCCCAACTCTCGGAGTTCAGACTCCAAGACAATGAAATCGGCAGTAAGAGAATCAGCTAGCTCCGGATATCCATCATCCCTGATCATCATCATGTAGCGAGAAAGAGAACGCCCAAATTGATCAAAGCTATACCCGTGATGAAGAACCTTCTCGATCACGCTATTAAAAAAGACGACGAAAGAGTTGAGATCCATTCGGAATATGTCTCTACTGGGATCGGAGTCAGACAGAGGGGCAAGGATATGTTCATATGGAGAAGGCCGAGATCCTACAAGCAATCATGTTGAGGAGTAAGAAATTTTCAAACGTGATAAAATTTAATTTAAAGCGAATTGCAAGCATACCAATACCAGCAAAAGTCCCCGCAGGCTGAGGTCTGACTATCGGCTCCGTTAGCCTAATGTCAACGGACTCTGAGATGACAGAAGGAGCGGTCGTCTAGGGCATATCAACCGCCGTAGGTAAGTCGGCAGTACCTCTCGGCTGTAGCGGGGAGACACCACTGATAGGAAAGCTAGCAGTCCCAGAAACCGTAGTCGCATCAGTCATAACGGCTGGTCCTATGGTTACACTTCTTTATTAGTCAAATGGAAATTTGGACAAATAAAGAAGATCATGATGATAGGATTATCTACATACCTGCAAGTCCATCATCCTCAGGTGAGCGGGAAATGCCAGGAGTCATAAGAGTATCAGTCCCGATGGCTGGTCCTATGATTATACTCTTTCGTTAGTCAAAAAATCAGACAAATGAAAAGGAGCACGACAATCCATATTATATGCATACTTGCGGGTCTATCATCCCGGGGAAAACTAGAGATGCCGGGAATCATGACGGAATCAGTCCCAATGACTGGTACTGTGATGACAATCTATTATTAGTCAGATAAAAGATCGGGCAAAACAAAGGGAATTAGATATATACCTGTGGACGTATCACTCTCAAAGGGTTGTCCTGCAGCCTCTTTGGTGGCCTGCTCAGCCAACATATCGACTAATAGTCTGATATCAGAACCTAAAAAACTCGGTGCTGAGACATACCCTTGTTCCTCAAAACCCGTATCATGGAAGGCTTCATCTTCAGCTGGTCTCTCTAATGTGGCTTCTGCAAAATAATTTAAGTGTTGGATATATACGAAAAAAGATAGGAAAAGAGGGAGGAGCTCGGAGGTACCTGCAGTGGTGGCATCAGATTCTTTTGCTCTGGTATCCATGCTTGGACTCTTCAAGTTATCTGAAAGAAGCCAAAATACGAAAATAATTAAAGGAGAAGTAAATCCTGAATGCTACTCGAACAGGGGATCATCGGATTTAGATATACCTGAGTGTAGAATCGTTGGCTCAACACTATTAACCTGCTCTGCACCCATGTTCGTGTCAACATCCATGGGCTCGTCATGAATGGCATCACGCATCTGCTGCATGAAGCTATCCAAACGATCAGAATCAGGGAATACGGAATCCTGTGGAAATTCACCATCTTCACGACTTCCTGGAACATGAAACATAATCAAGCTTCAACGAATCCAAAAGGCGAGTCATTTTTAAGATAATAAAGTATTACCTTCCTCTCCGTAGGGACGCCGACCACCATGTGGTTTATGAGCAGTCTTCTTCTGTTTCGGAATATTAACCCTCACAGAACCAATGGGCCGCTCATGCATAAACTTGCTACGCGTCTCAACCTGTGCAGGAGATTTGCTGCTAGGCCGGGATCTCACATAACGAGAAGCGAGTGACTCATGTTCATCATCCACTCTACTTGGGATGATAAGAGTCATCTTGTTAGGATAAGTGAATAAGACCTTTTGCTCTGGTTTTTGAAAAGTCAGGATACGACGTTGACGCCAACGAATGAAAGCAAGATCGATTAATTCTTAGAAGAAAGAGTCTGACAAACCTTCGTTAGGTTCTTCATTGTCAGTATCTGTGTCCACGTATCCCTTCTCAGAAGTCTCGTCCTCATCGCCAGTAGGAAGGAGCTCTTCATCATCCTCTATCCTGTCTCTGCTCGAAAGAGGGGGTTTGGTGGGCTTTTCCCCTGTTTCTTCAAAAGTTCGGCCCTACGAGTAGCCTGGATAGTGAGCTGAGCCAAATGCTCAGGCTGCAGCTCTGAAAGACTCCTCACGCCTAAGAACTCGTTGCCGGAAAGAAACCACTTGCAGCCAAGGAAAGTAAGCAGCGACTTGCGCTTAGAGGAAGAGAGAGCAAAATAGGCTCCAGTACAGCCCACCATAGTCCAAAGTCATGCCCGAACACCGTCAATAAGCCCTCCCTCAGTCCTAAAACTACGGCTCGGATTCCCAACATATAGTTGGTCGTAGCCAAACTGGCGAGCGAAATAGCACGGAAGGTAAGGCTCTATGTGACAATGATTCTTCACCCGAAGAACAAGATACCCGATGCGGATGTTCACCAACCAACGGAAACAACCAGCGTCGAGGATAGTCCGACCAGTTCGGGGTTTCTCCTCATCAATCAAAACATCACCATAACGACCCGAGAAGTGAGGAAAATACTTGAAGAACTCCTAGCCCTTACGAACTTGAAGCTCTCACTGTACATCGGTGAACGTTTTCCCGAGCCATCTACTCCTTTCCAATAACTGCACGAAAGGAACGGGGACATCAATAGTACCGGGTGCCGACATCAAGTTAGGGCGATGAAGAACGAGCCACGCCATCAGGTATGTGTACGGAAGCTCAACCTTTATAGAAATAAGCTCTATCGACGGTTCAGAGCCCACCTGTGCAAAACCGTCGACCAAATACCTGAGCCCACAATGGATGCCAGCAACCATTGCTGGAAGTAGAGAAAGCTCTCTCCCATAAGCTAGCTGAACAGCGGGGAAGAGCACCTCGAGGGGTAAGGCGTCTGAAAACTAATATGGTACGACGCACTTCTTCAACCAGAGGGCAAGATAGCCTTCTAGCAGGGTCCTGGGCTCAATGGACTTCTGTGCGTGACAAAGGAATGTTCGGAACTTGGTCCCTGCAGGAAAAGCTCCCTCAGCACTGGCAGTGGTATAGGAGCAAGCTTTGGCCTTTTCCATCAACTCATTAGCGGCAGAAGGTGTCAAAACATCTAATTCACGAATGGGCTCGCCTGAATTACCCTCCAAATTCTAGAATAAATAAACAGCAAACTGCTTCAAGCTAATCTGCCTCTTCCTCTTCCCTCGAGGGGTAACCTTGATCAGAGAAGTATGGTAATGGCATGTGAGGTCCCAAAGAGTATCGTACATATCAGGGGTATCTTTCTTCAACCACTCCAACTGCAGGCTCGAAGGAAAATACTCCTGGTACGGACAGTCCCCTATGGGAAGGCCAGAAACATGGTGCATCTCGTGCAAAGCCAGCCCTAACTCTCCACCGCTGGTTAAAAAGTGTTACTATCAGGGATATATGTCTCTAACAATGCCAAGAAGTGACGGCAGCTGACTGGGAATCAGTACATGGTGGCTAGTATAGGGGCGTACAACCCACTGCTCTTCAGATCACTCTCCCAACACCCTAAGACGTAACCGGTCATATGGGTCCACCATCCCTTAGGCGGAGAGTAAGCCCAACCAAAACACCTGAACTCTGGTGGAGGTAACTTCCTCCCAAGTGTAGCCAGGCGGTTCTTCACAGTAGGAGCGGCTGCTAACATCTCGCCTGGGGGTGCAGTATCAAGACCCAGGATCCCTGGTCGAAGACCGCGGATATAATGATGCCCGTTGGAGGCTGGAGTCTTATGAGAAGAAATGTATCCACAGTGAACCCGGTCGCGATCTTTTGTAAGATTCCATGACATTTGACGCCCTACGGCCTGCCCCTCCAAACGAGTAAAAGAGTGCTGACGGGGAATGGAAGGAATATAAAGGAGAGTTCCCTCGTTATTATTCAGCCAATGCTCATTATCTAGACTCAACCTGGCCGGATCCTCAACAGAATCCCCAAACAGATAACTAGGCTTCTCTAAAGCCTGAGTAGAAATGGAGTCGGCGGTGAAAGAAGCATCTGTGATCAGCAGGCGTAAGGAATGACGTCCCCCTTCTCGTATCAAACGGCGGGATTCGTCGGAACGATTCCCATCAAACCGAGGAAGGGGATCAATGGCCTGCCTGACGGCAACAGAGGAGAAAACTTCCCCACTACAACCAGTAGTAGCATGAGGAGGAAGATTGTCCGCAGAGAACTCGACTGCAACAAAACAAGAGTAAAGTCAAAAAATTATCCATGAACTATACAAGGATTAAATCCATCCCACAAGAGAGCGAAATAAGTCATCCACGGGGGCAAATGGAGAGACGATTTTGAGTGTCCCACACTGGAAGAACGGTATGCGTCATCACGTAAACAACGTGGTAATATATACCGACCTACAAAGTGTAAGACAACACAAAATCGCCCCAATATACCGGAAGACTTGAAGGGGCCAAGCGAGGATACAG
>BQKN01064312.1:0-13011 GCA_022839385.1 Asparagus kiusianus
CATATGTGCCCATAAATAGATTTAATTAGATTTAAATCCAACAATCTTCCACTTGGGCACCATATGATTCCTTAAATTATGTATAACCTTATGAGCTCAAAATTGCTATCATTAAAAAGATATTTCCAAACATCTCGTCCATTGACTATATCAATATAGGATCAAAGCGGCATTTGTCACATTTATCGTGACTCGACCCATCAATGGTCACATATACCAATATAATCAAACGACATAGATCAATTATGGATGTGCAACATGAAAATTACATGCAATATGATCAATACATGTCTATTTTTAACTGGTCCTCCTTTAGTGAGGTCAAAACTAAACATAATAAAACAGAGTGTCTTAACTGAATACTTTATTCTGATCAGACAATACAACCAAACACAAAGCACCAGAAAATTACAAACTCCCACTAAATCATGATATCCTTGAATAACACCACACCTATATGAGTAGTATGCTCGTGAAAGACCTTGGATGGCAATCCTTTAGTAAGAGGATCTGCTATCATGGAGTTTGTCCCAATGTGTTCTATGGATATCTGTCCATTCTGTACCCTTTCTTTTACAACCAGGAACTTAATATCAATATGTTTTGATTTAGTTGAGCTCCTGTTGTTATTGGAATACATAACTACAGATTTATTATCACAAAATAACCTTAGTGGTCTTTCAATATTTTTTAAAATGCGCAGTCCAGTGACAAAATTTCGCAACCATATTTCATGATTTGATGTCTCATAGCAAGCTACAAACTCTGCTGTCATAGTGGAGGAAGCTACCAGTGTCTGTTTTACACTTTTCCATGATATAGTTCCTCCTGCTAACATATAAATGTAGCCTGATGTAGACTTTCTGCTATCTTGGCATCCAGCAAAATCAGAGTCCGAATACCCAATGACCTCCAATTATTCTGATTTTCTATATGTGAACATATAATCTTTTGTTTTCTGAAGATACCTCATAACCCTTTTGACTGCTATCCAATGATCCATACAGGGATTACTTAAGTATCTGCCTAACATCCCAACAATGTACGCAATATCTGGACGCGTACATACCTGAGCATACATTAGACTTCCTACAGCCGAAGCATAAGGAATCTTTTGCATTTTTTGAATTTTAAGGTTACCTTTAGGGTACTGATTGAGACTAAACTTGTCTCCTTTAGCAACAGGGGTATCTCCTGGTCTGCAGTCTTGCATGCCAAACCTTTTAAGTACCTTATCGATATAGTTCTTTTGTGATAATCCAAGAATACCCCGAGAGCGATCTCGATGTATCTGGATTTCTAATTTAAAAGAGGCGTCCCCAAGATCTTTCATCTCAAAATTCTTTGATAGAAATCTCTTGGTTTCGTGCAACATGCCTATATCATTAGTGGCAAGCAATATGTCATCGACATACAGAACCAGAAAAATATACTTACTCCCACTGAACTTGTGATATACACAGTTATCAACAACATTCATCTCAAAACCGAACGAGATAATTATTTGTTGAAACTTATGATACCATTGACGAGGAGCTTGCTTGAGTCCATAGATGGATTTTCTTAATTTACAAACCATATTCTTCGGGTCTCCTGACACAAAGTTTTCTGATTGTACCATATAAATCATCTCATTAATGTCGCCATTGAGAAATGCAGTCTTAACATCCATCTGATGTAACTCAAGATCATAATGAACAACAAGTGCCATGATTGTTCTGAAAGAGTCTTTCGATGAAACCGGAGAGAAAGTCTCTGTATAATCAATGCCTTCCTTTTGAGTAAAGTCTTTAGCTACAAGACGTGCCTTATACCTCTCCACATTACCGTTTGCATTCCGTTTGGTTTTAAAAATCCATTTACAACCAATTGGTTTTGTACCTTCTGGTAATGGGACAAGTTCCCAAACCTTATTGTCTTGCATAGACTTGTACTCTTCATTCATGGCATTAATCCACTGTTGAGAGTTAGAACTTTTCATGACCTGGAGGAAGTTGATTGGATCATCTTCCAACATTTCACTACTCTCCTCATGTTCTTGGAGAAAAACAATAAAATCATCTGGAATAGCATTTCTCCTTTCTCTCGTGGATCTCCTTAATGGCACTGGTTTTTGAGGTTGTTGAGTTTGTTCTTCTAGAACAGGGAGTTGTTTAACATTGTCATCTTGAGGTTCCGGATTTACTTCTTGAGCAACAACGGGTATAGGAACCTGAATATTGTCAAAAGTAACTGTATGGATTGGATCTGAAGCCAATTCCTCCTCAAAAGCAATGTCTCTAACCTTATTTCTCCCCCCAAACTCAACATCCTCAAAGAATGTTGCTGTTTTCGTCTCAAAAATATTCCTTATAGTGGGATCATAAAACTTATAGCCCCTAGAGCGTTCAGAGTACCCAATAAAGTAGCTGCTAACTGTTTTGGAGTCCAATTTCTTTTCATTTGGCCTATAAGGCCTTGCCTCAGCTGGACATCCCCAAATATGTAAATGCTTTAAACTGGGTTTTCGACCAGTCCAAAGCTCATAAGGTGTTTTAGCAACTGTTTTACTTGGTACTCTATTCAGAATGTAAGCTGCTGTCTTTAGTGCTTCTTCCCAGAGAGATTCTGGTAAAGAAGAATGAGCAATCATACTTCTTACCATATTCTTAAGAGTCCTGTTTCGTCTTTCAGCTACACCATTCATGCTAGGTGAACCCGGCATGGTGTACTGTGGGACGATATCGCATTCCTCTAGGTATCTAGCAAATGGTCCTGAACGTTGTTCACCTGAACCATCATATCTGCCGTAGTACTCACCACCACGATCAGATCTAACTGTTTTAATTCTTTTGTTGAGTTGATTCTCAACTTCAGCTTTAAAAGCTTTGAACATGTCCAGAGACTCAGATTTTTCATGAATGAGATATATGTACCCATAACATGAGTAATCGTCTATGAATGATATAAAATATTGTTGACCATTCCAAGATATCGTAGGGAATGTCCTACAAATATCCGTATGTATCAATTCTAAGACATCCAAAGATCTATTGGCACCTAATCTCTTTAATTTGGTCTGTTTTTCCTTAATGCATTCAATACATACGTTAAAATCTGAAAAATCAAGGGAATCCAAAATACCATCAGACACAAGACGTTCAACTCGATCTTTTGAAATATGACCCAAGCGCTTATGCCATAATATCGCTGAATTTTCCTTATTTAATTTACGCTTAGTACCACGTGATTCCACATGCAATGATTCATTATAAGAAGCAATTGTATCAAGCAAATATAGGTTGTCACAAGTACTCAAGTAACCAGTTCCTACAATAATTGAATTAAAAGATAAACTGAATTGATTGTTTTCAAATGAACAAGAGTAACCTGATTTGTCCAATACAGAAACTGAAATCAAATTCCGTCTAAAAGACGGTATTACAAAAGTATCTTTTAAATCCAAATATGAACCAGTTCCTAACAGCAACCTAAAGTGCCCAATTGCTTCCACATCTACTGATTGACCATCGCCCACAAAGATGTATCTTTCACCATCACTTGGCTTTCGGTAGCTTAGGCAGCCCTGCATAGAAGCACTTATATGAGTAGTAGCACCAGAGTCTAACCACCAAGTGTTTTTAGGTACTGAAGCTAAATTAATCTCAGCACAGACCAAAGTAAGGAACATACCCTTCTTAGCACGCCAGACGTGATATTTGGTACAATCCTTCTTTAAGTGTTCAGACTTGTTACAGAAGAAACAACCCTGACCATCCTTATGTTGTTTCTTTTGAACAGGATCCTTAGCAGCTTCATTATCATTTTTCCTTTTCTTACCCTTATCCTTAGAGGCATAGGCCAAGTGAGCACTTTCAGTCTTATCTTGCTTTAACCTGTCTTCTTCTTGCACACAGTATGAAATGAGCTCATTTAGATTCCATTTCTTCTTTTGACAGTTATAGCTGATCTTAAACTGATTGAATTGTGCAGGAAGAGACAACAGAACCAGATGCACCAATAACTCATCACAAAGATCGAGTTTAAGTACCTTAAGCTTTGAAGCAATATGAGACATTTTCATAATGTACTCCCTGATATTTCCTTTGCCCTTGTACTTCATTGAAATCAAGCGAGCTAAAAGTGTGCTTGTTTCTACCTTATCGTTTTTCGCAAAACGTTTCTCAATCTCGGCAAGAAAATCTTTAGCCTTAGAAATCCCTTCGGATTCTATGCCCCTGAAGGCTTCCGGAATGCCGCGCTTAATGATCATTAGACTCATGCGATTTGAACGCTCCCATTTCTCATACTCCTTCTTTGCATCAGGAGTGCTATACGCATTGAGAGGTTGGGGTTGTTCAGTTCTTAATGCAAAGTCTAAATCCATGCAGTCAAGAACAATTAAAATGTTCTCTTTCCAAACCTTGAAATTAGTCCCATTGAGCATGGGAATTGAGTTGATGTTAGCAGAAATTGTTGCAGCAGAAGCATTAGCTGAAATGAACAAAAGATTTTAACCTTAATTAGTAATCAATTCAAATAATGACAATTCCTATCTCAAGGTATCTGGTACAACATTAATATCAAGTCTTTGGACAGTAATATTAATTGCAAGTGATACCTTGTTGCAATGATCAAATACTGACAATAACGCATGTCAAATAATGAAACTATCTTTGGACCGATTCATTATCCACATGTAAACATTATAATTGTCACGTATTTATCATCGCAGATGTGTATGCAATCTAAAATAAATATTAACTTTCCTTTGGGCCGATTAAATATTTACACGAAAACATACACATAAACATCTAACATCCCTCATGAACAATCTACACAAGAGAGGTTACTTTGGCAACTTCTTGTTTCAATCGATCATTTAGAATGAAATACAATTTTAATACCTTAGTATCATATTATTTGAAATAAGTAATTGATTAACTACCAAATTTAATTCAAATTAATCAATTTAATTTGAATTAGCTTAAATTCTAATTGATATTATCAATTAAACTATACTTAAATAATTGTAGGCCCATAATATGATTTTAAGCCCAAAAACTTGACATAAGCCCACACAAGAAATGAGCTCATACGTTAATCACATGCCCATAAACAAACAATGGCCTACGTGGGCAAAGGAGCAAAAGAGGCCCATGAACTTAATCTAAATGGAACGAGTTCCCATAGAGGCTCGTTTGTGAACGCAATGAATGAATGAACACACTGTTCGTTTGTGAACGAACGCAGGGTTAGATGAGAACGAACGCAGCATTCGACGAACGCATGTTTCGTTTGAGAACGAACGTGGGTTCGTTTGAGAACGAATGTAAGGTTCGTTTGAAGTTTTCAAGCCTCGCCAAAAATTGAGGTAACCACCTCCATAATTTTCAAATTGAGGTAACCACCTCCTTAATTTTCGAATTGAGGTAACCACCTCCTTAATTTCCGAATTGAGGTAACCACCTCCTTAATTTCTGCACGTTTTCACGCGCACGAACCCCTTGAGGGTTTAAACTAAAACCGCCGCCGCTGAATCAACTCCGACAAGGAGTTTTGGTGATTGACGACAGATCAAAAAATCCCAAAAAAAGATAATTATTTTTTCTGTCGATTTTTGAACTCAAATCATTTAGATCCAAACCTCAAAAATTGAATCAAACACAAAAGAAATGAACTTTAGAGTTCATAAATGCTACAGATCCAAAAATCGAAAGAAAAAACCAAACAACATGGGATTTTTTTACTATTCATCCGAAAATGAAAAACTTTACTGTTCACCGAAAATTAAAAACTTTACTGTTCACCGAAAATAATCCGGTTACTGTTCATCCGAAAATAAAAATCTTTACTGTTTATCCAAAAATGGATCCGAATCAAACATAAATTAAGGTCAAAGAACCCTAATTTAATCTTAATCTCTTAGAACAAATCAATGGTGGTTCTGATACCACTTGTTAGATCTAATAAAAACTTGAGATCTAAACCATAAAGCCATGATTTAATTCAAAGAGATTAACAAGAATCAAAAGGTGCGGAAGCATATACCTGAATCCATGAAGAAAACTTGATTAGGGTTTTGATGATCTTCTAACCTTAGGGTTTCTCTCTTATGGATCTCTTTAGATGGGGATAAGAGAATGAGAGTGGTTAACCCTAGATTAGGGACCATAACCCCTTATATATAGGTGTTGTACATTTGTAATTTGGCCCCTCATTAAATTACAATTACAACCTGGTATCTGCACATATAACCCCCATGATTTATTTAAATACCTATTAACCCAAATTGATTGATCACTTTAAGTGGGTTATCCTTAAAGATAGAAATACACATTGATTAATCATATGTGCCCACAAATAGATTTAATTAGATTTAAATCCAACAAATGTTAGCTATACTATTAGTTAATTCAGTTGCCTACATTATTGCTTCACTTGTTTTGTGTAATAATCTCATTTGCCTATGTTACTTCATTTCCCCCCCCTTGTTGTCTTGTTGTTTAATAATCTTATTGACCTACTACTTGCAGCCTGTTCGTGATCACTTCAAAAACGACCCCACTGCAAAAGAATTGTTGAAAACTGTAAAGGTAACTTTTATTTGGGGCTCCTAAGATCTGTATCTTCGTAAAATCTTGGTCCATGGAACAAAGTGTGATCCAGATGGGAACACAGATTCTTAATTTGTCACAAAATTAAATGCATCTTGTTTGGGTTTGATAATTGATAGAAACTCCCGTGTCTCTTTGCAGGGATACAGAGTTACCAGGTGAGGAGTTTCTTTCGCTAGACATCAAATTCAGTCAGGAGACTTGAAAGAACCAATTTTCAGTTAAATTCCATTTTTATGAGTATTTACAGTTTATATTCTGGATGCTTCACGGATAATTTTGATCATGCTGTTCTGGACAAATTAATATCTGGATATACAAGATATTTTATAATTCCCTGAAGGTGTTTTGGAGTAAGTTAATGTTCTTATAATTTGTGTTATTTGATTAATTAATGAGATCATATTTATTATGGACGCAAGGAAAATATATTGAAAATATCTGATATCTTTACTTCTGTCCTTTTTCATAGCTTTGCAAATATTACTGTTAAAAAAATTCTTTTAAGGGTTAATTTCAGAGAACCCCCTGAATATTGGGAGGTGTTCCATTAAACCCCACGGAGCTTTTTCGTTCCACTAAACCCCCTTAACTTTATTGGTTATTTGCATATAGCCCCTCTACGTTGTTTTTACTCTACAAAATTTTATTTGAAAATTTCTCATTTAATCTCCCAGATTAGCATCATCAAAGCTAATGTCTTGTGATAAGCACATGAAAAAAATGAATATAGCCTCAGATTCTTGTAATATTTTGTCTTTTATAATAGAGGGTATTTATTTTTGAATTTTCCGTCTCTTTTGACATGTTGGAGTTGATGATGCTAATTTTGGGTATTTAATTGAGGAATTTACAATGAGATTTAGTGATAAAAATTTCCAAGGGGATTCTATGCAATATCCCTAAAGTTCATGGGGGTTTAGTGGAATGAAAATGGTTCATGGCTGTTTAGTGCGACATCCTCCAAAGTTGGGAGTTTTATGAAACTAACCCTTTTTTTTAATTATTTTAAGGGTAATTATTATGAACCCGCTTGAAGTTGGTTACTTATTATGAAGCTCCTTGTCGTTATCTTTTTGAATCCCCTGCTGTTGAAAAGACTGTTAAGTTCTATCAAAAAGAATATGCGCAAGTCACAGGCATAAATTTATGCGAACCCTGCTATTTGGCTCGTGGTTGGACCGCGAGCCCTCAACTCGCAGTGAGGGGAATAGGGGGGCGAGCCCTCAACTCGCAGTGAGGGGAACAGGGGGCGGGCTCCACTGTTGTGTGGCCCACCCACTGTTCCCCTCACTGCGAGTTGAGGGCTCGCGATCCAACCGCGAGCCAAATAGCTTTTTCGTATTTATGCCAACATTACCCTCTTCCGCCTCAAATTACGTTTACCTAATTTCCTTTCACTTTTTCTTCATTCTCCCTCAAAGATTAATCTACAATATACGCTAATCTGGTGATACTCAAGACATTTTTAATATAGATGCGCGCTACCTCTCTAATGTTCGTCAAGAGCTAAGGGACCCTTTCTGTCCTTTATTTGGTTATTGGGTACGTAATCCAGCCAATAATGTAGATGAAAAAAGCTCTTGCAAATTATATTTGGGAGGAAGAATGAGGGATAAAAAAGAAGGTTTTAAGGAAGGAAAAGAGGATAGTTTTGACATAATTGTATGCATGTGATTTGCACATGCTTTTTTTAGAACTTAACTATCGTTCAACAGTAGGGGGTTTCTTTCTTAAGGGGATAAAAAAGCAGAGGGTTTCATAACAAAAAAGTAACGACATGGTGTTTCATAATAAATGATTAAGCTTGAAGGGGGGGTTTCTAATAATTACCCTACTTCTAAAGGCGATCGTTATTAGCTTGTCAATTGGGAGGCTTCCTGACCAGGTTGTTGATTGCTTGATCATGGTAGTGTAAATAGTTTTTTTGTTCCTCTTTAAATTATTTTTTGTTTTTTTTTAATATAGAAGCTGCAAGTTGAAACCTCTCGGCACCTAAACTTTATTTTATAGAAAAACAGAGTGTGGGTAGCTTTTTTTAAGAAGTTAGGAAGGTTACAATGCTGATCGTTCTAAAATTGTAGTCGGTTAAATTTTTTAGGAAGTGAGAGGATAAGGATTGGAAGGACTAAAAAGAAAAATTTTCTTACTTCCTTGACCTTCCTGAAGTGGATGGAACGGGAGAGGAGGGATAAGGTTTTAAGTGATATTTTCTTAAAATTTCAAGATCATCTCTAAATAAACACAAATCATATTGTATTCCTCTCCTTCTATAGTTGTATATTCAAACTTAACTAGTTTCAAGCCCGTGTGATGCACGGATTTCTCTAAAATACAAAAATTGATGTAGCAAAATAATACAAAATAAAACGGTAATAATATGTAAGTAGTCAGAAATGATACAACCTAAGTTGCATATATGTTTGACTTAATATTAAACTGTTAAAAAGAATGAAAATATAATTCCCATATTCTCATAACGAAACTGCTTAAAATGCCTAATGTCTTTATGATTAATGTTATAATATTTTGTTGTAGCAAGTAATTAGTATGAAACATAATTTTTAGTTCCAAACAAAATATTCAAAGCACATAGAGATACATGTCAATTATATATATTTGAATGAAAATAATAACTATCATTATATTGATAAACCAAATATCCAGCATAATATAATCATATCAAGTATTTAGGTTTATCAACCCAAAACCACCAAAATAATCTGCACTGATTACAAAAGCTTACTAAATATGGGTTCATACAAGAATACTAAATATAAGTTTCATACATCATAAATCAGATATGTTTTTTTTTCAAAATGTAGCTTCTACTGTCCGTAGAATCTAGTAATTATCTTTTTCAATTTTGATATGTTTTTCCTTTTTGTTGCTTGACATTTGCGGAGAGATCAAGTCCACTGAAACAGATTGCTCGACATCAGATTCGAACAAATTTCTCTTGCAATGTGTAATGTTTCCGAGGAACAAATTTCAACTTCTGTATTGTCACAAGTGACAGATAAAGAGACCCGTGTTTTATTATTATAAAATAATAGTTAGCATGTTAATGAGGTGGTAGGAATAGATTGTTCTACAATTAATGTGAAGAATTAAGAAATCATAAGTAAGGTGAAAAGAAGTAGGCAATACAGAAGATTTTAATGCGAAGTGTCAAAAGTTAATTAGAAGCTTTAATAATTTGATAATGGGTCAATGACAAATACAACATAAGACACAAATAATGTTAACTAAACTTCAATCTTTTTATTTGATGTGAAAACTACTAAAACTCAAATGGTTAAAAAATCTTGTATTGTTAAAATTCATTCTACTCATATGTTAGATAAGAATCTAACAATATATAATGCATTCTTTTAAAAAAACCTAACATTAAATTCATATTCTACACATTTTGGGAAAATAAAGGCATGTTTATTTTATCTATTTAGTTAATATACTGATAAGATATAAAGAAAAGTTTTTGGAACTGTTAATGTTGTCGAAGTTCATGATATTGTCATCTCCACAAATACCCGATGATCTATCTTTGAACATCATAGTTGCATTCCAACTTCTAACCCAACGACAACATTAACCCAGTAACATTTAAAGCAACCATGACAATCATAGTATAAATGTATTAAATGTATTTAGCATGTTTCTTCACAAAATATGATAAAATCTTATTCTAAACTTAAGAAGTTTCAAGCAAGTCCAAAATAAGTCATCTATTATGTTTTATACCATTAAGGAAATGGAACAGATAAAGTAAAGAAAAAATGAGATATGCACTTGCAGTTGTATATTGAGTGAAGCTGGAAGAATTCCCAGAATGCAAAATAGCATGCAAAGAATTCTTGATATATTGTTGAAAGTTGCTGTAACTATGGCATTAATGAACTTAAGTGGCTATATTTCTATGAGATGAGGAGATAGGACAACTGGTATCGGCTTTATTTATTACCTTTGTTTTAGGATTATTTACATGTTATTGCGATGTAATTAAAACTCGTTGGATATTTGTGTAATATATAGCTCACGTAAAATGTAAGTAACAGTTTCTCATAATCAGGGCATATGAAAGAAGTTCATGTAAACAGAGAATAACATTGAAGTCTAATCATAACGATAATAAGGGATCTTATGTTTCTCATAGAAGTATGATACGAAACACGTTATAAATATAAGGAAGGAAATGACAAAGCTTTTAATTACGCAAATAGAATCATTACAATCACTCAATTTCTCATAAACTGAACTTCGAACAACTATTCGTAGTTAGCTTTCACAACAGATCTTTTTTGAATTCTTCCAAACCAAGCTATTCCATTCATATTATCAGCTTGGGCACTACAGATGTTTGGTGATAAGGACAAGATTGCAGTGCGTCTACATTGTCGCTTAAAATTCCAGTCGAAGTTAATAAGTCTCATTTCGCGAACAACATCATCAAAAGTAGACTTATTAAGCAATCTATACTTTATAAAGCCAAACTCATCTGGTATGGAATTGAGCAGTCCATCTATTTTTTTCTTTTTCACTCAATGCAGGCTCCTTTTGAACTTCCATATTAAATAATATATTTCGCATATTTGAAATGTGTTCATCTATTGTCTCATTTCTTTTGAACTTATGTGTCATATACTCTAGCTTGGAAGGTTTGCGATAGGGGAATGCGAGCCTAATTTGATGACCATCCCTTCCCCAGAATGATAATGTTCTTTTTTCTTGCTGTTCGTTTCACAATCGCCATCACTAAAAAATAAAAAAAATGTATGTTAGTATTTGTGATTAGAATCCTAGATGAGGAAGGGATGACTTCAAGTTTCTACATAGTGAAATGTATAAATTGATGTAGCAAAAAAAAAAAAAGAATACAGTGTAAAATCTAAGACAACGTATGATCAATAATCTTCTCAGTGAATTTGAGTAATTAAGATAGATACTTTTCTAATTAATCTATGGTTAAGTTTTTTATCAAGAAATAAAACCATATTTCAATTAATTGATTAATTAAATTTATTTCAATTAATTAATTGCAAAGTCTTCCAATGTTTAGGCAACACAAAAGGAATTTTGGTATTCTCGAGCAGGTCATAAGTCCTATCTTTGTACTTGGTTCCTTTTCCTAAGCCTGTTTTAATATCTCAAACACTCATGTTCTTCAGCAGCTCTGTGCTAGTGACTAAAATGGAAAGGGTACCTTTACCAAGAATTAAACCCCAACATTTCTCTTCAATAAAGAAAACACTCCAGGAACATCCCAGTATAACAAAATGTAATAAATTAACCGGACCCCAGGACATATTGACCGAGAAAAATGCTTGTAGGGGACTCACATCTGTGGACAATATAGCATGTAAGGCTCAAACTGTTCCTTTTCCCTAGCACAATAGCTTCTATAGCCTTTACGCTCTCCATATAATAATAATGTAAAGGTAATATCACTAACCATGAAACCCTTCAGTATGACAACAGCTGAATGTAATCCCTCATCACCATTCATCTCTAATGAAAACTCACCTGGTATAACCACTACCAATATGGGACATTGGAAACTGTTCATCGATCTTTATGCACTTTTACAATATAAACGAACTTCACTTCACAATGGTAGACATGATTTTAGATTTACAGCATTGATTTTAGGAATCCACAAAGCTAGAAATCTGACAATCGAATAAAAAATGCCAAGGCATCAGTAGAAAAGGCAACTTCATATTGCCAAAACTGGACGCAATCCAGGAACACATTTAACAAAATTCCTAGAAAAAGCAAGGTGTTTCCTAACATAATAGAATCTCAGTATGGTGGACACCCGATTTATCATAGATTATTTTCTTTCTGTTTTTTTAATTTTAATTCTGGTGGAGGTGTTGGTTTATTTTACTACATGGATTTTTGTTTTTTTGTTTTTTTTTCCTTTGGTTGAGTAAGTGCAATCAGTCTGAAGTAAAAAAGAACAATGCTAAAATAGATTAGCTTGCAGATTCAAGCAGTACCCTACAGTCACCTCTAAAAAAAGTAAAACATCGAATAACTCCTAGACTATCACCCTCCGAGATTGAATGGAAGGTGCAGTTGTCTAAAATTTCCAGATGAGAAACATGATCTCTATAGGGGTCGAGACTAATCTGATTGGACAATGATGTCGTAGAAATTACCAATAAGCTACAGAAGTTATTCCAAATATAAATCCTTCAAATAAGTGTTCTTTTAGCTAATATTAAAACCTCCCATTAGGTTTTAGATCATTCCCTCAAGAAAATATCATTAAACTACAGAATAGATAGGAATATTAGCATCTAACTGAAAACTTGTTTCACGCATGATCCGGAGTAAAATTAATCTCAAAGTAATCAAATTCAATATATATATATATATATATATATATATATATATATATATATATATA
>BQKN01064314.1:0-13257 GCA_022839385.1 Asparagus kiusianus
TAGGGTTTTCTCAGATCTGAAGATGAGAGGGGTGATTTCGGGTGAAGGAGAATATATATGAACAGCTAAACCCGACCCAAACCCGAACCAAATCAAAACATACCCGAAACCTGAAAAACTAGAAATCAGTGTATCAGTCGACTGATGTGTCGACTGATCTGGAAAATTTTAGTTTTGTGCATGTTTTGCTTATTTGCTAAACCAACGCACAAAACTCTACACCCATACTCTTATATCATCTCAAATAACTTGTTATCATGTACATCAATGACCTCAAGCTATTTATCATAAAAGAATTATTTATTTACTAGTAATTCACATATATTCGTATAAAAATTACGGGGTTCTACATTCTTCCCCCTTAGAAGAATTTCATCCTTGAAATTCGAAAACCATACGCATCTCACCACATGAACTTCCAGATAAACATATAGAGATATTTATACTTAACGATCTAAAATGGTAATATTCCCGCTAAAACCCTAATCTAGTGGAACTAGTACATCGGGTGAAAACTCCAAATAAGGAACCCCCCATCTATCTACCATGTGTTCTGAAAGATTAAGAATTAAGCGCGAATATTCCCATTCTAGTGTTAAATGTAAATATAACCAAAGATATAAACATCATACAAGATACACATCATAAAAATTTTAATTTACCTGTTCAAACAGGTGTGGGTAGTCGCGACGCAAATCCTCTTCGCGCTCCCAAGAAATCTCCTCAATGCCTCATCAGTTCCACTGAACTTTCACCAAGGGAATTACCTTGTTTCTAAGTCTCTTGTCCTCCCTGGCAAGAATACGAACCGGAATCTCGACAGTAGTCAAATCCTCCTGAAGCTCAATTTCTGGTGTATCTAATACTCACTGCTGCTCCTCATCATGCAAGTGTTTCTTGAACATAGAAACATGAAATACATTGTGTATACTAGACATCGATGTTGGAAGATTTAGTCTGTATGACACAACTCCAATGCGCTCCAAAATCTGGAGTGGTCCAATATATCTCGGCGTAAGCTTCTCCCGTCGTTCGAATCGCTACACAGCCTTCATAGACGATACCTTCAACATAACTTAATCCCCAACTTGAAACTCCAAGGGTCTTCGCCTCTTATCTGCATAGCTCTTCTGCCGACTCTGAGCGGCTAGAATCCACTCCCTGATCAATGCTACCTTCTCGGTAGTCTGCCTCACCAGCTCCGGTCCAAGCATCAAGCTATCCTCCGGCTCTGCCCAACATATCGGTGATCTATAGGGTCTCCCGTACAATGCCTCATACAGAGCCATACCGATTGTCGCTTGATAACTGTTGTTATAAGCGAACTCTATCAATGGAATGTGATCCTCCTAACTGCCTTGAAAGTCAATGACACAAGCCTGCAACATGTCTTCCAACACCTGATTTACTCTCTCTGTCTAACCATCTGTCTGTGGGTGGAAAACACTGCTGAATGATAGTCTGCTGCCAAAAGAGTCATGAAAACTCCTCCAAAAGTGCGAAGTGAACACCGAACCTTGATCCGATACAATCGTGTCTGGAACTCCATGAAGTCGACTATCTCTCGGATAAATATCCTCGCATATGCCTCGGCGGCATAGGTAGTCCTCACTGGAATGAAATGTGCTGACTTGTCAACCGGTCCACAATCACCCAAACTGAATCATTCCCCTTCTTCGAATTCGGCAACCCTACAATGAAGTCCATAGAAATGTCTGCCCACTTCCACTCTGGAATGGGTAAAGGTTGAAGTGTTCCTGCCAGTCTCTGATGCTCTGCCTTCACCTGCTGACAGGTAAAACACTTAGCCACATACTCTGAAATCTCCCTTCGCATACCACTCCACCAAAAGTATCTATTCAGGTCTTTGTACATCTTAGTAGTCCCTGGATGTACTGTGTACCGAGTACGATGAGCTTCATCAAGTAACTCTCTCTTCAGCTCGGCACTGGCTGGCATGACTAGCCTGCCCTTCATCCGGAGACCTCCATCTGCTCCAATGATCCAATCAGTCTTAGGCTCCTTGGAAATCTCCTCCTTTCGGATTCGAATCCAAGATTCTCCCAACTGAGCTCTGACAACTCTGTCACTCAAAGATGGCTGCACTGATACAGCTTCCAAAAATGCACTGGTTCCTCCAATATCGGGTCTAAAATTAAACTGGCTAAGAGTGATAAGATCCCGATGTAATGAACACCTCAAAGCTGAAACCCGATATCGACGCTTCCTGCTTAAGGCATCTGCTACGACGTTCGCCTTCCCGGGATGATACTGGATCGCGAACTCGTAGTCCTTGATAAACTCAACCCACCTCCTCTGTCTCTGATTGAGTTCCTTCTGAGAAAAGAGGTACTTCAGACTCTGATGGACCGTGAACAACTCAAACTGTACTCCATATAAGTAGTGCCTCCAAGACTTCAGTGCAAATACCACTGCTGCTAATTCCAAGTCATGAGTGGGAAAGTTTTGCTCATGCACCCTCAACTATCTTGAGATATAAGCTACTACCCTCTGAGTCTGCATCAATACGCCTCCTAAGCCTACCAACGATGCATCTGTATATACGACGAATGTCCTGTCGCTGCTCGGAATAGTCAAAACCGACGTTGTAGTCAGCTTAGCCTTTAAAATATCAAAGGCCTTCTGGCACTCCATGCTCCTTATGAACAGTACACCCTTCTTCGTAAGGTGTGTAATCAGCGTCGCAATTTTCAAGAAGTCCTAAATAAACTTCCTACAATATCCAGCTAAACCCAAAAAAGCTGCGAATCTCAGTCACCGTCTTCGGTGGTTCCCAATCAAGAACTACCGTGACCTTAGCCGGGTCCACTGCTATGCCCTCTCTACTGATGACGTGGCCAAGAAATCTAACTTCTGAAGGCCAAAATTTGCACTTGCTGGACTTGGCATACAGCTGATGCTCCTGTAGAGTCCTCAACGCTATCCGTAGATGCTCCTCGTGATCTGCCTCCGATCTCGAGTAAATGAGAATGTCATCGATGAAAACGATCACAAACTGATCTAAGAAGGGATGAAAAACCCGGTTCATCAAGTCCATGAATACCGCGGGTGCATTGGTCAACCCAAATGGCATGACCAAGAACTCAAAAGATCTATATCTAGTAAGAAAGGCGGTCTTGGGAATATCCATCTCCCGAACCCGCAACTGATGATAGCCAGAACGAAGATCAATTTTCGAGAAATACTACTCTCCCTGTAACTGGTCAAAACAAGTCATCAATTCTAAGTAGTGGGTACCTATTCCGGATAGTAACCTTGTTCAACTCTCTACAATCTATGCATAATCTCATACTACCGTCCTTCTTCTTCACGAAGATGACCGGCGCGCCCCACGGAGAATGACTCCAACGAATAAAACACTGAGCTAACAACTCGTCCAACTAGGTCTGAAGCTCCCTCATCTCATCTGGAGCCATGCGATAGGGTGCACGGGATATCAGGGCTGTGCCTGGCTGCAACTCAATACAGAACTCTACCTCTCTCACCGGAGGTAATCCAGATATGTCCTGAAAGACATCCTGATACTCTGAGACAACTCTAGTCTCTAACAACTCAGCACCCTGATCCCGTCACATCACCTCCTCGATGTATGCTAGAAATGACTCTGCAAATCGGTTACCCTGAGAGGCGGCTACAATCATCTTGGACCCATCGGACGTTCGTAACTTGACTGTCTTCGCAAAGCAGTCAATACTAATATGATAGGAAGACAGCCAATCCATACCAAGGATGACATCAAACTCGGACATATGCAACACTATCAAATCAACTATGAACTCTGACTCGTCTAAACTGACAGTACACCTCCTACAAACGTTCTCCAGAAGTGATACCTCATCTAAAGGGGTGGAAACAGATAAAGGGGTGTCTAGAGGCTGAGCTACGAGCTGGAGTCTAGCCATAAATGCATGAGATATGAAAGAATACGAAGCTCCCGAATCTAAAAGAATACAGGCGGGGAAAGAACCCACAAGGAACGTACCCTCAACTACGGCTCCGCTAGTTCCATGATCACGGGGAACTACTGCATAAACCCTGCCTGTGACTGAAGACTGCTCTACTACTGCAGATCGAGAATATGGGATAATCTGCCCCTGAGGGACCTCCTGAACTGCTCGAATCTACCCCTCAGTCCTCTGAGTTGCTGGTGGTGCTTCAAGCCTGTTCTGCTGGCCCTGACCTCTGCCCTGCTGTCGCTGCTGCTGGTTCGGACCCTTACCCTACTCGGCTCCTGCTGGTACGCTACGACACTCCGATGCCTTATGCCCGACCTTGTGATAGTTAAAATAAGATCCCTGAAACTTGCGCTGCTGATGCGCTCTCCGATCCTACTGGGGTCTCTACTTATAAGAGCCCTGATGCTGTTGCTGCTGTTCAGAAAAAGATCTCTTGTTCTTACCTTTGTCACCGCTCTGCCTTGCCTTGGCCTTCCCTTCCTTATCATTCTGGAACATGCTAGTCTCAATCTCCTATGAAGTGGCGCCCTCAGCTACCTCCCTAACTGAATAGAACCTCATCGAGACTAGGTATCGACGGAGATTAGGGCGAAGCCCTACCAAGAACATCTGAGCTTGACGCTCTCCTGTTTGTCACATACCCTTGAAATGTAGCAACTCCATAAACCTGCTCTCAAAATCTGCAATTTCATGTCCCCCTAAGTCAACCGGGTCAACTCAAACTCCTTCACAGTCCGTGCTGCAGAAGAAATATACTATCCATCGAAGAAGTATATGAAGTCCTCCCATGTGAGGGTCATCCTCTGCTCTGGAGTAAACTAAAGTTGGTACCATCTCCCGGCATCTCCCTTCAAGCTGTAGGATGCCAATCTCTGCTTCTGAACTGAATCCACACTGAGTATGTCAAGAATATTACCCACATCCTCCTTCCACTTATGGGCTGTAAGAGGGTCTGGTGATCCCTAGAACTCTGGTGCCCTCATCTTCTGGTACCTCTCCACCATACGGAGCCAAGCCTCCTGCTCTGTGGCTCTATCTGAGACTGCTAGAGGAACATATACAGGCATGATCTCTGGGGATCTCTCTCTGACAGGAACGGCGGGTATCCCCTGCTGCTGAGCCACCGGTGGTGGTGATGTCCGTGGTACTATTTGAGTCGTCACCAACTCCTCAATTGCTGTCATCCGGGCAATAAGAGGAGCCATGATATCCACCAAATACTAAGGAGCCTGCTGCGGCTCGGGTGGTACCTGCTGAGGATCGGATTGAGCTGGCTGCTGCTCAGATGGAGTCTGCTGTGACCCTGCCTGCCCAGCTCTTCGAGTACGAGGCCTGCCACGTCCTGCCATCTCGCTCTCTCGGATGGCAAGAAAATAAAAGTTCATGAGTTAAAATAAACCATTAAAAAAAAATTTCTCAAATGTTTAAGATATACGCATATATCGTCCTCACTCATACTACGAAATCCTTGCGGACTGTATACATGAATCCTAAGAAACTCTATCCTAGCTCCACGACTCGACACAGGATGATCCTAAGGATACTGGAACTAGAGCTTTGATACCAACTGTGACACCCCTGGGTTCACACAAGGCTGTAGTCTAAGGTGAAACCAATAATGTCAAACCCGCCATGCATCACACCGTGCAATAACATGTTTCACCATCACAATTAACATCTATCTAGTAGAGTCAACAACAAGTATAGGTACAAAAGCAAGTAAAAGATAATACAAGTGATAACTGATGAAATGATAACAACCACATAGATATCTCATCATCCAACATACAGAAATACATAGTCAATGGCTGAAGTAGATAAACTAGAGTTCTCAACAAGCCTCAAATACAAAATGTCCGAGTAAAGGAAATAAGGCATACATCCTTTACAACATCTAGAAAATAGTCCTCAAATGTCAAACAAAACTACAGTGGAGCTCCAAAATAAAACATAGCTAAAATAGACAGCTGAACACTAAAATGTGTCGCCATCAACCTGCGACTCTCTGGGCTCCTGGCTCGTGACCTGAAAGGGGGAGGGACAACGAGCGTCAAAGCACTAGCGAGCAACATCACAACCAACCCCAAGGGAACAGGGCTCGTTGTATAAGAAAATACAAATAATACATAATAGATCTAAAATCATTGATCTGACTAAAGAGGGTTTTAGTATTTAGAAATTTACAACTCGAGCATAGATACGTCGAGCGAAATAATCCAAACAAGGAAACCCTCATGTATATACATTGTATCTTAAATTATAAATTCCTAAACACCAAACCCGAGGTTCTAGTACAGGAACAATAATAAAAGAAATACAATTAATCTCAGTGCATAAATACAGTGCCATGTCATAGCCTACATGAGTATCATGTTATTACTTACATGAATATCATGTCATAATCTACATAAGTGTCATGTCATAAACTCTTGTGAGAAAGTCATATACAGGGTAAAAAAAATGTCCGATACAGGAACTAGATACTGTGGCCTCCAAACTCATGGAATAAGTGGCAAATGTCCAACACGAGGACAAAAATGGATTATAGTCCAACACGAGGACAAAAATGGATTATAGTCCAACACGAGGACTTCTATGGATTTTAGTCCAACACGAGGACTGTGTAACTGTGAAAAGTATATGCGGACTGATATACATATTCTAAACTCACACGCGTCTCGGTGTACATGTCTAAACTTGTGTCAAAAGTCAACTCACATGTTCAGATAAATTAATAACATTTGTAAACTAGTGGCAGATCATCGAGGCGACCCCGAAAAGCAACTCAAACAGATTAAGAATCTGTAAAACATCTCATCAGTCGACTGATGTGTCGACTGATGACATCAGTCGACTCATATGTCCACCGAAAAGCTCAGGCAGTACAGCCTCAGCTCACTAGTCGACGGATCTGTTGACTGAGGAACTGAGAGAACACTAGTCGACTGATCGGTCAACTGATGACTGAAATTTCAGCCGGTCGGTCGACTGATCAGTCGACCGATGGACTGCAGAAACTCTGCATAGGTTGTTATTCGCCAAAAATTTCTCTAAACTCATCCCCATCAATCCCAAGCATGAAAAATACTGATATTGACATGTATGAACTAAACTGAAACATAACTTTCATGTACAAATACATAAAAAAAACCCTAAACATGTGTATTTATGTTTAAAAACATTTTTAAAACAAAACTCATGTTAATTCTTATAAAAACATTTCAGATCTAGATCTTCGATTCACAAAACGTTGGTGGGTTTTTAACATTCTGAAATAACGTATCTTCCCTCTATATGCTATAAAAATCAATCCTTTGTACAGAAATATCATTTTTAGCTCATCAAAGCTCATGAAAACCATTTGAAAATATTTAGAAAATAGGACAAGATTGGGCGAGATGTTACTCGCCTCTGGGGTGATGAACAACTCCTGGATCTGAGAGAGAGAGGTTCCCCTTTGCTGCAACGTAAAGATTTCGACGAAAATCCTCCAAGGTCTTCCCCAAATCACCAAGAACAAAACTAGGGTTTGAGATAGGGGAGAGGGGGCTAGGGTTTTCTCAGATCTGAAGATGAGAGGGGTGATTTCGGGTGAAGGAGAATATATATGAACAGCTAAACCCGACCCAAACCCGAACCAAATCAAAACATACCCGAAACCTGAAAAACTAGAAATCAGTGTATCAGTCGACTGATGTGTCGACTGATCTGGAAAATTTTAGTTTTGTGCATGTTTTGCTTATTTGCTAAACCAACGCACAAAACTCTACACCCATACTCTTATATCATCTCAAATAACTTGTTATCATGTACATCAATGACCTCAAGCTATTTATCATAAAAGAATTATTTATTTACTAGTAATTCACATATATTCGTATAAAAATTACGGGGTTCTACATTCTTCCCCCTTAGAAGAATTTCATCCTTGAAATTCGAAAACCATACGCATCTCACCACATGAACTTCCAGATAAACATATAGAGATATTTATACTTAACGATCTAAAATGGTAATATTCCCGCTAAAACCCTAATCTAGTGGAACTAGTACATCGGGTGAAAACTCCAAATAAGGAACCCCCCATCTATCTACCATGTGTTCTGAAAGATTAAGAATTAAGCGCGAATATTCCCATTCTAGTGTTAAATGTAAATATAACCAAAGATATAAACATCATACAAGATACACATCATAAAAATTTTAATTTACCTGTTCAAACAGGTGTGGGTAGTCGCGACGCAAATCCTCTTCGCGCTCCCAAGAAATCTCCTCAATGCCTCATCAGTTCCACTGAACTTTCACCAAGGGAATTACCTTGTTTCTAAGTCTCTTGTCCTCCCTGGCAAGAATACGAACCGGAATCTCGACAGTAGTCAAATCCTCCTGAAGCTCAATTTCTGGTGTATCTAATACTCACTGCTGCTCCTCATCATGCAAGTGTTTCTTGAACATAGAAACATGAAATACATTGTGTATACTAGACATCGATGTTGGAAGATTTAGTCTGTATGACACAACTCCAATGCGCTCCAAAATCTGGAGTGGTCCAATATATCTCGGCGTAAGCTTCTCCCGTCGTTCGAATCGCTACACAGCCTTCATAGACGATACCTTCAACATAACTTAATCCCCAACTTGAAACTCCAAGGGTCTTCGCCTCTTATCTGCATAGCTCTTCTGCCGACTCTGAGCGGCTAGAATCCACTCCCTGATCAATGCTACCTTCTCGGTAGTCTGCCTCACCAGCTCCGGTCCAAGCATCAAGCTATCCTCCGGCTCTGCCCAACATATCGGTGATCTATAGGGTCTCCCGTACAATGCCTCATACAGAGCCATACCGATTGTCGCTTGATAACTGTTGTTATAAGCGAACTCTATCAATGGAATGTGATCCTCCTAACTGCCTTGAAAGTCAATGACACAAGCCTGCAACATGTCTTCCAACACCTGATTTACTCTCTCTGTCTAACCATCTGTCTGTGGGTGGAAAACACTGCTGAATGATAGTCTGCTGCCAAAAGAGTCATGAAAACTCCTCCAAAAGTGCGAAGTGAACACCGAACCTTGATCCGATACAATCGTGTCTGGAACTCCATGAAGTCGACTATCTCTCGGATAAATATCCTCGCATATGCCTCGGCGGCATAGGTAGTCCTCACTGGAATGAAATGTGCTGACTTGTCAACCGGTCCACAATCACCCAAACTGAATCATTCCCCTTCTTCGAATTCGGCAACCCTACAATGAAGTCCATAGAAATGTCTGCCCACTTCCACTCTGGAATGGGTAAAGGTTGAAGTGTTCCTGCCAGTCTCTGATGCTCTGCCTTCACCTGCTGACAGGTAAAACACTTAGCCACATACTCTGAAATCTCCCTTCGCATACCACTCCACCAAAAGTATCTATTCAGGTCTTTGTACATCTTAGTAGTCCCTGGATGTACTGTGTACCGAGTACGATGAGCTTCATCAAGTAACTCTCTCTTCAGCTCGGCACTGGCTGGCATGACTAGCCTGCCCTTCATCCGGAGACCTCCATCTGCTCCAATGATCCAATCAGTCTTAGGCTCCTTGGAAATCTCCTCCTTTCGGATTCGAATCCAAGATTCTCCCAACTGAGCTCTGACAACTCTGTCACTCAAAGATGGCTGCACTGATACAGCTTCCAAAAATGCACTGGTTCCTCCAATATCGGGTCTAAAATTAAACTGGCTAAGAGTGATAAGATCCCGATGTAATGAACACCTCAAAGCTGAAACCCGATATCGACGCTTCCTGCTTAAGGCATCTGCTACGACGTTCGCCTTCCCGGGATGATACTGGATCGCGAACTCGTAGTCCTTGATAAACTCAACCCACCTCCTCTGTCTCTGATTGAGTTCCTTCTGAGAAAAGAGGTACTTCAGACTCTGATGGACCGTGAACAACTCAAACTGTACTCCATATAAGTAGTGCCTCCAAGACTTCAGTGCAAATACCACTGCTGCTAATTCCAAGTCATGAGTGGGAAAGTTTTGCTCATGCACCCTCAACTATCTTGAGATATAAGCTACTACCCTCTGAGTCTGCATCAATACGCCTCCTAAGCCTACCAACGATGCATCTGTATATACGACGAATGTCCTGTCGCTGCTCGGAATAGTCAAAACCGACGTTGTAGTCAGCTTAGCCTTTAAAATATCAAAGGCCTTCTGGCACTCCATGCTCCTTATGAACAGTACACCCTTCTTCGTAAGGTGTGTAATCAGCGTCGCAATTTTCAAGAAGTCCTAAATAAACTTCCTACAATATCCAGCTAAACCCAAAAAAGCTGCGAATCTCAGTCACCGTCTTCGGTGGTTCCCAATCAAGAACTACCGTGACCTTAGCCGGGTCCACTGCTATGCCCTCTCTACTGATGACGTGGCCAAGAAATCTAACTTCTGAAGGCCAAAATTTGCACTTGCTGGACTTGGCATACAGCTGATGCTCCTGTAGAGTCCTCAACGCTATCCGTAGATGCTCCTCGTGATCTGCCTCCGATCTCGAGTAAATGAGAATGTCATCGATGAAAACGATCACAAACTGATCTAAGAAGGGATGAAAAACCCGGTTCATCAAGTCCATGAATACCGCGGGTGCATTGGTCAACCCAAATGGCATGACCAAGAACTCAAAAGATCTATATCTAGTAAGAAAGGCGGTCTTGGGAATATCCATCTCCCGAACCCGCAACTGATGATAGCCAGAACGAAGATCAATTTTCGAGAAATACTACTCTCCCTGTAACTGGTCAAAACAAGTCATCAATTCTAAGTAGTGGGTACCTATTCCGGATAGTAACCTTGTTCAACTCTCTACAATCTATGCATAATCTCATACTACCGTCCTTCTTCTTCACGAAGATGACCGGCGCGCCCCACGGAGAATGACTCCAACGAATAAAACACTGAGCTAACAACTCGTCCAACTAGGTCTGAAGCTCCCTCATCTCATCTGGAGCCATGCGATAGGGTGCACGGGATATCAGGGCTGTGCCTGGCTGCAACTCAATACAGAACTCTACCTCTCTCACCGGAGGTAATCCAGATATGTCCTGAAAGACATCCTGATACTCTGAGACAACTCTAGTCTCTAACAACTCAGCACCCTGATCCCGTCACATCACCTCCTCGATGTATGCTAGAAATGACTCTGCAAATCGGTTACCCTGAGAGGCGGCTACAATCATCTTGGACCCATCGGACGTTCGTAACTTGACTGTCTTCGCAAAGCAGTCAATACTAATATGATAGGAAGACAGCCAATCCATACCAAGGATGACATCAAACTCGGACATATGCAACACTATCAAATCAACTATGAACTCTGACTCGTCTAAACTGACAGTACACCTCCTACAAACGTTCTCCAGAAGTGATACCTCATCTAAAGGGGTGGAAACAGATAAAGGGGTGTCTAGAGGCTGAGCTACGAGCTGGAGTCTAGCCATAAATGCATGAGATATGAAAGAATACGAAGCTCCCGAATCTAAAAGAATACAGGCGGGGAAAGAACCCACAAGGAACGTACCCTCAACTACGGCTCCGCTAGTTCCATGATCACGGGGAACTACTGCATAAACCCTGCCTGTGACTGAAGACTGCTCTACTACTGCAGATCGAGAATATGGGATAATCTGCCCCTGAGGGACCTCCTGAACTGCTCGAATCTACCCCTCAGTCCTCTGAGTTGCTGGTGGTGCTTCAAGCCTGTTCTGCTGGCCCTGACCTCTGCCCTGCTGTCGCTGCTGCTGGTTCGGACCCTTACCCTACTCGGCTCCTGCTGGTACGCTACGACACTCCGATGCCTTATGCCCGACCTTGTGATAGTTAAAATAAGATCCCTGAAACTTGCGCTGCTGATGCGCTCTCCGATCCTACTGGGGTCTCTACTTATAAGAGCCCTGATGCTGTTGCTGCTGTTCAGAAAAAGATCTCTTGTTCTTACCTTTGTCACCGCTCTGCCTTGCCTTGGCCTTCCCTTCCTTATCATTCTGGAACATGCTAGTCTCAATCTCCTATGAAGTGGCGCCCTCAGCTACCTCCCTAACTGAATAGAACCTCATCGAGACTAGGTATCGACGGAGATTAGGGCGAAGCCCTACCAAGAACATCTGAGCTTGACGCTCTCCTGTTTGTCACATACCCTTGAAATGTAGCAACTCCATAAACCTGCTCTCAAAATCTGCAATTTCATGTCCCCCTAAGTCAACCGGGTCAACTCAAACTCCTTCACAGTCCGTGCTGCAGAAGAAATATACTATCCATCGAAGAAGTATATGAAGTCCTCCCATGTGAGGGTCATCCTCTGCTCTGGAGTAAACTAAAGTTGGTACCATCTCCCGGCATCTCCCTTCAAGCTGTAGGATGCCAATCTCTGCTTCTGAACTGAATCCACACTGAGTATGTCAAGAATATTACCCACATCCTCCTTCCACTTATGGGCTGTAAGAGGGTCTGGTGATCCCTAGAACTCTGGTGCCCTCATCTTCTGGTACCTCTCCACCATACGGAGCCAAGCCTCCTGCTCTGTGGCTCTATCTGAGACTGCTAGAGGAACATATACAGGCATGATCTCTGGGGATCTCTCTCTGACAGGAACGGCGGGTATCCCCTGCTGCTGAGCCACCGGTGGTGGTGATGTCCGTGGTACTATTTGAGTCGTCACCAACTCCTCAATTGCTGTCATCCGGGCAATAAGAGGAGCCATGATATCCACCAAATACTAAGGAGCCTGCTGCGGCTCGGGTGGTACCTGCTGAGGATCGGATTGAGCTGGCTGCTGCTCAGATGGAGTCTGCTGTGACCCTGCCTGCCCAGCTCTTCGAGTACGAGGCCTGCCACGTCCTGCCATCTCGCTCTCTCGGATGGCAAGAAAATAAAAGTTCATGAGTTAAAATAAACCATTAAAAAAAAATTTCTCAAATGTTTAAGATATACGCATATATCGTCCTCACTCATACTACGAAATCCTTGCGGACTGTATACATGAATCCTAAGAAACTCTATCCTAGCTCCACGACTCGACACAGGATGATCCTAAGGATACTGGAACTAGAGCTTTGATACCAACTGTGACACCCCTGGGTTCACACAAGGCTGTAGTCTAAGGTGAAACCAATAATGTCAAACCCGCCATGCATCACACCGTGCAATAACATGTTTCACCATCACAATTAACATCTATCTAGTAGAGTCAACAACAAGTATAGGTACAAAAGCAAGTAAAAGATAATACAAGTGATAACTGATGAAATG
>BQKN01064315.1:5487-26045 GCA_022839385.1 Asparagus kiusianus
AAGCCAAGCGACACGCGACGAAACGGGATAACAAGGCGACGAAGCCAACAAATTGCACCCAAGCAGTGGAATGCATCCACTCGCACGCGGATTCGAACCAACATTTCGGGGAATCACCGAGTCATCTAAACAAGAGCGAACTTAGTGATATAACGATCGAATCAAGATCAATTCCGGACTCGAACTCGGAAGTGGGTTTACTGCCAAATCAGGAATCTGATCAAAACAAATCGAATCCGAACAAGTCAACCACACAACCGAATCGAAGTCCAAATCAACAACGAACCGGAACCGGAAACACCGGAAAACCCGAAAAACGACGAAACGAACCAACACCCGGGAACTCGGCCGAAACCGAGCCGACCCGGGGTGGCTCGGCCCAAGCCGAGCCACCCTGGGGTGGCTCGGCCATGGCCGAGCCACCTAGGGGTGGCTAGGCTCAGAACTGTGCGTATGCACAGTTCTGAGTGCCTATAAATAGGCCAGGTGTTGTTCATTCTGAGGAGGTTGGATTTTGGAGGAGGCGAAGCCCTGCTGGATTGAAGACTCAGATCTAAAAAAGATCTCAACTTTGAAGGCTTGGAGGCTTGGACTTCCAGATCCGGTGCCCGGCGATCGTCAACGTCAAACAAGGCAAGAGTTCGAGAGGGAGCGGATCTAAGATCTACATGATTTTCCTCCGGATCTAAGCTTGGTTCTTAGATCCCGAGAAGAGTCTCGAATTCGCTTGGTCGATTTTGACACTTGGGCTACTATTTCCTTGGTGAATTAGTACCCCACTCGGCTATTATTTTCTTCGTGAGATAATACCCGTCATATCGTGTAGATCCGACCGGATCGAGATCACGCGGTGGTCCACGGCAAATAACCCCGGCGCAGGCAAAGAACCCACACAAAGCGAGTGACCGCAAAACAGGAGCTCGCGATTCGTTCGACAAACAAGGATAAAAATTGTAATCTTTCTTTTTCATATTTTGATTTTCATTGTAACCGGATCTTATAAAAAGACCTGATTTTTGTAATCAATAAACTATTACGAAAGTGTGCAATGACATCAATGAAGAAAGACACAAATTTTCCCGCGAACAATGACCCTGTATACCCAGTGTAGTAAAGGGGTCGGTTGTGATGATAAATTTTTATAAGCATATCCTCCAAAGTGAAGGTGATGTAAGGCGTTCGTTGTTGGCATTGATGACATTGCTTGTGTCCTTCATCTTGAGGAGATTTGGTCATGTGGGCGAGGAATGCATCACTATCATTCATGACTTCTTTCAATGCTTCTCTTAAGTCCTTAAGACAAACGTAAAAATTCAAATAAGGTTATACGAGCTAGAATGTTAGACAGTTAAGCCATGATGTCATATTTGAATAGGACCTTAGGGTCATTTGGAGGACGTTATAAGGCCTTATCGAACCAAGTTTCCCTTTGCTTGGTTGGTTTAGTTCGTTTGGACGTTCCTGGCTTATTGTTATCCCCTAGGTAATTTTTATCAAATCTAGTTCCCATCATGGCCACTTTCTCTCCCTCTGAATTAGTGAGTGAAGTGACGTGTAGAGATTCCTATTTGATGATTGCGGAGATGGCGTTGTAAGTCTTCATCTTACACTTGTTTTTGGATTTCTGAGGAGTTCAATCCTCATTTTGAAGAATGTCAGAATGCACCCACATTATTTTGCCTCTCGCCATAGTGAGAGGAATCAAGTCTTGGCTTTGTTGGTTCTGACGGTCATAGTTTACTATCTCTATTATTGCAGTTGGGATGAGGACAATGTCATTTTGAGCTTAAATTTCTAGCATGGAGCCAAAATGGAGAGTCATCATGTTAACAGTGACTTTATTTTGCTCAAGTTTGAGCTTAAGGATCCCTGATTCAACGAATGTCTGGATCTTATCCTTGAGGATGTAGTAGTTCTTCGTTGGGTGTTCTAACATTTTATGATAAAGGCAGTAGTTGGGGTCATTGGTCTTTCCAACCTCTTCCGAGGGTCGAGTTTCTGGGAGCTTCAAATGATTCCCTTTGTTGAGCACATAGAAGATAGAGACTGTATTTTGTCCTTGAATGAATAACTACGTTGAAATTTCTTTCTTAGCTCTCTTTGCTTTTTGTTGTTGAAATTTTGGATTCTAACTGCGAAGGTCTCTTTAATTTTTGGTTGTGACGTTTGTCCTTATTTTCCTTTGTTACCCTTAAAGTTAGTGCGAGGCTTGAACTTGTTGAAATGCTCTGATGATTGTTTTTGCTATCTCAGCCTGTTCCATCAAATCCTTCCAAGTTTGGGCAGTAACGACACCCATATGTGTTAGACCCTAGAGGGGGGTGATTAGGGTCTTATGCTAATCTAATCCGATTAAATGCCAATTAAAACTAATTAACAAATATATTCTTGCAAGATAGATATACAAAGAGTTATGAGCAAGAATATGCAATATACAAGGTGATATATCCTAGCAATGAAATATGCTACATGATATATGCAAGGATATAAACCTAACACAAGGGGTAAACAATATGAACTAGATAGTGGATCATATAAATAATGAGCTAATGACAATGGCGACAAGAGATATAGACATAAGAATAAATAAGTGCCAAAGCACACTCAAACACACGATATGATCACGGAGTTCGGACCTTCCGTCCTACGTCTTCGCTTCCCACTCCCGGGGAGAAATCCACTAACACAATCCGGTTTGGAAGCCGGAACTTCTTCTACACACTCGGTTTTCTAGCTAACCGAAAACTCTACAACTCACACTCTTGCAATCACACTCTACACCCACTAAGTGTTGGACCTAGCCGTGTCTCCCTCAAGTGCTCGGTTACAACCTCTCCCTAGACACGTCAACCGACGCCACTCCTCTTGGGACGATCCCCGACTCTCACCACACTCCTCACTCGGTGTACAAGTGTATTACAGATTCTCACAATAAGCACAAATATGACAAATGCTTGTTCTCAAAATAAGGTGAGAACTCAATTAAGCTCACTCTCAATGCCACAAACCCACAACCCTAAATTATACTATGAATGTAAATACAATAAGCTCAATAGGTTGTGTGTGAACAAAGAGTATCAATAAGACAATTAAACTAAACTCAATATGAAATCTAGCTTATGAAATTATAATCAAAATAATAAATTGCTAGATGAGTTTAGAAACACTTCTCTAAAGATGACAAGAGAGGAGGAGAAGAGTGAATGCTCAAACACCAAAGGATGATCTCCACTTTCTCTTGTGAAATTGAATTTACAAACTCAAACCCTCAATTGCTTAAAAGCTTCTTAAACCAAACTTAAACAAACACTAAACAAGTTTAAGCCCTTGTTAAACTATTTTTGAACTATCCTCTTGACAACTTGAAAAGACATCAGCAAAGGGTATTTATACCCTCTAATAAACTCAGCCAAAACTCTCAAGCCAAAGGACAAAACTAGCCCCCAGCAACGGTAATAAAACTAGCCGTTGGAAGCTGAAAAAGACAGCGTCGGTCGACCGGAAAATTCGTCGGTCGACCGGAAATTTCGTCGGTCGACCGGACCGGTCGACCGACAGGTTCTCTGTCGCCCAGTAAACCTTCGAACTCAGGTTCGGTCGACCGGTTCGGTCGGCCGAAAACTGACATACTCAAAACCTGATTTTAAAAGATAATTTTTGACTTTTGGAAAATTATTAAAAATAACAAATGAAGTCCAAAAATTATGAAACTTTGGGAAATGTATATAAACATGAAAATAGACATGTTACAAAAAGAATTTTTCAAATTGCATTTCCTATTTGTGAAAAATCATCATTTTGCAAAATAGTCCAAAACACGAAAGTGTAAACATGTGAAATTTGATATTTTGGTTAAACCATGTTTTGAAACTTTGCACAATGATTATATAGACTTAATAAAACATGTATAAACTGATATTGAAGTCAATAAACTAATAAGACAGTATTTTCACAAAATTGCATATTCTATGCAATGTATTCAAAAACACAATAGAGTATGAAACATATGATTATATATATGAATGTAAATTTGTTTCATATCTATATAGCTAAACCAAAACATAATAATAAATATGAAATGTGTAATCTCATATTTATGAACATGAAAACTCAAAACTATATACCTATATATATACGTGGAAACCAAACATATATGTATATATGAAACTATATATATACATGAAAACCAATATAATGTGTGTGTATAATATTGAGCTTAAAGTACTTAACACATATAATATAACACCTAAACTAAAGTTACCCAAGCAATGATCTTGATCTTCATTGTAGCTCAACTTGGTACACGTGCGGTTGAAGCTTGAACTTGATCTTTAACTTGAATTGTATAGGCTTCAACCCGACATTCCGCCAACCTCCTCTTGATATGATCGTTATGGCGCAATCCATCCATCCTCCAACAACGTTGTTTGCCTAGAATAAATGCGAAAACACAAACACTAGACAAACAATATTAAAAATAAATTGTTTGTTAAACATCATCAAAACAAGAAGGCCAACAATCTCCTCCTTTTTGATGATGACAAACAATTTACAAAATGAAATATATGCATGAAGGAAATGAAATATAATACACATGCATATAAACAAGAAGGAATGTACTCACAATATTTCTCCCCCTTTGACAACATCAAAAAGGGGAAACCAACAAGAAAGAAGAGAGCGAAAGCTCCCCCTATCGATAAGTATAGGTGAGTATCAAACAAGTATAGGGATTGCTCCCCCTATCAAAATGCCATAAAGAATATATGAAAAGAAGATCATGGCAACCATATGTGAGCAAGCATAGATGGAAAATATGCTAAACACAACTCACATACATACAAGAGAATGAGAACACATATGAATATATCATTGAGATAATGTGTCTCAAAACATAAACATAAAGATCAAAAAATAGATTTATGAAAGCAAAAGAATGAGGGAACATGAGAACCACGAAAAAAGTTTTCAAAAGAAAACAAATCACTCAAATGAGATCATAAATCAACCATTTAAACCAAAAATGATGTTTGATCAACAAAAAGAATTTCTTTGTAAGACTTGATCAAACCACTCATAGAATACATTATAAAGCACGAATAGATGATCCATTAGCACAAACACATAAATATCATCATATAGGTGAATTATAATGAATTCAAAAGCAACAAATCAAACCATACTTTTCAAGAGAGGCAACAATTATATCAAGCTCTTAAGCTTGTTCCAATCCATATAATCATATTAGCATCCGGTAAACATGATTTGGGAATAAATATCCAATAAACCCGAAGGGTTATATAAATGCAAACCTCTCATCAAAGCAAAAACAATAATCATGAAAACAAAAGAATTTAACCAATTAAAAGGAATTGTTTTCATAAAGTTTAAGATATATTTTTCAAAACCAAGAAAGAGAAAAAAATAAGAATACTAAAATTCTTGGTTTAAAATCAAATTTGTTTTGGTACCCAAGAACTCTTGGTACCAAAAATTTTAGGGACATGACCCCTTTCATTTAAGCTCAAAGCCCTAGGGTTATGAACCCTCTTGGGCATATATGGTGCACTAACACGGTCAAAGCAATATTTACTCAAATGACCCTTTCGATTGCAATTTGTGCAATGAAAGAGATCCATTTGTTTTTGTGGACCTTTAGCTCGTGCACGGGAATCATTTGCAAATAAAGATTGTCTTTTAAAGTTATTTTGCAAATGAGAAACATTATTAAACAAATGTGGTCTACTTGAGAAATTTGGCAAGTTTGAATATTTTTTTTAAATCATAACAAAACTTTGCCAAATGGCCAACTCTACCACAAACATCACACTTAAACACATGTGGTCTATGAAAAACATTTGGCAAACTAGAATTCTTTTTCATGTCAAAGCAAAACTTTGCCAAATGGCCAAACCGACCACATAGATCATATTTATACACACGTGTATGTTTATGATGAGCAATGGGTGCATGTGTGTGTGCAAAATGTGATGATGAAGCTTGATGAGATGCACAAGGAGGATTAAGGTGAATCTTAGTGGGGTTATGTGCATCATAGAAAAATCTAGCAAGATGGCCTTTACGACCGCAATTTGTGCATTTGTAGACTTTGCTATACATGTGTGCATGATGAATAGGATGTTTAGATATTTTAGCATGAAACTTAGCACACATGTTCATAAACTTATCATGATTAACAATACATGTTTTAAGGGTTGAATCTAAAGATGATATGTGATCCTTAACATGATTCAACTCATCATTATGCATACACGTATTGTTATTAGAAGTAGAACATATATAGTTATTTATAAAAGATTTCGTATCATTTTGTATGTTCTTTACTTCTAACATAGCATTATCTCTTTCATGAGTTAAGATAGCAAAGTTTGAAAGCAATGAATCATGATCCGAAGTTAATTTATCAATCTTTTCTTTGAGGATCACATTCTCATTAGAAATATTATCAAACTTAGAAATCAACAACTCATGATCGGATTCTAAATTATCATGCTTGCATTTTAAATTATTAAAATCTTAATGCAATTTGTTGTAGGCATGCAATAATTTTTCACTAGCACAAGCAAGTTCATCACTAGATAAATTATTATCGGGTTCGAACTCGCAAACCTCACTAGGGCTATCGCCTAGTGCACTTGTGCATGAAGCTCCACATGAACTTGAAGTCGGATCCGCCAAAGCTTGTTGGATCGCCTCCAAGTCTCCTTGATGTGCTTCTATGAATATCCATAATTTGTAAGCACTATCAAAATAAGCAAGCTTGTTAGAAATAGAAGAATCAAGTGCATGAAGCATATATTCTAACACAACTTTATTCATAGTAAACAATCTTTTATCATTTCTACTCCACTTGGATTTCTCCAGAGTGGGTACAATATAAGCATCATCAATAATTCCCCATAAATCAATATTTTTAGATTGCACAAAAATTTTAAATCTAGAAGCCCATTGTGCATAGGGAAAATTAATGAATTTAGGAGCAACATTAGATTCATAGCCTAACAAAGGTGCACAATTCATGTTCATGATAAATATATATGTGCAAGCAAGACAAATGCAATCAAAACAAGATTAGCACAAAAATATAACTTGGATCTTTAACTGAAGGTGGTTAGACCTTAAATCAAAGAGCACCAAGCTCTGATACCAATTGTTAGACCCTAGAGGGGGGTGATTAGAGTCTTATGCTAATCTAATCCGATTAAATGCTAATTAAAACTAATTAACAAATATATTCTTGCAAGATAGATATACAAAGAGTTATGAGCAAGAATATGCAATATACAAGGTGATATATCCTAGCAATGAAATATGCTATATGATATATGCAAGGATATAAACCTAACACAAGGGGTAAACAATATGAACTAGATAGTGGATCATATAAATAATGAGCTAATGACAATGGCGACAAGAGATATAGACATAAGAATAAATAAGCGCCAAAGCACACTCAAACACACGATATGATCACGGAGTTCGGACCTTCCGTCCTACGTCTCCGCTCCCCACTCCCGGGGAGAAATCCACTAACACAATCCGGTTTGGAAGCCGGAACTTCTTCTACACACTCGGTTTTCTAGCTAACCGAAAACTCTACAACTCACACTCTTGCAATCACACTCTACACCCACTAAGTGTTGGATCTAGCCGTGTCTCCCTCAAGTGCTCGGTTACAACCTCTCCCTAGGCACGTCAACCGACGCCACTCCTCTTGGGACGATCCCCGACTCTCACCACACACTCCTCACTCGGTGTACAAGTGTATTACAAAGTGATTCTCACAATAAGCACAAATATGACAAATGCTTGTTCTCAAAACAAGGTGAGAACTCAATTAAGCTCACTCTCAATGCCACAAACCCACAACCCTAAATTATACTATGAATGTAAATACAATAAGCTCAATAGGTTGTGTGTGGACAAAGAGTATCAATAAGACAATTAAACTAAACTCAATATGAAATCTAGCTTATGAAATTATAATCAAAATAATAAATTGCTAGATGAGTTTAGAAAAACTTCTCTAAAGATGACAAGAGAGTAGGATAAGAGTGAATGCTCAAACACCAAAGGATGATCTCCACTTGCTCTTGTGAAATTGAATTTACAAACTCAAACCCTCAATTGCTTAAAAGCTTCTTAAACCAAACTTAAACAAACACTAAACAAGTTTAAGCCATTGTTAAACTATTTTTGAACTATCCTCTTGACAACTTGAAAAGACATCAGCAAAGGGTATTTATACCCTCTAATAAACTCAGCCAAAACTCTCAAGCCAAAGGACAAAACTAGCCCCCAGCAATGGTAATAAAACTAGCTGTTGGAAGCTGAAAAAGACAGCGTCGGTCGACCGAAAAATTCGTCGGTCGACCGGAAATTTCGTCGGTCGACCGGACCGGTCGACCGACAGGTTCTCTGTCGCCCAGTAAACCTTCGAACTCAGGTTCGGTCGATCGGTTCGGTCGACCGAAAACTGACATACTCAAAACCTGATTTTAAAAGAGAATTTTTGACTTTTGGAAAATTGTTAAAAATAACAAATGAAGTCCAAAAGTTATGAAACTTTGGGAAATGTATATAAACATGAAAATAGACATGTTACAAAAAGAATTTTTCAAATTGCATTTCCTATTTGTGAAAAATCATCATTTTGCAAAATAGTCCAAAACACGAAAGTGTAAACATGTGAAATTTGATATTTTGGTTAAACCATGTTTTGAAACTTTGCACAATGATTATATAGACTTAATAAAACATGTATAAACTGATATTGAAGTCAATAAACTAATAAGATAATATTTTCACAAAATTGCATATTCTATGCAATGTATTCAAAAACACAATAGAGTATGAAACATATGATTATATATATGAATGTAAATTTGTTTCATATCTATATAGCTAAACCAAAACATAATAATAAATATGAAATGTGTAATCTCATATTTATGAACATGAAAACTCAAAACTATATACCTATATATATACGTGGAAACCAAACATATATGTATATATGAAACTATATATATACATGAAAACCAATATAATGTGTGTGTATAATATTGAGCTTAAAGTACTTAACACACATAATATAACACCTAAACTAAAGTTACCCAAGCAATGATCTTGATCTTCATTGTAGCTCAACTTGGTACACGTGCGGATGAAGCTTGAACTTGATCTTTAACTTGAATTGTATAGGCTTCAACCCGACATTCCGCCAACCTCCTCTTGATATGATCGTTATGGAGCAATCCATCCATCCTCCAACAATGTTGTTTGCCTAGAATAAATGCGAAAACACAAACACTAGACAAACAACATTAGAAATAAATTGTTTGTTAAACATCATCAAAACAAGAAGGCCAACAATATGAGCTTCAGTTCGTGCTACTAAATTGTGCCGATAAGTTTGAAGCAGCATCGGTAGAGGCATGTCTTGACATTATAATGTTAGACTACAGTATCTCTCGATGTGTTCTCTGACCGTCTCACTCCCGCTTTGCTTCTAGGAAAGGAGTTTGCCCATAATAACGTCGGATTGTTTCTTGTGAAATTGCAAGAGGAACTCTGATTCTAAATCTTCCCAAGATTTGATTGAACATTTGGGTAGATTTTGAAACCAATCAAAGTCTAACTCCTAGAGAGTGACAATGAACAGATGTGCCTTAATGACATTATTACCTACCATGTTTCCAGTTTGCTAATGGAAGTAGTAAATATGCTAGTTCGGAGAACCTTTGCCATCAAACGCATGTAACGTAGGTGACTTGAACTTCATAGGGTAGGAAACCATGTCCCACTCGACAGAATAAGGTCGGATGATCCTAACCTTCTTAAGCTCTGTTCATTGAGAAAGAACATTGAGCTGCTTCTAAATGTCCTCCAAGGCATTTGTTTCCTTATTTGGCTTTGAAGGTAGCTTTGCTTCTAATCTTGGGTGTTCAGAATTCGCATCGTCTTAGTGTCCTTGATCCTCATTAGAGGGATTTTTACCGATTGGTCTTTTTCCTTTTGAAGAACTTGGCTGAGGTTGAAATATCAACAAGAGTTGTTTAATCATCTCTTCTAGACTTTCGATCCGCTCATCTGAGTCCTTCTTTTGAGCTGCCATTTGAGTAAGAATATCTTCCCAGTCTGTCATATTTACCTCCCACCTTGATTCTTAACTTGAACTAGGAGTTATATTTGATGCTATGACAGAGTTGGCATCGCTAGAAGTGAATCGGTTTAGCTGAGACGAAGATTGTGATGTCCGCATTGGGATGGAAGAGTAGTTGAAAGGAATCACCACTCTTCTTCTTAGCCTAGTGTTACGATACACATCATCAGCTTCTGGTAGTATGGACTCAATTCCAGGAGAGTACACTGGATCGGGCAATATATTTATACTTTCCTCATCATCTATGAAAGTTACACTTATCATGTTGATAGTGAGTACTTATATTTTACTCCTTTGAGAACGTCGTCATCATTTAGCCGAACCTCTGAAGGCTCAAGAGCATGACCAAGATGGTTGAAGACTGATCATTTACATTAGAAACCCTTTTGAACTATCGAGGCCACTCCTTTGAGGGTTGCACAATGCTGACATTGGCAAGCTCTCTTTAAAGTTATGAATCTCTTAGATCAATATTGGTGCAACTTCGCTAGTCTTGGCCTTGGGGAATATGAACGTCACTTACGATGACGCTGGCTAGATTTTTGTCTAGTGAAATCATCAATAATGATATTATTCCATTGAGAGAATTTTAATGAGGGCTTTACCCCATTCTTAGTTTCTATTGGGGAAGCAAAGCGAGTGTCGTGAGATGCTTTAAATCGAACTCCTAAAGGAGTCAAAGACTAAAGCCCGAGATCAACATTTTGATCTTCGTTCGAGTCGAAAGTAGAATTTCCTTCGCTCTTAGAGAAGTTTGTTTGGCTTCTAGCGAAGCTCAAACTGCCTTCAGTGAAGGTAGGCTTTTTACATGCGAGGGTCATTTTAGACCTGATATTTGCACTGTGGCGAATTCTATGACAACTGCATCTAGTTGCTGTTAAAGAGATTTGATTCATGAAAATAGATCCCTCGAACTTCGCTTGGTCAAATTCAATGACTAGTATTTTAGCAAAAGACCCGAGGGTCTTAGTGTCAGTATACGACACAACTTTCTCATTGGAGGAGAAGGTAGTCCCTAGCAAAGTTATCATCCTATTTCGGGTCTTTTCAATATTGTAATTAACTTAGATTACAGTAAAAAGAATAAAGTAAAACAAAGAAAATATTTATATTTCTTGGGAAGGGTTCTTTTCAGTGTACCAATGGTGCATCGATCTTATACTCTATTGACGTACCAATTAAGACGGTGGGTCTTTTCCTGTTTGTAAGAGGTGGATTGTTTGAAAGATAACTCAATCTTCTGTTAGCAGTTTCTCTCAAACGAATCGCAAGTGCGTCTATAATATCTTTATGCGTGTGTATTCTTCACTAAGGCTTCCGAACTTGTAAAATGGATGATCTCCTCTCCTTTTATAGGCTAAAAGAGAGAGCTAATGACCTTTAATTATAGATTAAGTGACCATTAAATCAGGAGATAATAGGGAGCGGTAATTTCCCTGAAAATAGCTTTAAAAATGGCCATTTGGAGAACTTCACGGGATTAGTGAAGTTCGTTGAAGATGTGGGCGAAGGTCGCTGTGGGCGCATGCAAGAGTCACTATGGATGTGGGCGAGTCTTCTTCGAAAGTGAATGACTTGGTCCACTTGAGTTAACGTGGGCGGAGTTAATTGGCTGGCGAACTTCACTCATGAGTTAGAATTTAACACAGAATTCGACTCTAGTCTCGGCTAATTAACGAGCTGTTTGGCGAGGTTTGCTTCAGTTGTCAAGTGACCTCCGTTGCAGCTTGTTGTGGGCTTGATTTTGGACCCGTTAGAAGTGTTTAGCTTATAAGCATTCATTTCTTAGATCCAAGCTGATCATCGGTCTAAGTGAAAGTACATTTTGGCCGTGTACACTACTGCGTAATTTCTGTCGAACCTTGATCGGAAATGCATAGAATTTTGCTCAGTGGTGGAGCTGGTTCAAGAAATAACCAAATATAATAACATGATTTATTTTTACATCATTGCTTAGCATCTAAACATATTACATAATCTTTCAAAAATCATATTTCCAATTATACTATAGTATTTACAATAGCATTCTTCTCATTTTTTTTTCTTGATACCATTTCATGGCACCTTCCTCGTCAATGTTACAAAATATACCCCTTTTAAAATAAGGAATGCTAAAAAGCAATCATATACTCATCTCATATCCGGTTTCAAACTTCTTTCTTAATAATGTTGATTGTTGAAAATGATCTTTCAACACTTGTTATTGCAATGAGCAAGACGAGTGTCAACTTCACCATCTTGCACGCCAGAGGATATATAGTATCAATCTTCAATTCAACCAAGTATTTATAAAATGGGTTAATTGTCGATAGACCCCCTGTAGTATCTGCTAATTGTAGATATACCACATATAGTTCTATTTGTGCAAATAGAGCCCTGGGTGAATTTTTTTAATTATTTTTACAAGACTTAAAAAGTTTTATAGAGGTAGGGGGTTCAAGAAATAACTGAACAGAATAACATAATTTTTTAAGCACGGCTGATTAACATTTAGACATCATTACATAACTTTCAAAATCATATTTCCAATTAGTATCTGCTAATTGTAGATATACCACATATAGTTCTATTTGTGCAAATAGAGCCCTGGGTGAATTTTTTTAATTATTTTTATAAGACTTAAAAAGTTTTATAGAGGCAGGGGGTTCAAGAAATAACTGAACAGAATAACATAATTTTTTTAGCACGGCTGATTAACATCTAGACATCATTACATAACTTTCAAAATCATATTTCCAATTATAATATAATGCATACAAGGGCATTCTTCTACTTTTTATTTCTTGAAACCAGTTCATGACATCTTCATCGTCAAAATATATCCTTGTTTATATAAGGTATACAAAGGCAATCATTCATATACATATCTCCTATCCAGTTTCGAATTTTATTCTTAATGATTTTTACTGTCAAAAATGCTCTTTCAATACTTCTCATCATGGGCAAGGTTAGTGACAACTTCACCAACTTGTACACCAAATGATATAAAGTATCTATCTTTTGTTCAACAAAGCGTTTATTAAACAGGTTAATTGCTGATAGACCCCTTTTAGTATCGCCCTATTGCAGATAGACCCCCTTATAGATCTATTGTGTGGATATACCCCTTGTGTGATTCTTTTGACTTTTAAAGAGAGAAGTTTTGTAGAGGAGGATAGACCTCTTGTGGTTCTATTAGTGTGGGCAAACCCCAAATTACTAATTTTTTTAGACTCCTAGAATATTAAAAAAGATATTCATTGAGGGAGTCTATCCACACTTGGGCAACAAGGGGTGTATCTACAAAATTAGAACTATGAGAGATCTTTTCACAATTAGGGGATCTTACAAGGGGTTTATCTGCAATTAACCCTTAGCAAACCCTAAGGTTTCATATTTGCACTACTATTGATGTAATTCTGTTCTCTCATTCAGAGTTCCCTAGCCGGAGAGGCTAGAGAGGAAATAGGAGTTGGAAGAGTTTACTTAAGCTAGGTTTCTATGCATTTTACCTTATCAAGAAATAATTAGGATAAATAACACCTACATATCTCAAGCTCTACCACGATTGCACCAAAATACCCCCACTTTTAAACCCGTCTAGATAAACACCTTAAGGTTCTGAAATGTTTCAGTCATTAAAAAAAGGATAAATATCATAAAACCCCCCTTACTTTCGATGATTATCAGAAAACCACCTCAAGTTTAGGGGTTATCAGAAAACCCCTTTTAGCTAGTTTTTTTTTGAGGGGAGGGGGGGGGGGGGGGGGGTTGAAAACCCCCATACTTAGTGAGTTTTCTGATGTTCTGAAAGTTAAGAGGGTTTTCTTATAATTGTCCAAAGTTAAGGGGCTTTTCCTAATATTTACCCTTCAAAAACCCATAAGGCGCTAACGCAACCCATTATATAACATTAATGGACCCTCTTAAATTAGCCTACCCCTATAATGAAGCCCCCCAATGATAAGAGACCATGTTTTGTTACACTAGTTGAGATACACGTGCAATGCACGTGATTGAATATCATGAGTTGAGATGCACGTGATTGAATATCATGATTATTTAAATTGATAAAAATAGAGTAAAAATAAAAAAAGAAAACAAAGTCTTTTGTGGGATTGATCAACTAAATAATCTCTCTCTCAAATAAAATATTGTCATTGTTTCATTCAACCTAGAGTACGTGATCTACTACTTGTGAGTTATAAACACATTAATTTAGTATAATATCTCTATTTATTAGTATCTTGAAGTCTTCAAAAGATGGGTGATCATTCAATTCGCAAAAGAATTTTGCATATGAATTTACTTGCAATATGTCTAATAAATTTTTAGTTGTGATTTGACTCATATTCATGTAAACTTTTAGTTGATGTTTCGCTCATATTTATATTATCTAATATTCTTATTCAATTTTATAGCTCATTCTCTGTATCATAGAAAGTAAAACTGAAAGTATGAAGAATATATTTTCTTACGAAATTAGAACAAGGAGATTATGATATATTTCGCCATGTGCTCTAAATATAAAAATTCCTTTTCTTCTTTGATGCAAGGTCCCTATCAAATATTACCCCAAACGATATGAATGAAAAATACTATTATAACTCACTTGCCTAGGGCAATTGTATTGTATATAAGATACATAACTCATCTAGAATATCCATGTCTCCTAAGTGGATTTTGCTGTTGTGAGAGCAACATGTTAAATGCTAGTATTCAAACTTTTTGGCTCTATAAAAGACACAAGAATTTGGAGTGCATAGCTTATATATCGTAAAAAATATATCAATTCATGAAGAAGATTTTTTAATAATGATATTATTACAATGATATTACTATTTAATATTAAATTAATTTTATTAATAAGATTATATGACCCTTTTTAATAAATTATAAAGTATATATATGAAAACCTCGATGCTTATAGCCAGTAGTTGAGCTCCACAAAATAGGTTAACATTGTAGTTTGCTATTTATAGTATTGATTGTAATACCATTATCTTTCCTCTTTATCTTATTATTCATACTTTTCTGATGTAAGTTCTCTTTTGCTAAACATTTAATTGACTATATTTAATTTTTATAATATCAGAGGTTAGAATGTTCTCTTCTATTTAAAAAATGTTGACATGATTTTCTTAAAAAATATATACACATAGTAACAATAGTATATACTTCAGTAAAACTCAAACATTAACTTGAAACCATTTATAGTGAGGTCTTTTCTATGCTAGAATGGTGATATAGTGATTACACAGTCTAAAAGTCAAACAAGAAATTTCTATAAATGAAAAGTAATTTAATATGTCAAATTAAGAACTAATTTATAAAATTTACATGGGCAGTGCAGATATCTATAGAAAGTAAGGTATATATTTTTATAAAACTTTTGTAGTGAGTGACCAACTACAATCATCCTAATTTAAGTATAAATAATTATTATCTTAGTTACTAATTTGATATGTGTAACTATGGAATAAAACAATAATAGTGATGTGCACGCTTAACTATGGTCTAATAATTTTAAGAACGACTTATTTTTTAATATCATCATTAGTTGATGTACATGTGCATTACACTAAAAACACAATGAAAATTTAGAAAACTATAAAATAGAAACTCTCAAAAATTTTAAAAAATGTAAAAAAACACTCTAAAATTTATAATTTATAAATACACAAAACTATTAAACATTACATTGAAATAAAGAAATTATAAAAAAATCATTAAAAATTTTTAAACTTTGGAGGGGTAATTTGCAATGTACTAAACTTTAAGGGTATTTTTTTATAAATTTTAAATTTAATAGATTTTCAATTAGTTATGTTCTTTTTAAAAACGTTATGGGTAATATTTACCATGAAATATTTTTTCTAAACCTACACTTTAAAAAGGTGTATGATATTTTTTGTAAAATTTTAATTTTCTAGGGTTGTTAGTAGTTTTGCATATTCATTTTAGTGTCTATAGGTCAGAAATTATCATGGAGGTTTTTTTGTAAATTATGAATTTTAAGAACTTTTTGTAATTTTTAAACTTATAGCTGTTTTTTACAGATTGTAAATTGTTTATAGATTATTAATATTTCCTATGCTTTTAATTTACTAATGAATTTGAAAATTTTATGGTGTTTTTTTTGTAAAATTTGAATTTTAAATATTTGTTTCTAACTTTAAGGGTGTTTTCTATAAATTATAAATTATGTAGGGAATATTTATAATTCCTATATTTTTAATGTACTATTAGGTCAGAAATTATTAGGTTTTTTGTAAATTTTATAATTTTGAGTGTTTTATTTTGCAATTTGTAAAAAGTTTAGAGTGTGTATTGTAAATTCCATAAATTTTTGGGGGTTGTTTGCATGATTTGTAGGTTTTTAGTATGTTTATAAGTTTGCCATTTTCAAGGTGTGTTTTATAAATTTTAAATTTTAAGGGGTGTTTTTGTAATTTTTAAAACTTACAAGATATTTTCTCCAAAGTTAAAAACTTTCAGTTTCTAGTTAGCATATATTTTTCAGATTTCTCACTGAATTGAGATAAGTAAAATTTATAATTTTCAAGATACTTTAATAAAATTTTGAATTTGTAGGTGTGTTTTTGTAATTTAAAAAACTTGGAGAATAGTTTTTACAAAGTCCAAAAATATTTAGGTGTTGCCTAGCATTATTTTGTAGATTTTTCTACAAACTAAAATAAGTAAAGGATTTGAATTATATGAAACATATCTATTTTATCCAATAACATGTTAAGTCTCATTATAAAAAGAATAAATCATTTGGTTACCAATTCAAAGAAGATAAGATAATTAGAATAGATTAGGATAACAATGTAATATTCAAAAAAACTTAAGGGTAATATTAGTCATAGAAAGATTTTCCCGAACTCGTACTTTTAAAGGGAGTATGATTTTCCACCATTCTTCCCCGAATTGACTACATTTAGGGTAAATTTCGATTTCAAGTAGGGAATTTAAACATGCTTTGTCGATTTGGATCTTGAAGGAAGTGGTTTTTTGCAAAGTGACTTGGATCTAGCTTAGGGTCGGACCTAATTTAGGTAATTTTTTTCACCTCTATTTTATGACAGAAAAATTAGGAGCATTTGCATAATTTGTTGTTAACTAATGATTCCCATGTTTTAAAGAATAATTTGGCGGTTTTTTTTTGAAAATATTGGTTAGTTTTGATTTTGATGTTGAACTAAAAGGATTGTTTTGCATGAGGATCTTATGGCTTATTGTGGATACTGTAAACATAGAGAGAAATAATTAAAGATATGAGTTTTAGATTGTGGATGGGAAAAAAATGTTGAGCCATCAATCAAGTGCCCTATAATGCTATAAGAAGGCCTGTAGGATTATAATGGTCATTCCAAAGGGATCAAAGGGTTCAACATTATAAAATGGACGTATAAGAAGATGACGATGCAAAATCATGAAGCCCCAAACATAAGTGGAGACATCATTGAATCAATACTCACCCAAAAATAGACTAAGGCATGTTTACATGGTGCTAAAGTTACACAGTGCTAGGGTTTACATGGTGCTAAACTTGTGAGACTAGTCCATGTAAAGTTAACGGTGTTTAAACGTCATGCCGAACTAACAGTCAAATTGGTGGACAAAACTATAGAAGATCAGAAGCGTTAGAGGGCTACAAAATAAAATCTCTGCACAAAGTTTATGTGAGGCTACAAAAAGCAACTAATGAGAGTGTTTACGTGATTCTACTAACACCATATAAATGATAAAATTTGCAAGAGGTATTGCAAAGGAGATCACTTTGCTGTCTATTTATATAGCTTGTACACTGAAAAGTTGTAAGAGTAGCTCATGTAGATTTAAGGGTCTTCTATAAATAGATACGCTTAAGGGCTGTTTGTTTCACCAATTTTATAGAAAAAAGATTGATATTTGGATCTGACAGTGGCAATTTCATAATAAATGGATTCCAAATGAATCCTAATATGGGGTTTATTTCAGATTTTTTTTACAGATTTTGAAATCTGTGTAAAGTACCCTAAATAGGATTTTTTTTCTGAGTTTCCCACATCCTCTTCTCCCGATCGGATTTGGGTGAGATTTTTGACATCCCCATCGCCTTCACCTCTTTGGGGTTTTCCAATTCCTTCGTCTTCGAAAAGCCTCTGGCCGTGTGTGGAATCGGTGTTCTTCTCCCGCCTCATCTTACTCCTCTTCGTGCCTCTTCTCCCGCTGGCCTTCGATTTTGTCGAACTCGTGGCTAGTGGACTCCCTTCTCGAACTAGCCGTTGTCGACGCAGTTCGTGCTTGGTGGGATTCTGGCGGTTTGTTTGTGGTCCCTGCCTTTTTGTTACTGTCACGTATTTTGAGCTTGTGTAGCTCCCTATCTTTGTGAGGTTGTGGATGTTCTTTGGATTTTGGAGCTTGTGTAGCTCCCTGTTTTGTAGTTTTGAGCTTGTGTAGCTCCCTGTTTTTTGGTTTTGGCTTTATAGGGTTTCGGCTGTTCTTTGAACATGAACTTGGGGTTTGTTGAACACAATTGTATTAGAGCTTGTGTAGCTCCCTGCCTTTTTGTTGCTGTCGTGTATTTTGAGCTTGTGTAGCTCCCTGCCTTTTTGTTTTTTAGTTATATTGCAGGAATTTTATGCATTTGCAGGAGCTTTACTTGGGTTTGTTGAGTACAATTGTTGAGCATAATTTTATGTCATTGCTACAGTATTGATCCCAACAAAAGGCGTTTCGGAACCAAACAAGATATTAGGAATTGGAGGGTTTCTATAAAAATGAGATTCTATTTTACATGGGGTGAAACAAATATAGAATGCCAAAAATGCGATTCCATAATACTACAAACTTATCTATAAATTTTTTTATGGAATAGGTAAGAATCCATAAAAAAACCGGATTCCTAATCCTATTCTTGTTTATTGGTGAAACAAACAGCCCCTTAGCCCACAACCAAAGGGCTTTTATCTCTATCGACACACATGTTCAAGATTCCATGCAAACAAAAATAAGGAGTAAGAGGACCAGATCTCTTCTTCGCTAACTACACAAACAAAAATAAGGAGCAATATTGACAAACCTTATGGTTTCAAGTGTAATTTACCCAACTAAAAATTATTAGCTAACTACCCTTGTCACTTTTATTTTAATTTTAAAGGGGACCGAGGCCCATTTGGGCCATAATTTGGCTTTAATCTTGAGTTTATCTTATCTCAAATAACAAAATCTTATGCCAATAATCAATAGAAATTAAAAAATATGACAGATTTTCGTGACTCAGTCCAGTCAGGAAGGTGTTGTTTGAATATTTGATTTACACTTTTATTTTGACCTTTGTGTTTGGCTTCTAGGATAGTGTTACACGGAGTTGTGTTAGGAAAAAGAATCGGTAAGGTAATTGTTTGATTGCAGAGAAAGTGATTGGAACTGTTTGATTCCTAGATTCCTTGAGAATTCTAGGAAAAATAGCCCCACATGAAGCTTTTTATCAGTAAATTATTTTTAAGAGCAATTCTATATTTGTTTGCTAGGACAAAGACTTGGGATATCTCCCTTTCACATCACCATTTTCCCTCCAGAATTCACATCAGAAGTCCTACTAAAGAGGCATGACATTTGATGGATTTTAAGAACTTCGAATCCAACATTTATTTAAAAAATATAAAAATAATTAAAATTTTAAATAATTATGCAAAATATTTTCTTTATTTATTTTAAAATGGCACAATTACTAAATACTAACATATACTATCTTAAGTACAAAATCATTAATTAGTGGAACCTATAACTGAATTTCCAACTTTATCACTTTCTTCAAAAATACAAATTTTGTGAATATCTTTTCAAATCTAACTTTTCATTTCATTTCCGTGCAAACCAAATACAAAACTATAAAGTTGGTAATTCTTATTCCTCAGATTTTTTTTTACATTATCATAAATCCAAACTATAAATCCAACAATCAAATAACCTCTAAGTTGAAAAGTGACGCACGACGTCCTTCTAATAATTGACTTTGAATTTAAATAAGATATGATAATATTAGAAATTATAATTTTCTAAAATAAATAAAAAAGATAAAATTTAAAAGAAAGATTTTTAAATTTCTTTTACAATTTTCTATTATTTTTTTTGTAATTGCAAATACAGTGGTACCCACATTACATAAATCTCATTAATTATAGCCTCAAATCCTAGCTTCGAGGAGGGATATCTGATACAACAACCAAAAAAAAAAAAAAAAAAAAAAACACTTGAGGCACATAGAGCTTCGAGCTCCAAATATGCAAAACCATAGTTGCATGGAACTCAATTCGTTCCAATTCATAGGACGAGAACGGGAGCATGGTACACCATGTTAGATCTAATAAAACTTGAGATCTAAACCATAAAGCCATGATTT
>BQKN01064315.1:41045-75232 GCA_022839385.1 Asparagus kiusianus
TAATAAGGTATATAATCTCCATATAATCTCCTAATATATTCCTAACAGTCGTGATATGCTTCTATATGTTTCCATAAATTATAAGCACTATCAAAAGAAGCAAGCTTGATAGAAATAGATAAGTCAAAAGCATTTTGTAAAAATTCTAACAATAGCTTGTTCATAATAAACATCCTTTTATCATTTAAGCTGCACTTGGATTTCTCTAAAGTGGGCACAACGTAAACACAATCAATAATTTTCCATAAATTAATATTTTTAGATTTAACAAATAATTTAAATATACAACACCATTGAGCATAAGGAAAATCATTGAATTTATGAGCAATATCAATGGCATAGCCTAAATTAGGTGCATCGTACATATCCATGATATAAATACAAGCAATATAAAAATCAAAACTAGATTAGCAATAAATCAAAGTGAGGATCTTTGACTCAAAGCGGTTAAGCCACAAATCAAAGAGTATCAAGCTCTGATAACAAATGAAATTACCCTAGAGGGGGCTGAATAGGGTATATTTTAATCTAATCCGACATTAATGCTAAATTAAAACTTATTAATAATATCCTAGTAATTATGATATACAACAAGATATATGAGCAATGATATGCAATTAAACTATGGGCGATATACACATGAGACAATAACGATATAGAATGCAATAAGCAATGAGCACAAATGATATGCCAAGTTAAACTCAAACACACAATACGATCATGAAGTTCGGTCACCCTTGACCTACGTCTTCGCACCTCACTCACGAGGAGAATCTCTACTATCATAACCTGTTTTCAACGTTCCCCGAAAACATTTACAACTCACACAATCGGTTTTCTAGCTCACCGAAAACTCTTACATCTCTCACACTTATAACTGCACAATACACCCTGTAAGTGTTGGCCTAGCCCGTGTCAACTTTCTCAAGTACTTGGATTTACCACCTCTCCCTAGGCTTTACTATCGACGTCACTCCTCTTGGAATTGACCCCGTCTCTCACCACACACTCCTCTCGGTGTACTTGCGTATTACAATAGGATATCACAATTAAGTATAAATAAAAGTGTTTGTTCTCTAAACAAGATGAGAACTCAATTAAGCTCACTCTCAATGTTATAACTCCCACAACTCAAAAATACAATATGTGAAATACTAAAATTTCAAGTGATTTGTGTGTATAAACAATGAGTATAATAAAATCTAACTCAAATTAATCTAACAAATGTAAATATGAAAATTTAAGAATAAATAAGCTGGATAATTGAGTTTAGAAAACTTCTCCAAAATCACAAAGAGATGTAGAAGAGAGGATGCAGATGAATTCCTCAAACCAAAAATGTTAGGCTCCTCTTTGTGAAAACTTCTTCACACAAAAACAAACTTGAAACAAAGTCTTAAACACCCTTAAAACCTTTGTAAACTTCTTTAAAATTTTTCTTGAGTACCCTCAGAACTTTTAGAGTAAAGGGTATATATAGGTTCACAAAATAAACCCAAAAAACCAACTAAAACCAACAAAAAAAAAAATACAAAACAATAAAAATCTAGAAAATAACCGTTACTTTGCAATGGTCATATTATAAGTCGACTTATGACAATATAAGTTGACTTATGTCTTCATGAGTCGACTTGTATGAGTTATAAGTTGACTTAGCAGACGAAAATATCTAACTGCACAACATATCATGAGTCGACTTATAAATCGACTTATGAATCGACTTAAACGAGCACAGGACCTGAAATTCGCAGTAAATTTTAAGTTTAAATATTGTTTAAAAATATCAAACAAATTCTAAAAAATATAAAACTTAGAGAAATGTTTATAAACATAAAAATAAACATGTTACAAAAAGAAATTTTTTAAATTGCACTTCCTAATTGTGCAAACTTATCATTTTGCAAACTAGGTCAAAATACAAAATGTCAATACACTTGTTTTTAATATTTTAACTTAAACAAAGTTTTAAAAACTCTTCTATAAATTTAGAGACTAAATAAAAGATGTAAACTAAGATTATTTAATCCATAAATCAATAACATAATGTTTTATCGAAAATACACATATTTTGCAATCTTTCAAAACAATAAACATGATTTTAAATCTTGATCTCAATGTGTAATGACCGTAAATTTCTAATACTGGTTTAAATAATTTTCTGGTATTTAAATATTAAATATTATTTTTCTAAAAGAGTATTTGTAATTTTCCCCATTTCTCTAGAATTTTCTACGATTTAAAAATAGGGTATTATATTATTTTAATAGTTTTGCTAATTATAAATTTAATTGTTTCGATAAAATTTTTAAATTAATAGTTAAATTATTCATTATTGTTACTATTATTTGATCATAAATTTTTAATATTTATTTGAATAAAATTCTGATATTTTAAATTATTTAAAAGGGTATTTTTACTGTGTTTTTCCCTACGGTATTTCATTCTGTATCTCTCTCCTATACCCCACTTCCCCAAATCACTCCTCAATTCCCGCACCCATCACTTCCCTGTCCCCCCTCTCTTGTTGGTTTTGTAACAGGATCGGCCAGAAAAATCAGACCTGAAAACTTGACACAGAACCTGTAAACAATGAGGGCTTTGGCTGATTTTGAGGAGGGATGTGCAGCTGGAACAGAGGCTTGTTCTTGCAGGAAGCCTGGCTGAATTTTTAGAGAATGAACAGTAAAACAGAGAAGGAAAAATCTGTTTCTGTTGATGAACACAGAACAACGAAGGTGCAGGAACTTTTCTGAAGTTTTTATTCACATTCTACTAAAAACTCATCAACATTGTTTACATATATATAACCACTTAGGGATAAGATTACAACTCTAATCTTTATCCAATAACTAGGAAAAACTATCTTATTCTAACTAGGATTCTATCTAACTAGAACTCAACTCACAATTCTGCCAGATTAACAACTCACATTCTCCCCCTTAATCTGGACGAGACTCCAAGTTCCTTACCCCTAGTAGCTGCCGCATCTCGATGAACTTTACCCTTGCTAGTGCCTTCGTGAGAATATCCGCTCGCTGCTCGCTCGTGCTCACGAACTCCACCTTAATCTATCCTCGCTCAACACACTCACGAATGAAGTGAAAGCGTGTGTCGATATGCTTGCTTCTTCCATGGAAAACTGGATTTTTCATCAAGGCAATCGCGGACTTGTTGTCGACAAAGAGTGTAACCGGCTTGGGCTCACTCCCAATCAATTCGCTAATCAAGCTCCTCAGCCACAAGCCTTGGCACGCTGCTGCAGTTGCCGCCATAAATTCTGCCTCGCACGATGATAATGCCACTGTCTTCTGCTTCTGTGATGTCCAAGTGACCAAACTGTCACCTAGATAAAATGCCATCCCGCCTGTGCTGCGCCTGTCATCAACATCTCCCGCAAGATCACTGTCAGTGAATCCCACCAACTCTTCATTGCCTCGACCTCGTTTGTACACCAATCCGTAGGACATAGTACCCTTCACGTATCTCAAAATATGCTTGACCACCTGTCGATGCAAAACTGTAGGGTGCTCCATGTACCTACTCACAATCCCCACGGCATATGTGATATCGGGTCGGGTGTGAGTTAGATACCTTAAGCATCCGATAATGCGTCTATACTCCGTCACGTCCACCGGTGTTCCTTCAGAATCCTTTCCAAGCTTTAGCTTTGCTTCCATGGGATATTGGATCGGGTTACAATCAATCATGCCGAACTGACTCAAAACCCTCTTCGCATAGGCCACCTGCCTTAGCGTAATGCAATCATCTCGCTGATCCACCTCGATACCAAGATAATAGGAAAGCAATCCAAGGTCACTCATCTCGAACTCCTTCATTATTTGTTGCTTGAAAAACTTTATCTCATCCGCACTCGAGCCCGTAACGATCAAGTCGTCCACGTACACTCCAACGATGAGTGTATCCCCTCTGATACTCCTAGTGTATACTGCCTGCTCCTGTGTACATCTTGCAAATTCGATGCCCTTCATGCACTTATCGAGGCGTGTGTTCCATGCTTGAGGTGCTTGGCGTAGACCGTAGAGTGCCTTTGAAAGCTTGTAGACCTTGTGCTCTTGATTCTTCACAACGAACCCTTCAGGTTGAACCACATACACCTCTTCCTGGAGATCACCATTTAGGAATGCCGACTTCACATCCAAATGGTGCACCTCCCACCCGTTCTGTGCTGATATAGCGAGGATTATTCTGATCGTATTAAGCCTCGCTACAGGTGCAAACACCTCATCGAAGTCCACGCCTTGCTGCTGAACGTAGCCTTTTGCTACAAGTCTTGCCTTGTGCTTGAGAATGTTGCCTTCATTGTCCTTCTTGAGCTTGTACACCCATTTGAGACCAATGGGTTTGGAATCCCGCGGTAACTCCGTGAGTATCCAAGTCTTGTTCTTCTCGATGGCCTCCATTTCCTTCTCCATGGCAGTCCGCCATTCTTGATCTACTGCAGCCTCGAGATAGTTCGCAGGTTCTTCAGAAATCAGGAACAACTCCTCTGCAGGGAGATCAATCATCTCCGTCTCCGCATAGATGTCCGCAAGGGATCGATAGCGTACAGGAGTCACCACTGCAGCTTCAGGGGTTCCGAACGCGTCCAAGACAGTGGGGTTCGCTGCCTCTGCAGCAGATTCTGGACCTGCAGAAAGTTGTGGACTGGTTCGGGCAGCAGGTGGCTGCCTTGCTTGGTGTGCCGGCTCTCCAGGTTCATCTCCGGTCAGCTCCACTGCATCAGGAGCTCCTGCAGGGGCTGTTCGGACTGCTGCAGCGCCTGCAGGGGCTGTTCGGACTGCTGCAGCGCCTGCAGGGGCTGTTTGGACTGTTCGGCCAGCAGGAGTTCCTGCAGGGGCTGTTTGGACTGCAGGAGTTCCTGCAGGGACTGTTCGGCCAGTTTGGATGGATTGAAATCCGCCGGCTGTTGTAGTTTCCCCTTCCGCTGTGAATTCCGTCCAGTTAGGTGATCTTTCGACTCCATCGGTTCTCCATTCCCACTCTTTTCCTTCCTCAAACGCGACGTCTCTGCTGACATGAATTCTGCCGTGTTGAGGGTCGTAGAGGCGATGCGCTTTGCTTCCTTCTTCTACCCCAATATACACCATTGGCGTGCTACGATCGTCGAGTTTCTTATGAGAAGGACCTGCAATCTTCACATGCGCTACACATCCAAATACTCTCAAATGTTCTAGATGGGGTTTCTTACCAAACCAAGCTTCGTAGGGTGTGTGGTCGTACAACGCCTTGGTTGGTAGTCGGTTGAGGATGTACACCGCGTGTCTAACCGCTTCGCCCCACATCGTTCCGGGCATATGCATGCTTTTAAGTAAGCTTCTCGCCATGTCCATCACCGTGCGGTTACGCCTCTCCACTACACCGTTTTGTTGCGGGGTGTACGGTGCAGTGAGATGACGTTTGATGCCGTAGTCTTCACACAACTTGGTGAACTCCTTAGACAAAAACTCGCCACCACGATCCGTCCTAAATGTCTTCACCTTGTGGTCACATGCATTCTCAACCTCTGTTTTGAACTTCTTGAAGGTTTCACAAGCTTGACTCTTGGCCTTCAACATGTATACCCACATCCATCGGCTGAAATCATCAACAATGAGAAGGAAATATCTGCTACCAGCAAGTGTAGATGGAGTGATTGGGCCACATAGATCAGCATGTAGTAGCTCTAGCGGCTTCTGAGCTCTGAAATTTGCTTGTGAAGGGAACGACAGTCTTGCTTGCTTGGCGACGAGGCATCCTTCGCATAGTTGGTTCGGGTGCAAGATCTTCGGTAACCCGGAAGCCATCCTCTTATCAGTCATCATCTTGAGGGCGTAGAAATTGACATGCCCAAGGTGAGCGTGCCATAACCAAGCTGGATCGTTAATGTTCGCTATTAAGCACGCCGGCTTGCAAGTCTTTAACTCTATCCTGTACAATCTGTTAGTTGAACGTGTCACCCTCATCAAGAGAGCACCGTTCCTATCAAACACCCTCAGGAACTCGTCAGCAATAACAACCTTACTCCCATCTTCAGTCATCTGACCAAGGCTAATAATGTTAGATTTCAAACTTGGAATATAATATACCTCAGGTAGTAGCCTTTGATCGCCGTTGTTGCACTGAAAGAGGATTGAGCCTTTCCCCTTGATCTCTACCGCGGATCGATCACCAAACTTGACGGTTCCCTTGATGTTCTCGTCGAGCTCCTTGAACTTGTCTCGGTGGCCAGTCATGTGATTGCTAGCTCCGTTGTCTAGGTACCAAGTGTTGTTGCCAACATGTATCTCCCCCGCTGTAAGTAAATCCGGCATCACCTTCTCTTCATTTAGCAAAATAACACTTGACGATTCCTCTAACATAGTCATCATCAAGGTTGGCTCCTCGTCATATGCACGGGTGAGATGAGCCTCCTGTTCATGGTTGCGGCGTTGCTTGTGACACTCCGACTGAAAGTGCCCGTATACTCCGCAATTGAAGCATTTTATGTTGGACTTGTCTCGACCACCGCTTGTGCTACTCTCCCCCTCCTGGCGAGCTGCACCTCCATGGCCGAATCCACCTCCTGGACGTCCTCCTCTACCGCCAAAGCCGCCTCGGCCTGCCTGGCCGCCGTGCTCTCCTCCACGGCCTGCTTGGGCAGCGTGGTGCTGCTGCCCGCTGCCGTGGTGCTGCTGTCCGCCTCGGCCTCTTTGGCCACGGCCACGCCCACGACCAGCCCCATGACCTCGTCCTCGTCCGCTGCCATCATTGGTTGTAGGTGTTGAGAGGAAGCCTCCGCCGTTCTTCTTGCTCCTTACTTGCCACTCCGCATGCGTCAACAATAGGTGATCATCGACGTTGTTTCGAAAAACACGTGCCCTCTCCTCGTGGGCTTTGAGACGCCTGATCGCCTCCTCGAGTGTCATGTCGTCGATGTCCCCGAACTGTTCAATCGTGGAGATGATAGTAAGGAATCTCTCCGGTACCGCCCGAAGTAGCTTTCTGACGACGTAGTTCTCCTCCATCTCACCGCCTAAAGCCCGGATCTTGTTGACGACTCCTGTCAACTTCGTCGAAAAATCATCGACGTTGTCATTCTCCTTCATCCGGAGAAGTTCAAACTCGGACTTCAAAGTCTGCACCTTCGCGTTCCTCACACGATCCGCTCCTAGGTGCATAGTTTTCAACGTCTCCCATGCCTCTTTTGCCGTTTGCTTCTCTGCGATCACCATCAAAGTCTCTTCAGGAATCCCCTGGTAGATGGCCGCCAACGCCATCTGATCCTTCCTGTGTTCCACGGACACGCCTGCCGCGGGCTCAATGGCTTCCCACATGTCTTGAGCCTTCATGTAGACTTTCATCTTGATTGCCCACGAAGCATAGTTGTCCCTCGATAACATCGGGTATTGAAGAGTGAGCGAACCCACCTTGGTCGTCATCTTCTCCGAACTCGTCATCTCTTCAGATCTTGGTTGGTACTTAGGCATACACCGCTCTGATACCACTTGTTGGTTTTGTAACAGGATCGGCCAGAAAAATCAGACCTGAAAACTTGACACAGAACCTGTAAACAATGAGGGCTTTGGCTGATTTTGAGGAGGGATGTGCAGCTGGAACAGAGGCTTGTTCTTGCAGGAAGCCTGGCTGAATTTTTAGAGAACGAACAGTAAAACAGAGAAGGAAAAATCTGTTTCTGTTGATGAACACAGAACAACGAAGGTGCAGGAACTTTTCTGAAGTTTTTATTCACATTCTACTAAAAACTCATCAACATTGTTTACATATATATAACCACTTAGGGATAAGATTACAACTCTAATCTTTATCCAATAACTAGGAAAAACTATCTTATTCTAACTAGGATTCTATCTAACTAGAACTCAACTCACAATTCTGCCAGATTAACAACTCACATCTCTTTCTCTCTCTTCTATTATTTCTCTCAACTCAGCTCTTCACCCTTTCTCCTCTATTAATTATCTCTCAATCAGCTCACTCTCTCTCACTCTCATTTTCTCTCTCTCTCACACTCAGATCACATCTCACACACTCTCTCTCTCTCTCTCTCCGTACTCTCCCTCTCTCACTTCGTTCTCCTTCTCTCTCAGCACATCCCTGACCAACTCGCCCAGCTCGACCTCCGCTCCAAGCCACGCCACCTCCTTGAGCTCCGTCGAGCTCCGAGCCTCCGACCAACTCCTTGCCGCCGCTGCCCTTGCTCACGCCCAACACCCTGACCCGCGCCGCTCGACTCCAGCTCACCGCCCTCACCACCGTGGCACCACCCCCTCGAGCTCCACCATGACCACCGCCGCTCATCACTGCCCTTCCTCCTCGAGCTCGACACTGTGAGCTCAGCACCGCACCCTTTGACCACCTCTCCCCGCGTCTCCCGCCTGAGCCTCGCCCACTGCCGCCGCCCATGCGAACCACCACCTCGCTGTCATCGACCACCCTGCCAGCTCCGCTCCGAGCTCCGACGACGAACCCCAGGGCCGAGCTCCGCCGCTGCCGCTCGCCCAACCACCGCTGCGCCACACCCCTCCGTCCACAACTCCCAAACCAGTGCCCTGAGCTCCTCCGTCCTCCCTCACCGTCGACGCTGCCCAGACTTGCCTCCTGCTCCTCTCCATCTCCTTCACAACCCCCTTCAGCTCAGCCACCCCCATTGCCGCCAACAACCACGGCTCGTCATCCATTCGTCGCTGTTTAACTTCACGAATCAGCCCGTTGACCCGTCGTGTGCATCGAAGAATGATGGACAGCAAACAGTGACGTCACCGTCTCGTCGTCAGGTCCCACGACCTTGTAGGCAAGATCCCACTTGCTCAGAACTGAATTTTTATATTTGTTATGAATTATCTGTAATTTTAGATCTGATATATTTATCTGCATAGGATTAGTTGATGAATAATATTAGATAAATCGTAATTATATGATAAATAGTATTTTTAGAATAATTATGATAAATTAAAAGAATTTATTTTGGCAACGGAATCATTTTTAGATAATTATATTAATTCAAAATAATTTCTTTGAGAACGAAATCATTTTAGGAAAATTATAATAATTTAAAAAGGAATTATCTTGGAAAAAGAATCTTTTTAGAATAATTATAAATAAATTAAAGGAATTTATTTTGAAAAGAGAATTATTTTAGATTAATTATAATTAGAAAAGAAGTTATTTTGTAAGATTAAATATTAATAAGAATATTTAATGAATGTTTTTAGAATTATTTAAAAGGAGATATTTTGGAAAATGGAATTATTTTTGGATAATTATAATAGAAAATAAAAGATTTATTTCGGATAAGGAAATCATTTTGAAGTAAATAAATTTATTAATTTAAAGGATTATTTTTGAAGGTGTGATTCTCATTTTAATTATGTGATATGCCATGATATCGTTGTGCATGATTGGTTGTACTTATGGTTTCCTATTGTGTTTGAGAACCCCTAGCAGTTCATGACTTAGTGGCCTTGTGCGTCATGAACAGACTTAGTGACATGTGTGGGTGTGTTGACTGAGTTTAGGTGGTGAACCCGAGTTTCAATGAGGAATATTGTTGATTTAGAAAATACAAGAGAGTTGGGATGGGAAAGTCCATGTTCATGTGATCGGATAAGCTGTTGATGTATCTTCCAGGCCTCCCCATGATCCAGTGTAGCTTGGGGTTGGTTTGTTGGGTCAAAGTGGAGCCAGTGTAGCCACTTTGGTCTGTGAGCTTGATATTCACCTGATTCTTGCTTGAGTTCGAACAAGGCCGGAATCGGATTGCGTGTAGCCCTCTGACCGATCCAGTGTAGCGGCGTATTGGGTGCACGTAGAGGATTTGTGAACAGTCAGTTATCCGATGATATGAGTGTTGACTCTATGTGAGATGTGGACCAGTGAGTTGAGATAGGATGGCTAGTTGCATGACCTCATTTCTTGATAGGTGAGATGTAGTCCAGTTGTGTTTCTTTCCATACATAGATCGGGGTTAATATTTAATTATTTACAATTCGACATATATGGTATATACATGAGGGTTTCTTTGTTCGGATTATTTCGCTCGACGTACTACGTCTCAAGTGGTAGATTTTTAAGTATTAATCCCATCTAGTTGTATGATCTTGTGACTTGGATGATTATTCTGATCGCTTGCTGCATGATCGATTTGTTGGTTGATCTTGTTGGATTTCCAGATGTACATTTCCTTTATCATTTCTACTGTCGTATCGTTTTCTGCTTGTGTTTTCGTTCGTTCTTTTCTTTTGTGGGGTCTTGCCGTGCGTCATGTACCTGACGTACACCTGTTTTCTCTGATGTACGTCAGACTTAGAGGAAGAACAGGTTCAGCAGGAGCTAGAGGATTCTCAGCAGGAGTACCTTGAAGACGGTGTAGCAGAAGAAGCTAAAGTTTAGTTATTTGATCTTAGTTTTCTTTTTATAGCATTTCTTTCTGCTGGATCATTGTATTTTATATTTCAGTATTTCGTTCAGAGAGTCTTGTATAAGGGCATGTTTGACCCGTATTTTATATCTGGGATGATATTCATTTGTGATATGTATTATTTTATTTTGAGTTATCTTTATATTCTTGCTATTGTGATCGGGGACCTGTGACTTCGTTCGTATTTTTCCAGACGCTTAGCGTATTAGATTGAGAAGAAGAGGTCTAGTACTTATCTCTCCTCAGTCTAATACGTCGCGGGCTTGCTCGCGTCCCGATTCCTGGGTATTTTGGGAAGCGGGGCGTGACACAATGAAATCATATCAAGCACATATAAACACAAAACGAATATGAGTGTATATAATTTGTATTCATTTGTTTCATATTTATGTGGCTAAACACATCCTTTTCAAAAAGCAAAAATGATAAATATGAAATGTGTATGTATGTATATAAACAAGTATATTTGTTTCATATTTATTTAAACTTGAAAGCTATAAAAACCAAAATGTGTATGTGTGTAATAATTGAGCTTTAAGCATTAAGACACAAAGTATAAATTCCTAAACTAATATACCCATGCTATAGGTTTTCAATGTAGCTCAACTTTGTTGCGGATGAAGCTTGATCTTGAATTTGACTTTGAATTGCAAATGGCTTCATTTTGATATTCCGCCAACCTCCATTGAATGTCATCATTAAGGTGCAATTCATCCAATCTCTAACTAAGATCTTTGTGTAGAATACCTAATAAGCAAATATAAACACTCGATAACATTGTTAGGAATTGTTTGTTATAATCAAAACTAGATTAGATAGTAGGCTCATAAACATGAGACCTAACATAGGATACTCATCCCTAAAACCCAGTGATAAAGGGAGGGGTCTACACCTCTAATAAACCTATAATAATGTTGATAATATCAGGCTTGACCTTGTATTTCCAGCTTTATTTGAGGTATAAATATTGTTTATATGCTATTTTTTAAGATTCTTTCTCTATTGATACTTCTTTTAGTTTACTCTTCCATGCTATATTGTTACATTGAATATATCTGCTTTAAACGTGTCATGTGTAAAAAAAAGCTAAGGAGCGGTCCTAATGGCGCAGGTTAGAGGGCGATTTCTTTGCTGCTAAATTACGTCCCCGCTTAGTTCTCAAATGGCTAAGAAGAAGAAAAAAAGTGAGGAAAAAATCTTAGAAATTGGATTGAGATCTTCAAATCCTAGTTCATTAGTTCTTGATGATCAATCTGATATAGGATTCATTGAAGATGATGAAGATTCATGTATTGCGATGGGGTCAACATGTCCAAAGGGTGAGAAGAAAAAGAAACTAATGATAGAGATTCTTAGTTCTACGAATTTTCTTGGTGATTCTCATCTTTCTCGAGTCTCTCCTATGATGATCGGCGTTCAATCCTGCCATCTCTGCAAGTTGTCGATCTCGGGTAAGACTCTGACCTCTGGTAATGGTACTGGTTGTTCTAGTGGTGGTTCTTGGGCGGATGAAGTTAAGCTGGTGGATAATTTGGCAAATACTTTATCTCGAAAGCATTTTTCAAATGAATTAGCTAGAAATATGATTTCAGATCCAATTCATGTGTCTGGTTCTGATACAATCACTGTTCCATTGAAGTCTATTTCTGGTAATTTGAATTCAGATCCACGTTCTGTGTTTGACTCCGATGTTTCATTGAAAACTATTGAGGAATCTCCTATAGGGAATCCTGATATTTTACCTCTTCAAAATAATATAAGATCAACTGAATTTTCACAGCTTAAACCTACTATTGATAAACCTATAGCGATTCCTGATAGCAATGTTAAGAAAGTTGGGTCAGTTTTGTTGCTGACAATAGGAAGCCAGGAAATAACTTTGAGTTGGATTATTGGCCACTAACTACAAAAGATATTGTGTCTTTTGAGGATGATAAGTGGAATGAAGGTATTTCTATATCTCAATTTTTATTAATTGGCCAGGTTTTGGGTCTAAATGTTAAATTCAAAGCGATGGAAACTTTTGTACAGAAAGTTTGGGCACCTATTGCTATTCCAGAAGTTTACCTTCTTAAAACTGGAGTTTTCTTGTTCAAATTTAAAAATAAAGAGGAAATGTGTGATATTCTTTAAAGGGGTCCGTTGTTTTTTGGCTCTAGATCGTTGTTGTTGAAGCCCTGGACAATTAATGAGGATGCTGATAGAATAAATGAATGTATCTACCCTATGTGGATCCAATTACCAGGTTTAAAATTGAACTTATGGAATGCAAAGAGTATTAGTAAAATTGTTAGTGTTATTGGAAGGCTAGTTACCACTGACAAACTCACTGCTAGCAGACAGAGGCATGCTTATGCCAGAGTCCTTGTTGAGGTGACTTTGCTTGCTCCTCTTCATGATCGTATCTCTATTCAAGGGCCAAATGGTGCACATTATACTCAAAGAGTGAATTATGAGTTTAAGCCAAGATAGTGTGACTATTATAAACAAGTAGGCCATGACTCAAATTTTTGCAAGAGGCAACCAAGAGTTCAAAAATGGATTCCTAAACAAAATGCTACTAATGATGCTAAAGAAAAGAATACTGTGATTTTGAAGGATATTATTCCTGGTGCTGGTGAAAAAAGTGATAAATCACCTGTTACTGTGTTACCAGTGTTTACTAGCAATTGTAACCCAACGCAGTTGCATGTGCAGGCTGCACTTGTTCAGGTGTTTGTTTCTAGAAGGAGTGAGAACTCTGGTAATGGTGGTAATCCATCTCAGATACATGCAAAAGAGATGCCAAATCAGAATGGGGATACTGGTAAGGATACCGGCAATATCTCAGCTAAGTTACCTGTGCATGCTGCACGTGGGCATGTGATTTTTCTAAGGATATTATGAACTCTGATAATTGTAGCAGTCCAAATAAGCTTCCTATGGATGTTGGGCTTTTTCAAAAAATAAATGTATCTGCTAGCATAATTCAAGAGCATGTGCATGTTGTGCACGTTCATGAATCAGCCTCAAAGGATGGTAAAGAGATTTTGCAGCAAGATTCAATACCTAGAAAAACAGCTGAGATAAGGTCTTCACATATTGTTCACAGATCTGGGGGTGCTAGAAATGTGAATAAACACTGGTTGTTGGTTAAGGGTAAAAATTCAAAAAGGACTTCTTCTCCAGTTAATTCTTTTTTCCCCTTAGATTTTTCAGAAGATTTGGACCCTTCTACAATTGGTAGAGGGGATCAAAACTAAATGAATCTGACATTTTAGAATGTTAGAGGATTGAATATATTCTCTAAGCAACATTTGGTCAAGCATCAATTGTTTTAATATAAATCCTCATTTATTGCTCTGCTTGAAACCAAAATAAATGATGTTATGCTACATGCCTCTACTAAGAATATTGCAAACAAGTGGAGTTGGATATCTAATGCTAGGAACTCTGGCAAAGCTGGGATTCTAGTCATGTGGGACCCTGATATTTTGGAAATACAAACAATAATGTCCACTGATCAACACATCTCATCTAAAGTAAAGTCTGTAGATGGGAGATTAAATTGTGTTATATCTTTAGTCTATGGGTTTAATCAAATGGAGGTTAGAAAAGATCTTTAGCTGGAACTCATTCAGGTTCACCAAAGCATTGGAAACTCACCATGGCTTCTCTGTGGAGATGTTAATACTATGATTAGCAGTGAGGAAAAAATTAGGGGATCAGCCTTATCTAAGGCTGATACAAGGGATTTTAGGAACTTCATTAAGGATTGTCTACTCAATCATTTGAAAATTATGGGTTGTTTCTTCACTTGGAATAATAAACAAGAATCTGATACTAGAGTTTGGAGTAGGCTTGACAGGGCATTGGTTAATGATACATGGATTAATACATTTAACGCAAGTCATGCTGAATTTCTTCTTCCAAGCTTCTCAGATCATTCTCTTGCTCTAATTTTAATCTATGAAGACTGTATGCAAGGGGAAAATCCCTTTAAATTCTTTAAAATATGGATTAAACACCCTAGTTTCTCCCTACAGTTTTAGATATCTGGAAGGAAACTATTGGAGGATACAAAATTTTTTTAGTCTGGCAAAAACTTAAACTGCTGAGGGAGTCTCTGAAGGTTTTAAACAAAAAACATTTTTACAACATAAGTGAGTAAGTTCAAAGAGCTAGAATTGCATTAGAGGATGCTCAAAAGGATCTTCAAGCTTATTCTCTTAATCATGTCCTCATATCTCAAGAGAAAGAGTGCATCTCTATATACAACAAGCTCCTTGATTGTGAATTGTCTTTTTATCAGCAGAAAGCTAGGATTGCATGGAATTTGCAAGGTGACAGGTGTACAAGCTTCTTTCATGCTATAGTAAAATCAAACAAGCACAAGAATAGAGTAACTGTTCTATATAACAATCTGGGGGGTAGAATTACTGATGGGGAAGGGGTTGTAAATGAATTAATTACATATTACAAGAACCTTATGGGTACAACTGTGAATACAATTCCTCCAGACAGGGACATCATAAAATCAGGTCCTTGCTTATATGTTTCTCAAGCTAGTGTTTTATCTTCTCCAGTTACAAAGGAGAAAATAAAATCTGCTATCTTCTCTATTTCTGAAAACAAGGCTCCTGACCCTGATGGATACAGCATGACATTTTTAAATCTTCATGGTCTGTTATTGGGGAGGAGATCACTTTGGCTATGGAGGAGTTTTTCAAGAATAGAAAACTGCTAGGTATGGTGAATTCTACTTCCATCTCTCTTATTCCCAAGATTAAATGCCCAAAACCCCCTCTGGTTTTAGACCTATCTCATGTTGTAATTGTCTTTACAAATTCATCTCAAAAGTGCTGGCAAATAGATGAAAACTGTTATGGGGTATCTTGTGAGTGATGCTCAGAGTGATTTTGTCAAAGGGAGGCAAATTTCAAGTAATATCATGCTTGCTCATGAACTGGTTAAGAGCTATAGCAGGAAATACATTTCTCCAAGGGCAATGATAAATATAGATATCAGAAAGATATTCAATACCATCAGCTAGAGTTTCCTGGCAGAATTGCTTCATGGATTGGGTTTTCCATATGTCATGATCAAATGGATTATGGTATGTATCTCTTCTCCAAGGTATTCTATTTCTCTAAATGGATCTCTTCATAGCTATTTCAAAGGTGAATGTGGCTTAAGACAAGGTGATCCTCTTTCTCCTTACCTCTTTATTCTAGTAATGAAATATCTCTCAAGAAAGCTGGATCTTTTAAAGAATGACAGGTTGTTTAAATTCCATCCAAAGTGTGGTAATCTTAAGATCACACACCTTATATTTGCAGATGATCTTCTCTTGTTCTCTAAAGGTGATCATTACACTGTGCAAAAGTTATATCAATGTGTTATAGAGTTTAGTAAAAATTCTGGTCTTGAGGCTAACCCTGAAAAATGTTCTATTTTCTTTGGGGGTGTGGATGAATCAAGTAAGTCCTCCATTAACAACTTTCTGGGGTTCTTTATAGGAGCTATGCCTTTCAAATACTTGGGAGTTCCCCTTACATCTAAGAGGCTATCTTTCATGGAATGTAATCTTCTATTCACAAAAATTGAAAGTCAATTCAATATCTGAATGAAGCAGAGAATCTCTCATATGCTGGGAGATTACAAGTGATTAAGAGTGTGATACTTGGAATCCAAATTTTCTGGACATCAAATTTTGTTCCTCCTATCAATGTTCTTCAGAGAATTGATGGGTTATGAAGAAAATTTTTATGGAGTAAATTAGGCCAAGGTCTCAGGCCTCCTCTTGTTTCATGGGAGAGGGTGTGTCTGAGGAAGGAAAAAGGTGGGTTAGGGGTATTTTTGGCTCCTGTGTGGAATGTTCCTTCTGCATTGAGAAGCATATGGTATATCCATGTTAATAAGGAGTTGTTGTGGATTAAACGGATCCATGGTACATACTTAAAGCATAGAGACATTTGACATGTAAATGCTGTAGGATCTGAAATAGATACACTAGAACACTAGGGGTGAATAGTGTTCTTTTTAAAATTTATACAAAGTAGATTATAAATTGCAAAGAAAAATGGTTATCTCAGAAATTCACAAACACAAACACAAAGTTTTATACTGGTTCCACCAATCCGGTGTACATCCAGTCCCCAAGCAAATCCCGCTTGAGAGTTTCCACTATTTTGAATAAATTTACAAAATCAAAAGCAAACCTGACCAATTTGCAAGTCCTTAGAAATTGCAACACCAATTGACAAACACCTTACCAATTTGCACACCAATCTCTAAACTAAGAGATTAACACCTCTCACAAATCGAGAGAACTTTTGAAGCAACAATTTCAATTCCTATAAGCCTTGATTTGTAGTGTAGTGTAGTAGTAGCTTAGGAATGATTCTAACTTCTGTAAATTGTCTAAACAATAAGTATTTGAATAATATTCAAAGGCAATTCCAGAAACTTTTCTTTTTCTCAAAATCTGAATATTTTTCACTTGAAAAAATGCACAAAGATCAAAGCTTATGGGTATGTAAAAATCTCTATATTTTTCTAAACAAATAACCTATTTATAGCCCTTGAAAAGACAATTTTTTAAACTTTAAAAATGTTTTAAAATGGCTATAAATAGTCATAAATTTAAACTTTAAATTCAGGAAAAACTGTATCTGTAGTCTACTACAAGACAGAATAGTCGACTACACTGAGTTTAAACAGACTCTGTGGATTCAAAAAATTTCTCAGTAGTCGACTATAACGTTCATTAGTCGACTATACTGTAATTAGACAGAAACTTAAAAAATGAATTTTGCCTTCAGTAGTCGACTATAATATCAATTAGTCGACTATACTGTAAAATAACATAAACTTATATTTCTGTCATAAACTTAAGTAGTCGACTATTATCCAAATTAGTCAATTACTAAGAGTTAGAAAATGATATGAATTAAATGTTTTGACACTCAAAACTATACTGTAACTCTAATGGTTAACATAGGGGATTTTATAGTTAACCAATATACTAAGCCTATGTTAGTGTGTTCTAATATTTATGTGTGTGTGTATGAGTGATCAAGGCTTGTACAACAATTCTAAGTAAAGAAAATATAAAATATATTATCTCATATGTTCTTCATCTTCTTCACTTCATAATGTCTTGAAATCAACTTGCACTTGTTCATATTTTGATATTGAAATCTGTATATAAAAGTTAGTGCATTTGTATAACATATATTGTATAAATTGTTATCATTAAAATAATATCATGGGGATATGATATTCAACATTCTCCCCCTTTTTGAAGATAACGAATAATTTATGCATATGTATGTATTTTATAACCAAGTTTAAACATTATGAAATAAACATACTTACTCTCCCTACATATATGCAAATTAGAGTCTATAACATTACATAAATCTAATATAGATAATCATTTCTCCCCCTTTGTTATCAAAAAAAAAAAAAAAAGATAAACATTTATGCTAAACATGACATTATTTCTTCAACATGAGTTAATACTTCAAACAAATCATCCAGATTATGAACATAATCCATAACTTCACCCATCCAAATAGGTAGGCAAAGACTTACCATAAAGACCAAAAGTTTCACAATGTTCATCACCATGATCTGTTTAAAATATATAGCACATATATTAACTATCCAAACAACATCATAGTAATGTAAACACATAATCAACATACTTAACATTGTAGCAACATAACATATTACATATGTCTTAATAACAACCCACAACTACATAGTTTTTGATACTAAACATAGATAACTAACAAAAGAACATAATTGTTTTGAAACTAAACACTAAAATATCCAAATCTAATATGATGCATGCATAAACTTCTAAGGTGCTGGAGGAGGTTGATGTCCTTGAAAGTATGCGCTAAGCTTTGTATCCAAGTCATCAAACTTCTTGATTAGCTCTTCTTGATTACTAATGATATAGGAATTCTAAGAATATAGAGCTCTTTGACTAGTTCCAAGTTCAAGAATACGAGCAGATAGTGTGTTGTATTACACATCTGAAAAACATGAAGGTTCTGAAGGAAATGGTGGTGGTGGTTGACTAGAAGAAGTTCCAGCTTGAGTTGAAGATTGTGAAATATCTTGTGGAATTTCTTCTTGATGAGGATGAGGTTCATCTTGAGGATTTTGTTCTTGAATTTTAAAATTTGTTAACTTCATCCTAGTTAGGACATTGGAATCAAAGAATTCAATAGAACGGACAACAAAATTTTCAGATTGAAGATCCACATAAAATTTGTCAAAGACTTTTGTTAAAAAAGCACCATAAGGAAGAAATCCTCTTGGTATTGTCAGAAGATTGTCAAAGTAAACTTCAGCCCAATTAACTTGGATATTTCCCATTATAGCATATAGTGCTTTTGCTAAATCTAGGGAAATGAAATGAAAACTCCCAGTTTTTAGAAACAAGTTATACGCTAAGATTCGTGTAATGAACCTAGGAATTGGATGAAGTTTGTTTGAATTATTTTAAAGTTTACTATAACCAGGAAGAAATATATGATTAGATAAAAGATCTGAATCATTCATCTTAATTGACCTAAGAGAGACTCCTTGAAAAGGAATATTGAAATTTTTTCCCAATTGACTGTTTGTGATGTTCATTTTCTGAGATTGCCATTCTTTCTTTGTAATTTATAATCTATTTTGCAAACTCACCCTCTAGTGTTTAAGTGTAAAGCTTCCACATATTTTTATAAGAACGCACTCTATTCTTAAGGGTCACGATCCTATCACTTGGTATACATAAGCAAAAACAGGATCCTACAAATGCAAGATCGGGAGATTCATGGATGTGGAAACAATTGATTATGGTTAGTGATAAAGCTCTAATCTTTTGTGGTGAAGTGGATAATTTGAAGAGCATGATCAGTTCCTGCTATGTAGGTGCAAAGCTTAAACTCTCAGCCCTGTATCATGCTCTCTCTCAAGTTGCAAACAGAGGACCATGGTCGAAATTAGTTTGGGAGAGATTAAATACCCCTAAGCATTCTTTCATTTATTGGCTGGCTATACAAAACAGATTGCTCACACAGGACATGCTTCATAGGTGGGGGATCACAAGCTCAAACTCATGCTGTTTATGCTCTGTTTCAGTTGAAACCACGGATCATTTGTTTTTTGAATGTGAGTATTCAGGCTGTGTATGGAATAGCATCTTGGATTGGCTAAAGTGCAGATGGAAATCCTGTAATTGGCATCATTGTTTGAACTGGTTCACTACCAGATTGAGAGGTAAGGGTTTTAATCAAAAACTCAAAAGAATGGCCCAGTTACTTCTATATACATCATATGGTGGGAAAGAAACAGCAGAATATTCCAGCAAAAGAGCAAGGGTGCAGATACATTAGTTAGAGAGATTAAGATGGAGATATTGTACTTTGTCCTCAACAGTCCCGAAATTATCAAGGACCGTTTGTTTTGAGGGTTTGTATATACATGAAAACTTTAGTGACTCTCAGTAGTAAATAGCTGAGTATCTTGAGGTGTAAAAAACTTCCATACCTGGTAAACGAATAAAAATTTTCATTGACAAAAAAAACTTACCCGTGTGAAAAGCAATTATTTTATCTTTTTATTTTAGAAACTATTCTCTTCATATATCTTAAAAGTTGAACATTATTACAAATTAGTTGCTTGAGTTATGTTATTTGATTTACATATTGCAAGTAAATATAATAGAGCTAGACGTTCTTAGTATTTGTTGCATTGTTTAGTTGTAGTTAGCTCAGATGAATTCACAACTTGAAAACTCAATCAATTTCAAAGAAAAATAGAGTCTGGACATGGCAAATGAATAATATCTTAACCGAAGTACTTATCAAACAATGCCCAAAGAACAAAATCCGATAAGAATTTCTCCAAGGTTGTTTATTAAGCACCATGCCCTAAGTTGTGCATAAGTCTGGAATAATGACTAATCAGATACATGTAAATATTGGTTGAAAATACTTAAGAACGATTTGTTTACCTTTCAGAATATGTAAAATGCTACTAGTGGTTTTGCACTTAATATAGTTACAAGAATGATGGATGTCAAGCTAAAAGAAAGACTACATAAATGTCAGATATTGAATAGCAAAAAATAATATTCATAACTTTTTAACTAATTACGATCTTGGGATGATTACATAGACTACAAAGTCTTCCCAAACTTTTCACTGTTACTCATCATTCTTGTAACTTTATCAAATGTAGAACCACTAGTAATAATGGTGCATATCTTGAAAGACATCCAAATCCTATTTAAGTGATTCCAATCGATTTTTTACATGTGTCACATTAACCCTTATTCCACACTTAGTGAACAACTCCGCTCTGTGGCTTGATGAGCAATTTTTGAGAAACCCATATCAGGCTTTTGCTCTTTATGCATTTGTCAATTGAGCGCTTCAATTAAGCAATTATACATTTTCTTAGTCCATAATAATTTTTTTCATTTAATTGAGTTTCAAGTTGTGAATCCAGGTGAACTACCCTACAACTAAACAATACAATAAATATTAGCAGCCTTTAGCTTTATTACATTCCCTTAAAATGTGCAACTCAAATAGCATAACTTCAGCAGAAAATACGTTATAATATTGAAATTTTAAGGCATGATGAGAATAGTTTCTCAAAGGAGAAATTATTAAAATAAACCTTTTTATAAACAATATAAGAAAAATCGACTATTTGATAATAAAATTAGAAAAATCGATCTCATTGGCCAAAATGAGGTCAATTTTACAAAACAAAAGTTTTAATTTACAAAACAAAAGTTTTAATTTACACGGTACTACTAGTCCCGTGTAATTAGAGACATTAATCATCATTAGTGGTGCAACAAATCTGTGATTAGCCACAGCTAGTTTCTGCAGAAAAATCCAACCTTGAACCCAAAAAATCCACAATCCACACCCCCAAACAACCAAATATCCAAATTTCTGCTGAAAAATCCAATCTTTTAACAAAAAAGCCCTAATCTACATACCAAATCCCCATCAAAACCAAATAACAGCGTCAAACCCAGTGCAAATTACCTGCAATCAGCAGCGACGGTCGCCAATCCTGATGGCAGGAAACATGTCGGCGGCGGCTATGAGGGAGACGGCGTAGCAGTTGCTGATAAAGAGGTGGTGATGGTGTTAGATATTTTGTTAAGAAAAGACAATTTTGCATTCATGAATAGTAATAAAATTTTGTAATTAAAACATGTTTTAATAAGCAATTAAAAATATGTGTAACGGCTATATAATTATAGGGAACGTTACAAAATTTATGATGAATGTTACCGTATTAATTACAGGTTTTGTAACGTCTCTTTCCAACATGATATATATATAGTTGTATGTTGAGCTCGGTTTTGATAAGGAAAACAACAAGTCTCTTCTCTCATCTTCATATTATATTTTCATAGTATTGGTTTTATTTTTGTTTAACTTTCCTCATCTGAGCAGAAGCTATGTACTCTCGCCGGAGTACAGAGGCCGGCCGATTCTGGGGGGTTTTTACCGCTAGGGGAGAGTGGATCATCTACGCCAGGGCGATAGGCGGGTCCTCAATCTTCTAGGGCAGTGATTACATGACTGTTCCCAATTGTAGGCATCGAAAATTGCCGATAGGTCCCCACCCACAGCTCAGTGTTAACGATCGACGATTGAACGTCACTACCCGGTTCACAAGAGTTCAAATGACGTAGGTGAGCGCTTGAAGTGAACCGATGAACTGTGTGAGCCGACAGAATCTCAGAATCACGGGGATATGGATTGACCGAAAACCCCGCGATCACCGCAATTGGACCAACGCCTGCCGTGTCCCGAGTATCCCACTGATAATCCAACCATCGGGATCAACAGAGCTCGCCGTCAGAATTCCAACGCATCCGAAATCACTCAGATCCGAATTCGAACGAAAAGTCAACGAAGAATCAACGACGGGACAACGACAGAACGACGGTAGCACCTCGGACCAGACTGAGACACCCAGGGGTATCCCGGCGAGGTCGAAACACCCGAGGGGTGTCTTGGCAAAGCCAAGACACCCCAGGGGTGTCTCGGCCATGGCCGAGACACCCCCTTGACACCCCCTAGGGGTGTCCCGGCCCCCCTATGGTCCCTCCCCTCTTTTTCCTATAAATAGGACCCTAGTCCTTCATTTGGGGGGGCTGATTTCTTTGGAGTTGAAGGCTAAGGCTCCCAATTCAAGGCTGAATTATCTTAGCCAAGGATTGCCCTCATCTGAAGCGGCGAAGCCCTGCCGGAGTAAGGAGTGGAGTCTGATTTTTAAAGCAGCGAAGCTCTGCCGGAACGAGGAGTAAGGAGTTCTTCATCAGTCCCCTTCATTCACCCTTTCTTTTCCTTAGTGTTGCCCATTAGCGGTGATCACTAAGAAGAGCTATTATCTTGTTTTAGCCGAGATATACGCTTATAACCTCTAGATCTCACGCGGATCGACGAGGTTCTGTTTCTATATCCCTTTGCGGATAGACGAAACTCTGTAGGATTTTCCCGGAACGGATCTGAAGAGTCGGCGGTCCACGGATATCAACATCCCCGTCACAGGCCAACAACCCACGCAAGCGAGACCGCACCAAACCGGGATCTCGTGTTTATTTTCGCTAAAGTTGTAATCATTTGTTTTCATTTTATTCTGTTGTAACGCCTGAAGTTGTAACAGATCTCAAAAAGAGCAATAAAAACAGCAACTTTTCCCGAAAACAAGCTGGCGACCACAGTGGGAGCCGCCGACCTCGCTGCCGAGATCGGAGTGACGCAACCGGCCTTCAAGATCCGGGTGAATGAAGAGATCGAATACGAATTCGATCAGAAGAAATTCGAAGAGTACCTCTCCTCCTCCTCCTCCAGATCCGCCTCTCCACATAGGCGCAGGAAGAACCCATCTCCCAAAAAGGCTCGCGGGAACTCCAACTCCTCAATGAAAGAGCCCGCCGTTGCTGCTACTGCACTTGCACCACACAACATCCCTGCGTCGTTCAGTGTGGTCAAGACTGTAGATCCAACCGCCCCAAAGGCGATTAATGATGCAACTCCTGCCCCATCAAAGAGGGCGCTCCAAAGGCGTCGTCAACGCCTCGTTCAACAACTCGCCAAGGCTAGGGAGTCGAAAGATGGGGTGCGCTACACGGAGGATCTAAAATCCAGGTACCGCCAGGAGCCACGGCAAGCAATCAACCTCCCCTCCAAAACAGAGGCGAATGAGTGGATCCGAGTCAAGAGGAACCGCTCCACGCTCGAGGAGCGAATCAAGAAGCGTCGTGCTTTACTTGCCCATGCCCGGGCCCTATTGAAGAAGGCGGAGGAAATGCAGCAAGAAACGGTGGTCAAAACGCCGTCCAAAAGCAGATTGGTGTGGGTTCCCAAAGCAGCACCTCTAGCAAAGAAGGGTGAAGTTATCGCCCGAAGTTCAGCAAAACCAGATCCGGCGCCTTCAACGGGGCCAGGTAAGAAAGGGGATCATTCAAGATCTCAGGTTCCTTTGACGGGTCACCTCGGTCCCTTACCGGAGAACCGAGGTAGAATACCCGTCAGAGAACGGCTGGGACCATTGAAAGGTCCCCACATTAAAAATCAGACCGGGGGTCGAATCAATCCCCCCAAGAAAGATGAAAAAGGGAAAGCCCCTGTCACCGACCGCATTGGGTTGCGAGTCGAAACAAAAGAGCCCGTTCAGTTTATACGCTCACAAAAGCGTAAAATTGAACGGGCCACTCTTGAAAAGTCCAACAAACCATCTCATCCCCGAAGGGAGGCACACTCATCTGAGGATGAGAGTGTTATGTCGGAGAACACATATCAACACTCTGTAGGTTGCTCCAGCTACAAAGCTGATGAGTTGTACTACAGAGCTGGGGGTGTGGAAAAGCCCCGAAAAAGATGTGTGCAGGACAGGGAGCCCCGCTGCCCGTGTGCCAACATCATCAAGGCGGTGCTGTCCGAGTGTTGTTGTGACAGTCCTCCAAGAAGAATCTCAGTGTTCGAAAGACTCTCCAAGCCGAGGTATTTCCACAAGAAGAAATTGCTCCGCCGGGAAGACGAATATCCAAGAGTGTCGGTTAACATGACCGGCAGGGGAAATTCAATACAACCCTTCAGCATAGATCAGCTTGCCGAGATATCCCGGTGTATGACACGGTTGCGGCTGTTGGCCTTCTTATTTTGATGATGTTTAACAAACAATTTATTACTAATGTTGTTTGTCTAGTGTTTGTGCATTCCTATGTTTTGTAGACAAACAACGTTGTTGGAGGATGGATGGAATCGAGCCTTAACGATCATATCAAATGGAGGTTGGCGGAATTGTGGAGTGAAGCAACGTCAATTCAAGTTAAAGATCCAATTACAAGCTTCATCCGCAACGTGTACCAAGTTGAGCTCAATGAAGATCAAGAACAAGCTTGGGTAATATAGTTTTAGATTTATATTATGTGTGTTAAGTACTTTAAGCTCAATATCTATACACACACATTTATTGGTTTCTTCATATATATATATAGTGATATATATATATATATATATACATAAGTTTTGGTTTCTATGTATATATAGTTATATACATATATACAAGTTTTGGTTTTGTATATATACAGTTATATATATATACATATATGTTTCTTTTGGGTTTATATATGAAACAAATGAATAGAATTGGGAAATACTATTTTGTTTCATGTTTATATACCTATATATGATATCACCTTTAACAAGCTTATATATAATGAAATCATATTTAGCGTTTTGAATATATTGCATTGAATATGCAATTTTGTGAAAATATCATATTCCTAGCTTTTGGACTTAACAATATTCATATACATATTTTATTAAGTCTATATAATCATTGTGCAAAGTTTCAAAACATGGTTTAACCAAAATATCAAATTTCACATGTTTACGTTTTCGTATTTTGAACCACTTTGCAAAATGATGATTTTTCACAAATGAGAAATGTAATTTGGAAAATTCTTTTTGTAACATGTTTGTTTTCATGTTTATATACATTTTCCAAAGTTTCATAATTTTCAGAAGTCAAATGAATATTTTACAAATTGTTTAAATGTGTCAAAAACAGTTTTTTTCTGGGATGTCAGAATTCGGTCGACCGGTCCGGTCGACCGAACCCGAGGTCAAAATCTCACTGGGCTGACAGAAAGTTTTCGGTCGACCGGTCCGGTCGACCGATGAAATTTTCGGTCGACCGATGACTTTTCCGGTCGACCGACGGGCGCTTTCTCAGCTCCTAACGGCTAGTTTTCTGACCGTTGGTTTGGGGCTGTTTTGTCTTTTGCTCTGGTGTTCTTGCTGAGATTTCTTGTGGGTATAAATACCCATTGCTGATGTCTTTTCAAGAGTTAATCAAGAAGTTTTTAAACAAGTTTTTAAACAAGGTTTAAGTGCGTTTAAGGGTTTGTTTAGTTTGGTTTTTGGGGTTTGCTGTTCAAAGAGGAGTTTGCATCACCAGTTGAGGATTTCATCCTCAAAATCTTCTCATCCTCTCCTTGTGTTTATAGAGAAGTTTTCTAACTCTTTTCCCTAGCAATTTCATTATTCATTTATCATATATTAATTATTGCTAGTTTGCTATTTGAGTTAGATTTCATTTTATCTCATTGTTACACACACCCACATTGAGCTTATAGTTTTTACATACATAGTATAGTTGGGTTGTGGGTTTGTGACATTGAGAGTGAGCTTAATTGAGTTCTCACCTTGTTAGAGAGAACAATCATTTATGATATTTGTGCTTATTGTGAGATCACTTTGTAATACACTTGTACACCGAGTGAGGAGTGTGTGGTGAGAGTCGGGGATCGTCCCAAGAGGAGTGGCGTCGGTTGACGTGCCTAGGGAGAGGTTGTAACCGAGCACTTGAGGGAGACACGGCTAGGTCCAACACTTAGTGGGTGTAGAGTGTGATTGCAAGAGTGTGAGTTGTAGAGTTTTCGGTTAGCTAGAAAACCGAGTGTGTAGAAGAAGTTCCGGCTTCCAAACCGGATTGTGTTAGTGGATTTCTCCCCGGGAGTGGGGAGCGGAGACGTAGGACGGAAGGTCCGAACTCCGTGATCATATTGTGTGTTTGAGTGTGCTTTGGCGTTCATTCATATTCATGCTCATATCTTGTATCGCCATTGTCATTAGCTCATTAGTTATATGATCCACTATCTTGTTTAGATTGTTTACCCTTGTGTTGTTTATATATCCTTGCATATAATTCTATCATATAGGATATATCTCATTGTGTATATTACATATTCTTGCTCATAATTAGTTGTACATCTATCCTGCAAGAATACACTTGTTAATTGATTTTAATTGGCATTTAATCGGATTAGATTGGCATAAGACCCTAATCACCCCCCCTCTAGGGTCTAACAGCGGCCTGGAGCCAGCGGCCAAAAGAACTACCAAAGGGTACCAATTAGGCTCTCCTTAGAAGAAGAAGAGTCAGAGGCTGATTCGGACTCTTGCCCGGCGGTGGCATCCGATGACACGGCCTCGAGTGCGGGCCAACCTTACGAATCGCTCATGATCAGTGCTGAACAGGTATCCAAAATACTTGAAGAAGCCCTGGCCAAGCAAAAGGAGAGCTTCAAGTTCGAGATGCATATGGCCATGCAGCGGATGAGGGAGATGCACGACCAACAAATTGCGGCGCTGACGGTTCACCATGGAGAGCCCGGTCGTCGCAATACTCCGAATCCAGAAGAGAATGAACGGGAAGCGGATAATATCAATATCCCTCCTGTCAACACCGACGATGGGGGTGGTCCCGCGGAAGATAATGCGAAAGAAGACCACGTCGCCTCTCCCAGAAGCCACTCAAAGGCCGAGACGAGCGATGACAAGAAAATGAAAGACCTGGAGAGCAAAATCAACGCGTTGATAAGTGCTCAAGAGGTAAAAAGGTCTGGTATACCCTGCCCGTACCCAAGGGAGTGGGAATCAATCCCATATCCGGCAAAGTTTAACTTGATTAACTTTACGCCGTTTGATGGGAAGGGTTCCCCTACCCAACACTTAATCTATTTCAAGTCTCATTTAGGAATCATTTCCGGAAATGAGCCCCTCATGGTGCGGTCATTCGTCGGCACTCTTCGTGGAGCTGCCTTCGATTGGTATCGTCGTCTCAAGCCCGGGAGCATCAACGGCTGGGATGACATGGAGGACACGTTTCTAACAAATTTCTTTGATGATGACACCGAGGTTTCAATCGGCATGCTGTTCGACGAAAAACAAAAGAACGGCAAGACGGTTGAAAACTTCGTGAAAAGATTTTGGAACAAAGCTATGAATTGCAGGGATCCGGTCAGCGAGGACTTCATCCTCGAAACTTGTCACAACAACTTGACGCTCGACATCCTCGAAGCCATGGGAATGGCGCCGCCAAAGACCTGGAAGGATCTGAAAGTGCGGGGAGAGCGAGCTGAGCGATTCCTCAAGAGGAAGAAGGCTGAGAGAGGGCAAATACCAAACAACACTCCGCAACAGAACTTTACCCCCAAGGGTAAAGGGAAGGCGCATGCAAATGCTGTGAATGCAAATCAAGTATTTGAAGTGCAAGCACAGCCGCAACAGCCGCAACAGCAGCAACAGAGGGCGTCTCAACAACCCAGGTGGCAGCAACAGCCCCAGAAGCAAAAGGTTGGGGAGCCGAGGTTCCCAAAGGTCTACTCATTCAAAGAGGATGAAATCCCGGGTATTTTTAAATACCTCGTGGAGAACAACAAGATCAAGCTGCCGCCGATTCAGGATCAAGAAGATGCCAAGAGGGTCAACGATCCAAAATACTGCGCATTCCACAGGGCGGTGCACCATCCTACCAAGGTATGCTACGCTCTCAAAGATAAAATTCAGGCCCTAATCGATGTTGGGGTTATCACCATGAAACAGCCCAAAGAGAAGAAGGTGGGTGTAAACACCGTATCCATTAGCTTTGGATCTGTTCCCTCGAGTTGGTTCCAACACGAGCCGGTGATCAATGCGGCGGTGAAGACCGTGAATGATGATCCTCACCAACAGCGTCAGAAAGGGCTGGTGCCACACATGGCCCCGAACGGCGAAATTCTGTGGGTTCATCCGGACTTGATCACAGATGAACAATGGGCTGGGACCTCTTCCAAAAAGAAAAAGTCAAAGAGAAAGGGGAAATCCTGTTACGGGGCTTCTGCTATACCGGGGGTGGATGACGACAAAATTCCGACCTTCCCGCTTTCTGAAGACGAGCAAGAAGCTTTTGCAACCCGAAGCGGGAACGAATATCACTTCAAGTATCCGGATGCTTCCGAGCAGTTGGGTACCAGAACCCCACCTTCTAAGATGCTGGCAGAACTGGGGATTGCAGCAATTCCCCCAACGCCAGCAGCTACGGAGAAAATCCCACAGAAGGAGAAAGGGAAGGAGCCTGTACGTCAAGAAGCTCAGAACCCGAGGCAGTCTCGATTCAACCATCCAATTGGGCGAGACAAACCGGGGAATGCAAGCTCTCCGCCCCATTTTGACATCATGGCACAATTGGCCAACATCCCGGCCCGGATAACTCTATACGAGTTGCTGCGGTTGTCAAAAGATACAAGGAAAGCCTTACAGGAAGCCTTGAGTGATTCCGAAGCCTTCTTGACTCGAATCAAGCCATCTTCCGAAGAACCAGAGTCATCAGCCCAACAATGCAATCTGGCGGCACATCACTTCCCCTACATCTCTTTCACCAAAGAAGACATGCAAACGAAGAATTCAAAGCATGATAGGCCCTTGTATTTCACCGGGCATATTAGCTCCAGCGTTGTCAACCGGATCCAAGTCGATCCGGGTTCCGCTGTTAGCATCATGCCATTCCGATTGATGCATCATCTCGGAATCCCGACTAGCAAATTAGCGTCCACTGGCACGACGATTTATGGATTCAACACCAGCGGGTCCAAACCCTTGGGGAAAATCCAAATCAAATGCCAGATTGGGGATTTGAAGTCGGAAGTAACATGCTATGTGATTGACGCGGAAACATCCTATAATTTACTGTTGGGTCGACCTTGGATCCACGGTAACCTTATAGTCCCGTCAACTCTGCATCAATGCCTCAAATATGTGGGCACAAATAATGAAGTCAAGACGGTGGTCGCGGATAAGCAACCGTTCAAGGGATTGGAGAATTATTTCACCGATTCCCTTTTATACGGCGCTGAATCCGATACTGAACCATCGGCCCAAGGGACGGACAGCGGTGATGAAGCTGATACCGAACCAGGGTTTGATTATGATGGAGGTTTTGTTCTAAATGACATTGTACCCATTGTAATCAATCTTGATGATGATGAATCATCTGAAGATAGTTGTAATTGGCAACTTGCCGAAGAACTATCAATAAACGATGATTTAGAGTACTCGACGGGTCTCGATGATGTCACAAACGAACTCTATGCTAACCCTGATTTGTATATGCCTCTTCAATCATTTTGTTTGACGAAGAAGCAGGTACACGACCCTTGCGGAACAACGCTCATCATCCCCGTAGGGATTGGGGGTGGAAAGGAGGTCGTCTACGGCAAAGGAAGAGCATCTCCGATACCCGACCACTTCATGGAAGAGGAAGACGACAATGATAAACCGGCCCGTCATCTATCCAGATACGATGCGAAAGCACGCAACATGATGGAAAGGCACGGGTATAACTTCAAGCTCGGGGAGGGTCTTTTCTTTGGTCGAGGTCCACGGGTTCCACCCCGGATGGCTTATGTACCGAAAGAAAAACCCGATGATTATTATCGCCACAAAAGGGGTCTAGGCTATGTCTCATCAGATGATGAGTGTGGCTGGCAAATCATCGACCAAATTGCTAACAAGACTAGGAAGGGATATTCTTCCGACTCTTTGGGTTGGTATTCCGACGCTAGTCTTGGTGAGGTGTTTAAGAAGCTAATGTCGAACATGACTACAGTTGATCTAGCGACAATAGAAGAAGATGATAAGATGCCGACATGGGAAGACCCGTGGGTTCATCACTTAAGCATGCAGTACGGTGATAGGTTCGAGCAAAGAGAGCCTCCTACCGAAGACCAAGTAGTCCAGGTGAATATGGGAACCGAGGAAAATCCGAAGCCGATATTCATTAGCGATAGTCTCCTACCTGAGGAGAAGGAGGAGTTAATTTCTCTTATCCGGGAGTATATCGACGTATTCGCCTGGAATTATGAAGATATGCCAGGTCTCGATCCAAACGTAGCAGTGCATCGTCTCAACATTAAGCCGGATGTCAAACCAGTCAAACAACAACAACGACGGTTTTGTCCACAAATGATGGAGGCGATCGAAGCTGAAGTCAAAAAGCTCGTCGATTCGGGATTCATCCGAGAGGAGCAACATCCGGAATGGCTTACCAATATTGTCCCGGTCCTGAAAAAGAACGGGAAGATCCGGATATGCATCGACTTCAGGGACCTCAATGCTGCTTGCCCAAAAGATGACTTTCCTCTCTCCATCACGGATGTTATCATCGACAACACGTGCGGGTTTGAGAGGATGTCCTTCATGGATGGTTTCTCTGGTTACAACCAGATAAAGATGCATCCAGATGATGAGAAACACACTGCATTTAGAACGCCTCTCGGCGTATTCTGCTACACAGTTATGCCGTTCGGCTTGAAAAATGTAGGTGCTACATATCAACGAGCCATGTCGAAGATCTTTCAGGAGCACCTCCGAAAGACCGTCGAATGCTACATGGATGACCTGGTAGTGAAAAGTCGTGATAAGAAAGATCACATCAAAGACTTGAAGACCATGTTCGACTTGATGCGGGCCCATCAATTGAAGATGAATCCCACTAAGTCTTTCCTCGGAATGTCTAGTGGTAAATTCCTGGGGTTCGTCGTCACCACCAAAGGTATTCACATTGATCCGGATAAAGTGAAGGCGATCAATGAATTGCAACCTCCGAGGAACCTCAAAGAGCTCAGAGGACTGCAAGGGCGATTGGCTTATATCCGTCGGTTTATCTCAAACCTTTCGGGGAAATGCCAACCGTTCTCCAGACTTACAAAGAAGGGCGTGTCATTCGTATGGGACGATGCTTGTCAAAAGGCATTCGAGAGTATTAAAGAGTATCTCTCGAAACCTCCCGTACTCGTTGCACCGAAATCGGGCAAACCGTTCTTGATCTATGTCAAGGCGACGAGCCACTCATTAAGTGCATTGCTTGCACAAGATGACGATAACGGTCACAAGCAGGCGGTGTATTACTTAAGCCGAACCATGGTGGGCGCGGAATCTTGATATCCCATGATTGAGAGAGAATGCCTCGCCTTAGTGTTCGCCATCCAGAAGATGCGGCATTACTTGGTTGGACAAACCATCTACATCATCTCCAAAGTTAACCCCGTCCGGGTATTCATGACTCAGCCAGCTTCCATGAGTTGGCGGTTAGCAAAATGGGCTTTACTCTTGTCCCAATACGATCTGCACTTCAAACAGCAGAAGTCAGTAAAAGGGCAAGCCATCTGCGATCTCCTGGCATCTAATCCAACTACGGACGCCGCCGAGATATATGACGACCTACCCGATGAAACCTACGAAGTCAACGCAACTTCGCACCAACAAGTGTGGCGTTTGTACTTCGACGGTGCTTCACGGGCAGCTAATGTCACAAGTGCTCCTGGATGTTCTAAGGTCTCCTCCGAAGTTGGAGTTGTCTTAGTTTCCCCGGGAAAACATGTGATGCCTCGAGCCTACTCATTAACCGAGCCATGCTCGAATAATGTGGCAGAGTATAATGCACTGATTATAGGGCTCAATTTCGCCAAAGAGCTGGGGGTTGAATATCTTGAAGCTTTCGGTGATTCTCAACTGATAGTTAAACAAGTCCAAGGAGAATACGAAGTCCGAAGTCAGGATTTAATTCCTTACCACAAGATGGCGGTAGAGCTAGCGGAATCATTTGAAGGATTCTTCATCGAGCACGTTCCGCGGTTGCAGAACACCTACGCAGATGCATTAGCAGCTTTAGCCGTCTCCCTGGCACAGCCACCCGGGACAGAACAATTTGTCACGGTAAGAACTCACCAACTCTTAGTGCCGCTTCACGATGAAGATGGCAGGGAAGAAGAGGTCCAAGAGGTGCACACAACTCAGGCTGAGTTCGAACCCCGAGATTGGCGCTTCCCCATCATCGACTACGTCCTACATGGAATCTTGCCAGAAGACGTGAAGGAAAGAGAGTCAATCAGACGAAGAGCTCCAAGATTCTACTATAATACAGAGAATCGAACGCTGTATCGCAGGGGGTACGATGGACTGCTAGCACGTTGCCTATCGACCAAGGAAGCTGAAGAAGTGCTTAGAGAGGCACACGAAGGAGAATGTTGCGCACACCAACCTGGTCCTAAGCTTTATGATCGCATCAGAAGAATGGGGTACTTTTGGCCTTTCATGATGAGTGATGCAATCACATACGCCCGGAAGTGTCATGCATGTCAAATACATGCGAATTATATGCACCAACCTCCGGAGCACCTGCATCCCTCGGTAACATCATGGCCGTTCGAGACTTGGGGAATGGACATTGTTGGCCCTATCAACCCCCCATCAGTCAAAGGTGACCGGTTCATCCTGGCAATTACCGATTACTTCTCTAAATGGGCCGAAGCAGTTCCACTCAGAGAAGTTAAGACGAACAACGTTATTGCATTCATCAAGCACCATATCATCTACAGGCATGGCGTTCCAAGACGAATCATACACGACAACGGTCCTCAATTTATCAGCAACGCCTTCATAAGGTTCTGCGAAAAGTTCAAAATTCAGGACATCTCGTCAACGGCTTATAATCCCATAGCAAACGGATTAGCTGAAGCCTTCAACAAGACTATCATAAAGCTCTTGTCAAAGCTTGTGAAAAATAACAAGCGAGATTGGGATGATAAGCTCGGCGCAGCTCTATGGGCCTATCGTACCACGGTGCGTACACCAACCGGCGCAACCCCGTATTCATTGGTATACGGATGTGAAGCCGTTCTCCCTTTGGAAATCCAAATTCCATCTCTTCGGATCGCCCTCGCAACCCAGATGACGACCGAAGAACAACATCAGAAACGCCTCGAAGAACTCGAGATGCTCGATGAAAAGCGCCTGGAAGCTCAACAGCATATTGAGTTTTACCAAGCCAGAATTTCTCGAGCCTTCGACAAAAAGTTCGACAAAGGAGTTTTAAGGAAGGGGATTTGGTCTTGACTGAAAGGCATCCTATGATCCTTAACTCCAAGAAGAAAGACAAGTTCGAACCCAAATGGGAAGGACCGTTCGTAGTGGAAACAGTTTACTCAAACGGCGCCTATCGCCTAGTCACCAAAGATGGTGACCGGCTCATGATGCCAATAAATGGCAAATTTCTGAAGAGATACTATCCTTAGTATCCTCAGAAGAATTAAGGTACCGGGAAGTTCCCGGAAGAATACCACATCGGGGTATTCTTAGGGATAACCCGGTCGCTGATGAACAAGAAATCAATGTTCGGATTCCGAATATTCTTGTTTGTCAGAATCTAACTCTCACAAGCACTCTTTTGCTGAGATGAGATCTAATCATTCGATAGATTGATCTTCCCTCACAAAACTTTCAGTGGTGCTTGATGATCCATAGTCTCCACCACACAATTCCCACTTGGTCAAACCTTACTACAGTTAGGACCAAAGCCAAATTCCCCTCTCGATTCGTCCAAAGAACGAGAGGTCCACAAATCGATCGATCAAACCCTT